>KK121925.1:107584-212535 GCA_000611955.2 Stegodyphus mimosarum | reverse complement strand
GGCTGAAAAGCACCTAACCCAGTGGGCCAGCTGTTCCGTCGATGGCGAAAAGAAAGAAAGTGTACGGAGTGAGTCTCAGAGAATCGAACATTGTTTTGACTCAGGACTATATTGAAATGTTCTACCAGGTAGATTTCCTATTTGAAGATTCCATTAAGACAAATAATAGACAATAAGTTAAGATACAGACAATTAGCAAAACGGTCTTTCTTGACTTCGCCACTCTATGGGTCTCGATCAGCCGATGTTGAAGTTGTAACTTGAGATGCGACCGGATTAACAAGCTCTGATTTCGCTTCAACCCCGGAACAATAGCGGCAGCTTTCCGTTTAGGGTCTTCTAGACAAGGCGTCGGGATTTTCTTCTGACGATCATTTTCTCTGACGGATATTTATGTCATATTCCTGGAGTTTTCGTACCCATCTGGCTAGCTGGCCTTCGAGATTCTTGAAATTTAGTTGACAGGTCAACAATGCATCTGTATGGAGCAGGAAATTTCCGCCATAGAGGTAATAATGCAAATGTTCTCCAGTTTTAACTATAGGAAGCATAGGGAGCAACATTCACATTTGCCTCAGTAGGGGAAGACAAGTTATTGACAGTTTATTTCTAGGGATAAAACAGCACCAACACTCTCACTGCTCGCACCTGTATCAAGAAAATATGGTTTTGTTGAGCTGAGGATACGTTAGGATTGTAGCTGGTATTAAAGCATCCTTAAGTTTTTTTTTAAATACATAATCATATTTTTTTTTGTTCACAACTTTCACTTGAACTTTTGCTTGCTCTCTCTCAGTCTGCGTAGGGGTCTTGCAATGGAAGAAAATTCCTTCAAAAGTCTACTACGACAGGTGTAAAGCTCAAGGATATTTCTAAGCTGCTGGACATTTTCGGGGTGTTTAGATCTTTAACTGCCGACACGTTTTCTGGATCCTTATGCACACCTTTTGCAATTATGACATGTCCGAGGTAAGTCACTTCCTGTCTAAACAATTAACATTTGGCAGAACTTAATTTTGGATTAGCTTCTTTGAATTTCTAAAGACCTTCATAATATTTTCTAAACGTTTTCAAAGCATTTCCCGACGAAGATGTTATCCAGGTATATCAGATCTCTAAACACAGTCTTCATGAGGCGTTCGAATGTTGATGTGCTTTACATAATCCAAGAGGCATCACCTCGAACTACCAAAATCCTTGTCCGTTAGTAAATGCAATATTTTCTCGGTCATTAGGTTGTATCCCTACCTGTCAGCATTCACTCTTATCGAAAGTAGAAAACCACTTGTTTTTAGAAGGAATGTCCAGAGTATCGTCTCTTGTCTAGTTTAGTCTAGAGGTCTCTCCATCATAAGTGGGTAGCTTTAGAGAGGGTCGAGAAGACATATGTACGAATTTAAAAGCGTCTGAAGTGTTACCAGCTATCATTATAGGTGTCTTAAAGCTAACAATTTCCTTCGCGACAGAAGCAGAAACTCTATCGTCAATTTGTTTTCGACAGCAGAACCTCGTTCTTCAATTTCTCTAACTTTATTTTCAACCGTGTCTATTCTCCCTTCCGTAGGGTTGAATTAATTTTCTTTCGTGGCAGTAATTTCTCTTTCATTACCGATTAACCTGCCTCAATCCTTTTTTTGAAAACTTGACGGCGCGTTTCATCTTTTCTTAATCTGCTTCCATCCCTTCTCGGCCCGTTTTCTTCTCTTCTTCCACAGCTTTGACCTCTTTTTAAACGGGTTTATGTGCCGCTTTTATCTCTACGTTAGCCAGCTTTCAACTCATATTTTAAACCCTCCCATCTTTTCTTGAACAGCTTTTATCTCTTCTTTAGTAGATACTCGACCCGCTTTCATTTCTTCTTAAATGCAGAAAAGCTTGTCAACAGTTGTCTCAGTTGCTCATCCGTACTTTTTGTCACCGACATTCAAACCCACTTCTGACACCAAATATTTCTGCATGCGTACGGATTCGTAATGAATTGAATGGCCACAGAAACGATGATAGCTTGATAACATTTTTCTTCTAAAAGAAACACCTTAGGGTTCTGGAACTTTCACAAAAGTACTCTCACATCTGTTCTTAGTAAAGCAGGGCACAACCAGCAATTATCACATTATCACTTCAAACTAATAATAACATTAAACACAATCAATGCAAAGCGAAACTCGATTGGAGAAAGCGAAACAATACTCCGAAGTCAGCTTTGAACTAAAAATTGAGAGCTTTGCTCTCTTCGATCTTACATAGCTTTCTCCGGCTGTTGAGATAACTCTAATACCTCCTATTTCTCGATATGTTTGGACAGCACATACGGTTAAAGTTACATATAAGAGATCAATTACGAGTATTCAATTACAATACCAGTTACAGTTATACAGAGACCGGACTAAAATGTCACAAATGATTTGGGAAAATACTTTGCTCAATATATTTGGCAATAATCGATGAATATAAAACTTAAGTTTTATCTTATCTCTGTAAAACAAAAAATTCGAATTGGTGGTTAGTCAAGTTAGCTAAATTAGCTTTAATACATTTGGAAAAAGTTCGTTACTCCTGCGCTCAAAGCAGTGGAGATGCGCTTAATAGTCCTTTCACAGCCTAATTTATTTCATGGAGGTCAATAAATTTACTAAACAATGTTATTTTGCTAACACATAAGCATTAACAACAAAGACTTTGAACATTTGTTTTATAGTTGGTGTTTGAAGTTTGAAGAAAATGGTGGATTTCTCTTAGTAATAGATATTTAAACGCGACTTAAGTCTGAAAATTCGTAATCAAATATCTCCGTGCATTATGTATTTATAGGAGCGAAGTCTTTTGAATTTAACGAAGTAAAACTTAATCATTATTCTTAATAAAATGCTTACCTTCCAGATACCATATATAAAGCTAAATTTCGTATTTGGAGTATCCTTCCACTGATATCAAAACGTGTCTTAGAAAAGAAATCATTTTAAGAAAATTTACTTTTTTTTTAAAACATTTTTAGTGAACATTTCTTTGCCTTATTTTAAGAAATTTTGTTATTGTGAGAACATATGTGTAATCAGTGTTTAAGGATTAAAGGCAAGAGATGTTTTTCATGTTTATGTGTTTTACAATCGTTATTTGACCAAAAGGTACAGAACATAATGTATTTAACTTATTTTGAAAACCTTGGTTTCATTCAAAATATGATGAAATAGCTTAGGTATAATGAGTTACTAATTTCGGGCATTTAATTTGAGGCTCATAACTGTTACCGTTAGTGTATCAAAGGCAAATATTCTCAAAATCCTATTAACGTATATTGCTAAAAACAAGATTCTGAAGTCTGGTAATAGAATTTTGCATCAAATTTTGGTGACGATAATTAGATCTTCAGTAATAGTTTAGGATTTGTTCCCCAGTAAACGAGAGAATGAAAGTGCTAGTCTAGATTCCGTTATCCGTAATTATAGTACTTAAATGCCCTTAGAAACGGAAGCTTAGGTGCTATTCACTGCATTATAACTACTTTTTTTTGCTGCAGTTTTGCGTGGCGTGGATAAACCTTTGCACGTTGACAAGAGTTGGGTATGAAAAGGGAAACTTTCGTGAAATATATTAAGGGTATTTATTGTCTTGCAGACATTATCAATTTTATACGTCGAGAGCAGAAGTTAAGGCAGCTGTGTTTTATGATTTCTTAGAAAAACTATTGAGGTCTTGAAATAATTATCATCTGTTTTATGATGATTGACACAGCCGATTTTTTTTTCAGTTTCGCAAGCGTTTACAAACAAATATCAACTAAAAATCGATATACTCAATTTTCAGAATACTTCTGTTGCAGTGATTTTGAAACTTTTATTTAGATAGTAATCTCTCAGTCAAGATTTAAAATTTAATACAGTTCCACTGATAAAAATTCCCCAAATTAAAGACATAAAAAAATGACACTTTGGTAATTTCCAGATTACTAAGATAGCCTTTCTCCTGTTACAAAATCTTATCTGAAAATAGTTCAGATGTGACAAAACTGTTTAATTATCTACTTGTGCTGCCCTGATATTAGATACACTCACTTCCAAAAGTTAAGCACGAAAATGTAAAATGCAAAAGCAACAACAAATACTGCTTTGATTGACACAAAATTCGGCAGGAAAATAGCATATATATTTATGCATGAAACAAAATCAATAATTATATACAGAAATGGAAACAGCATTAAATCTGTGTAAATTATCAGATAATGATATACTGGAGACTTAAACAGAATTATGTATAAAGTGAAAATAAACAGCATAAAATGAAAAAAGGACATTAATAGGGTATGTGATCACCCTCATCTGTATAAAAAGATTACACTTTGTGACCATGCTTTCAATTAGGTGGTCAACCACAGCAGAATCAAGCAATCACTATTCTTCTTGTAGAGCAGTTTCCAGCTCAATAAGAGTGGCTGGAGGTGGGAAACGTTAAGATACAGCACGCCCGAGAGCATCCCAAAGATTTTCAATGGAATTAAGGTCGGGCGAATATGCTGGCCACGCCATACGGGCAATCCCTTCGCTCTCCAGGTAGTCATCGACGATGTCAGCTCTATGGGGACGTGCGTTATCGTCCATTAAAACAAAAGTAGGGCCAACTGCTGCAGCGTACAATCTCTCAATGGGTTCTAGGATTTCATCTCGATACCGGACAGCCATCAAAGAGCTCCGTTTAAAGATGTGCAGGTCGGTACGATATCCTAATGAAATCTCTGCCCATACCATAATGCTTCCGCCTCGGACTGCGTGATGTTTTGGAACTGATTGTGTGTTCGTTGTTCACACCATATCCTTATACGCTTGTCATCTGGCTCCAGAGCAAATCTTGACTCATCAGTAAACATGACATTGCCCCAGTCAGACACATTCCAATTCACATGTTCCCGGCACCACTGTAATCGTGCCCCTCTTGATTGGGCGGACAGAGGAATACAAACTCGAGGTACCCGGGCGTACAGTTCACTCATATGTAATCTTCGGCGTACAGTAGCTGCAGATATCGCCTTACCAATGGACGCTGTACCCATAGATGTCACACGTGTGGAGGTCGCTCTGCGACTCCGCTTGGCTACAAAAGCAATATATCGATCTTCCGCGGATGTTGTAACCCTTGACGATCGGCTACGAGCCTTCGGACAACTATCTGTGTGGTTTGGAATTGTTTCCAGAAACCTGAAATTACAGAATGAGGAACGTCGAAGAAAAGAGCAACACGTGTGTTCGACTGTCCTGCTTGAATGCCTCCCCCTCACAGAACGCCAGCGCTCAGAATCTTCCGTTCGTCTTCTGGAAGTCATAAAAACACGTATGTCTTGAAAACAAATTGTACTAAAGTTTTAAACACTTTCTATCAGCACTTACAATCAACTTCTGTAACCCTTCATAGTGCTGACTTCTTAAAAGACTGCCTTTTTTGCATATTTCCTGACATGAAAGCGCGATTTACTGTTATCTAACCTATTTGCATACTTCCATCTACCTCTGCATCGAATTGCATCCTTTTCAATTCTGACTGGCTTCCGGAATTTAGCATTTTCCTCTCCGTGCTTAACTTTTGGAAGTGAGTGTATATAAATATTTTTCTTTATAAACTCCGACAGCATAAATATTTCCGTAAAATTATTAATTAATTACCTTCAAATAGTTGCTTTGTGAATTCATTTAAAAATAAAAAATATTCAGATTATGACACAAAATTTGAAAGTTTTGTCCTGAAATTGTAAGATAGGAATCCTAAATTGTTTTCAATGTGCAGAGGACCACACAGAGATGAGAAAATTTTGTGTGTGGTCCTCGGAAGTCTCTGTTTCCAAGCTTTTACAATGTGTCACACGACATGGTTCTGACATCGCAGACGCAATATTTCGTTCCAGTTGGCAGTGCAAGAGACATAACTTCACGACCAGTGTCAAGAGATTTTAGCGTTCTGCACTGTGTCTGTCTTCAAAACCTCTCGATTTCAGGAGGACTGACAAACCAATGATCTTGTTTTTCCTCTGATATCGTTACAGATATAACGAATCAGATGATGTAAAATACTCCTGAAAAATTAAGGAGGCGTGGCTAATTTAGTCTGAAGATTTTTTCTATCGGAACAACACATCAGAATGATTTTGAACTCTCGACTAGCGAGATCCTCGTCATCAGGATCCTCACGTCATGAGGACTATACTTCACTTCAGTAACTGTTCTGTGCTATCTATGAATTATATTTGTAAAGAGCGTTTCGTAATTGTAATTATGTTTAAAATGCATTAAGTATTATGCAACCTCACAAATGTACTAATCATTATAGGGATTCAGAAGAGCTATCTTCTACCAGTCTCCCACAAAAGAACAAATCTTGCTTGCATGGCTTTATAATGATTTTGACACCTTTTGGCCAAACCGAAATATTCACTCATAGGTGAGTGATTTCCTTTGCTATAGTTTCTCACCACTCTATGGTCTACGTGATAAACTTGAAGACTCCAGCAGAGATCACAGGAAATTCGCTTAACGAAAACACGTTTCCTTGAACTTAAATTATGTTTTCCTCATAACTTTTCTTTTACTTTTAAATTTACAATGACGCAGCCATCTGTTGGGCTGAATTAGCATCTCAACCATAAAACCCCGTTATCAGAATATTTTATAAACTTGAGCTGTATGATTTGTTCCCTGATTGATGTTATGATTTTTTCTTAAACGACAATACAAAGATGACATATCTACTGAATGGCGAGCCATTCAACCGGGTAAATAATCAAGGGTCATGAATTGAGGTATGGGGCATACCTTCTTAGAGTTATGAATTGTCTTTAAAATAAAATTTTAAATTTATTTTTTCTGTCTGCAGAGACGAAGGTACATGTATTTTCACGAGTCATGAAAGACCAATCCTGGTGCTGAATGAATTTATCTTGCGGGGAGAAGAGATGTAAGAGTAATGGAACGGGTAAAACAATAAAATAATATATACAATATAATATTGTATAAATTCCTATCCTATACCTAATTACTCAGAGATAACAGCCAGCAATATAGTGAGGTATAAATACTATCATTTATAAGTCACCGGCCGTAAAACGAGTGCAGAATGGATTGTTTCTAGGCGAGTAATGTTATGGAAAAAGTTCAGGCATGCTTGGTGATATACGCGATGAATATCGTGCTTATTCAAAATTGACCTCTACCGTTCATGTGTTTCTCCAAGATGCTTTCTTGCTATCTCCGTTCAGATGCAAAAATGACAAACGTATATTACAAGACAAATCCTGCAGTATCAATCTATTGTCCATATCTTCCAGGCCTCTAAAATCAAGAACAGTTTTGTCACTTCCGCCGTGAGATTTGCAAATCATCTCAATGCTTCTGAAGGCACACTGTTCGTGTAATGAATATGATTTTTAGGTGGAATAGTCCGTGCTTTCCGTCCAGTACAGATTCAGTTGATGAAATCGTTCCCAACTCCACTGAATTCCTAAAAGGAATTGTAGCGTCTAGGGCTGCTATTCAAATATATGATATCATGCGTTTAATCTGGTAATTGTCAACATGATCGTGTAGCAAATACGAGTTTGATTTAGATTTTCAGTTACTCGAGTAACTCTCGGAGCTTTTTCTTCACTTTCGTATCCAAGCTTCTGCACTGATGGGTATTATAAAGCGAAAGAAGGAACATTTGTAAGATACAGTTTGCGAAGCAAAGATTTTAGGATTTATGCAGGTGGAAACATAATAATAGAAAGCAAAACAATCATATTTTTACTATGACGCAATTCCATCTAATAGGTATACAAAAACAGTACAAAACAGAGGTGGAGGATTTCAAAGAATCGATTCACTTTACTGAGTGATTGATTTTCAAGCCAGCAAAAACGGAGCAGTAGTTCTTTAATAGCTCACGGAGAGTTCTTGTTGGAAAGCGTGCCAAAAATTTTATTGCTCTCATGTAAACGCTAGCATTATTTCTTTATTGTTTACAGGAAACGTCTCTAATCCTTTTTTATGTGTGTGTGTTATGTAAGTATATATGTTTGATTTTAATTTGCTTATGTTCCATCTAGTATTTAAAAAACTAAAGATTAAATAAATCCAAGTATCTCAGCGAAACTGAACACTTTTGTTTGCAGATGACTGGAATGTTCTCTCCCACCTGACAGTGCCAAGATCTATTTAAAGTACGTAGATTATAAGTGCTTAATTTCCTCCTCTGACTGCCAGCTGTGATCGCTCCGACGCTCCTTCTCTAGTCGCAGATCTGAGTCCTTTTGAGTGTTTATTATTTGCTCTTTTCATCGCTCCTTCTCTTGCCATGGATCTGATTCCTACAAGGTCTTTATTATTCGCTCTTTCCATCACATTCCTTCTTTAGCCGCAGATCTCCTGCAGAGTCCTGATCATTTGCTCTTTTCGCTTCTTCGGAACGTTTGCTTTGAGGTTTATTTCGGTTCTTCGAATACTGTATCATAGTACAGCTATGTATATCAGATATTCATTTCTTATATAATAGTGTTGCTACGTTTATATAAAATAATAAAATATAATTTTATCTATTTTCTTATTTTACTAACATCTTGTAGTCCAGAGCTGTGAATTTTTCATTAATCTTCTTTAGCATATATTTATAAACATAATTTTTTTACATCTAATGTATGTTTTCAGGGTTGACGACCCTACTGCATAGAAGAAATTCCAGCGATATTTAGTATTATTTTGACAAATTCTATAAAAAAACAAATATCGTTATTCTCAGCGGACATTTTTCTGTTCTCTGGAATCTGTCTACAGTTTAAAAATTTATTTTTACAATATTCTTTGTAGTAGCAACAAAATACCAACTATAATAATAAAATAATGTAAATTTTTAAGAAAAATGAATTTAGGTTTCATTATTTTAAAATTTTTTTAGAATTTTCTTACTCCAGAATTTTATTGTTGTCCTATATAAAAAGGACTTTTTAGGGAATGTCAAATGTACAATTGAAAGAAATTAGTCCATGGAGTGAAAGATTTGATTAAATTGATTCTACCGATCCCATTCCTTGTTCGATTCTTTCTGAGTTTGCCTACCTTTGCACACTGCTCTTGATCCATGCCTGTTACAAGCGAATTCATCAAGGTCATTGTTAGTGAGTGGTGAAACATTAAAAAGAACTGATTCACTTCAGTGAGCGAAGGATTCTGATTTGATCCCTTAAAGGAGCGGTTTTGCCCATCTCTAGTACAAAAGATTCAGAACTAATTCATTTTGATAGCTCGCAAGACCATGAAAAAAGTAATGATGAAACATCTCTTGGCGATAATGAGAAAGCAAATTCAAAGCAACTGAAGAATTGATTAAATGTAAACAAACAAATATAGAAAGACGATTTGTATTAGGAAACTAAAACCATTGCACAGGATAGATTCCCTACAAATCAGAAAATGAAACGTCCTCATAATCTCTAAATAAAGATCCAAAAAGCTTTGAAGAAATTTAAACTTTCCAAAATGAGAACAAGAAGCTTCAATCAAGGAGATAGAAGAAGAAATAAACTTTCTGAATGTAAACAATACATATCAACTTATAAATCCCTCTAACCTGCAAGGCCGTATATATACGGCCTAGAATAATTTTTGTGATGTTTGTAAGAACATATATATATGTGCATCTCGAAATATGTCAAAATATTAAGGCTATATGTCAAAAAATTAACTGTTTAAATACAGGTATAAAGTACCGGGTATATTTTGGCATTAAAATCAAGAAAATAGCTCTTTTCCATCGCAGGTTTTGGAAATTTGGGCCTTCTTAGGAAAACTCCCTGCCGATCAGAGGGTTTTAACAATGGATACCAATCAATGGTTAACATGTTTTAGCATTGGACATTGCAAAATTGCATCTAAAACAGCGTTTTTGCATGAAAGAATTCAAAAGGATTCATAACTTCGGAATAAACAAATAAAAAATGATGTAAATTAAAGACACTGATTTGTGGTCTCGAATAAACCGCTAGGGGCTGGAATTCAGGAATTGCACACTGCTGATACTATAATACGTGCCGAAGAATAAGCATTAATTTTTCAAGTAACCAATCATTTAAAAGAACACTATCAAATCATAGTTTGGGTAAAGTTAAATATTTGTAGAAATGAAAATAAATCAAAAAGAAATTGGGAGTTATCTTTTACCTCAGGAAAACAAAATAAACCAACTTATCGAGCAATTTCAGATTAAGGAAGAGAAGCCTAATAGTACACTAATGGAAACCAAGTATTACAGTCCAAGGTAAAAATAAAATCTTCTACCTTCGAAAAGTAAATACCGCCAAGCTATTAAAAGACACTGAAGAGTTGTTTTCTCATAACAACTTACACTGTTGCTTTTTACCCGCGCTAAAGATTCTCAGCACCTTAGTAATTTATTAAAATGCATGCATATATTACTTAAATATGACTCACGTTTATTAATCGAACAGATGGGCTTTGAATATTCTCAAGTCTGACTAAATTCCACTTTTCTTTTCCTAGATTTTTTGACGTAATATAACTTATAATGTCAGAACATTTTGCTGCCGTCTAGAATGTTAGGTCAAACTTAGAAGTAAATGGCATGAGATAAAATCGCTAAGAAAAAATATTTGTTAAACTTAAAGCGACCAAGACAAAAAAGCTACATTTTTCAGAAAAGTATAGTGACTTATAAACGCATTACATACTCTGGAACACCACGCATAGCACACGGCGTTTTACTATTCATATACGAGTAATATATAAAAAAGGTTAGTACTTGCTTCAGAAGACATTCAGCAGTCCTCAAAGGGTTAAAAGATTGCTGAATATTCGTAGTTCCTCCTGGGTTGGAAACTAGTCTAACAGACTGGCTTCATGGTTAGTTTTCGTAGCTTTCTCCGTGCGTAGTGAGAATACGAGCCAGTTTCCCTTTAAAAATCTCCACGAAAGCATTCCTTTCCCTTAGGTAAATAGCAAACACGAGCTTTGCCATATTCAAATAACCTTAACCAACATATTGCAAAAACATAGCTATAGAGCAAAGTGAACAATAAAATGCAAATACTGTGATGTGAATGCCACAGAATCAAAAGGGTTATTCTAAATAACTGTAAAGGTTTTGTTTGGTTTAGTTAATTACAACAAAGAACTTGAGGGCTATCTGTCTAAAGGATAGGATACCTCCATAGAAATATTTCCCATAGATTTTTCGTCTGCAGACATTTTAATTTCAAGTGACGTAAAATTTATTATATCTAAATCACTATAAAAAATAATAAGCAAACACATACTCATGTATATTGAACTTCATAATCAATCCAGACGATTACAATAACGTCAAATGCAGAAAGAAATTGTCTTTTCTGAACTTGATGGTTTTGGTTTGTCTGATTACGGCGAAGCACTTAAGAGCTATCTGCTTAGGAAGAGACGGATGCCTTTGTGGAGGACTTTCTAATGGAAACTGGCTCATATATACGTTATACATCGGGAAAACCGCGAAAATGGCCATGTAGCCAGAGCTTTAGCCTGGAATCAAACACAGGTCGAACTACGAGCCTTCAACGGCTTTACTGCTAGGTAGCTGGTGAGCCTAAATAACTACACAGTCCAGTCACATTAATGTGACCATCTGTCAAAAGCCAGAATAACCACCTTTCGCAGAGCGGACTGCTGCGAGACGTGCAGGAAGAGAGTCACATAGGTCCCTGATGGTGTTCTCTGGGATGTTGAGCTATGCCGACTCTAATGCCGTGGCCAGCTGCGCTAGATTACGCGGTTGAGGATCCATGGCGCGAACAACTCGATTGAGATGGTCCCACAGATGCTCGATTGGGTTTAAGTCAGGTGAGTTTGCTGGCCAGGGGAGGACGGTAAACTCATCCTGGTGCTCTTCGAACCACGCACGTACACTGGCAGCTGTATGGCACCTCGCATTGTCCTGCTGGAAGATGCCATCATCCTGAGGAAAAACAATGCGCATGTAGGGGTGAACATGGTCCGCAAGGACAGATGCGTACTTGTATTGATCCATTGTGCCTTCCACAATGATCAGTGAACCTAGAGAATGCCAGGAAAACATTCCCCAGACCATAATGCTCCCGCCTCCAGCTTGGACCGTTCCGGCAATGGTTGCAGGGTGGTTCCTTTCAGAGGTTTCACGCCTTATACGCCAACGTCCATCTGTCCGATGGAGCATAAAACGCGATTCATCCGAAAACGCAACCTGTCGCCACTCAGTGGACGTCCAGCTGCTGTACTGGCGTGCAAATTCTAGCCTTCGCCGTCGATGAACAGCAGTCAGCATAGGTGCACGAACCAGGCGTCTGCTTCGGAGGCCCAGACGCAGCAATGTTCGCTGAATAGTACTTTGGGAGACACTTTTGGTAGCCCCTTGGTTCATTTTGGTGGTCAGTTGCTCAACGGTAGCCCGTCTATCTGCCCGAACGCATCTCCGCAACCGTCGTTCGCCTCTGTCATCTATGGCCCGTGGTGCACCACATTTGCCACGTCGCTGATTTTGGACAGTCCCATTTTGCCATGCACGGTACACTTTTACCACGGCGGCACGCGAACAGTTCACAAACTCAGCCGTTTCGGAAATGCTTCCACCCTTGGCCCGAAAGCCAATGATCATGCCCTTTTGGAAGTCGGATAAATCGCTTCGTTTTTGCATTACGCCAACGATTGAAATGTTTTCCGAAGCCCTCACACACCCTTTATATACGCTCAACTGCACTGTGCTGCCACCTGCCTTCTGTGATTGGTTATTTAACTCTGACATGGAAAGTACGTGGTGGTCACATTAATGTGACTGGACTGTGTAGATATACAATAGGAAAATGCACTCGTGCTCAAAAATAAGCAACAAGCACTAAGAGAAAAGCTACGAATATAAAAGGGGGAACTAAAACAACCAATTTACGTATGAGTTAGACGTTGCATCGCCTAATGTATATAGGCAACCAAAATTAGCATGAAACGCAATTCCGCAGTCACACACAATACCTTAAAAAGAGGCATGCCGCACCAATTCGTCAGTTCGCAAGCAGCGATAGTTTCGTGTAATATACAATAGCCAAAGCGGAAAGCATGATCCGAAGACATTATTTGCATGATGAAATGCGTTGAAGTGATGTCGGGGTGTTGCAGGCTGGTGCAAGAAAGTTCACTATCGCAAGAGATCTTAATATTCAAAGTAGTGTCGTCAACAGACTTTGAAATCGTTACCAAAGGATCAAAACCCATATAGTAGACGTCGAAGAATTACCTCGACGGCAGACGATCGCTTCCTCTTGCTCTGTGCAAGACGGCGTTGATCATTAAGAGCACGGCAGTTGGCGTTTCATCTCTTTGATGCTGCAGGAAGGCCCATATCCAGCCAAGCTGCATCGCCTTAACAGCATGAAGGTGGATTGTAGGCCCGATCACCTGTGGTTTGTGTTCCTTTGTCACCATGGCATGTCAGAACGCTGTTGAATTTGGGCCATGAACATCACAGCTGGACACCAAAGCGGTGGGGTCACGTACTCTTTACGGACGAGTCTCGATTTAACATCCAGAATGATTCTCGAAGGTCTATGGTATGACGAAAGCCAGCGGTAGGCAATCGGGCGCCAGATATCGTCGAAAGAGGCCATTACAGAGGAGGAGGCTTAAGTATATGGGCTGGTACAGCAATGAAAGGCCGCACCGACCTCTTCGAGATTCCTGGGGGTTCCGTCACAGTCGTCCGTTATCGCGACGTGATTCTACATCCTTTTGTGCACTTTTTATCACTGCAATGGGTACCAATGCAATATTTATGGACGATAACGTCTTCCCGCATAGAGCTCGAGTAGTACGGTGTTATCTGGAGAGAGAAACCATTGCACATGTCTTGTGGCCTGCTAGATCACGGAAGCAGAATTCCATTGACCACGTGTAGGACATGTTGGGACGACAGGCAGCAGATCGCAGTGTGCCGTTAGGTACCCTCCACGAGCTACAATATGCATTGATGCAGGAATGGGCGTTACTTCCACAACAAGCAATGAAAGACGCTAATGGCAACTTGCCTCGCCATTATCAAGCATGCTTGGTATAGTAATCCTATACCCAGCTCTAGGATCAATTTTACGCAGATCCATTAAAGAGTTTTTGCTTATTCCCCTTTCTTCCTCTGTTGCTTATTTTTTAACAGGCGTTATCAAGGCTGGGTTGCAAATAGTTAAGGAAATTTATCATATGTTACTGGCTTTGTAATGTTCTTTCTTCCTTTTCACACTAGATAACAGCTGCAGAAAAATATGAAACATTAATCCATGGATTTCGGTGGAGTAAAGCAAAAATGTATGCAGATTTCACACACCAGCTGGTATTTAAAAATATTTATAGTTGATAAAAAAGTGACTGCTTTTTTTTGCTTCATCTATCGATGACATTATTAAAGCTAGCGTACGACTGACGCAGAGAGGGGTGCATAATATCAATTCTTGAAAAGATTTTCTTGTACTATCTTTCAGTAAATGTGCAGAAATATTTTATTAAGACAATCATTTGATGTTTTTATAGTTCTTCTCATTTCTTTAATGTTCAAAAGTTTTGCTTGAGCTCAAACTGAACAAAATATATAGTCATCTCAACTTCAGTGTGATAATGTCCTTTGACGAAGTTTCGGAATTAGTTATAAGTGCAGAGTTAATTAAGGATTTAGCCCAGTTTTATAAGGGTCATACGAGTTTAGCTTCAAACAGACTCGCCACTCCACCCATTTCTACTTTCTTAATTCATATTTAAAATTTAATGTAGTGCGCTATCCGCGCAAAGTTGTGATTTTATTCCGTATTCACACTTTTTTGGATATTTTGAGCAATGAAGTAATATGGAGTATTGCAGGCAGACATGTCATACTACTCAGGGCGGAATCAATGCGTTTTTCAGGTGGGTTATTTAGCATCGAATCAATATGCTTCTGAGGTCTGAAATCTAAAATATTCATGTGTTCATCTGCAGTACATTTATCAATAAAATCTGTTTTCACAATTTGGGTCTGGTTTTATGCTGCCAAAAGAGAAAATAACATACGATAGTGTGGTATGTAAAACATATACTTAACTTTACCTGCTCTTAATTTTAGCCTCTCGGAAATTCTCGGATTTTGTAATTCAACATTTAAAATAATTATTGCTATTCTCTGCTTAATTCTTTATTTTTGACAGTTGATCTTTTAAACTCTTGAGCATTTATCTTTTGTTTTACTAATGTGCTTATCTCCTTTTTTTAACCTTTACGTTTATTCTGCACTTCTAGCATTTCTTAGGAGCCCTTGATCAATGACTATTTTTCGCAAGAAAGCAAGAATTCAGGAGGAGACAATTGACACAAAAGTAATTTTGAATTGAAATTTCAGTTCACAGTTTCCAAAGACTCCTTCAGTGAAATCCCATTACCCCATTGGGAAGCAGACAACGGCACCTGTATATGACATTAAGAAGGGTCGAATGATGAATGCCTGCCCGTAACATTTTCTTGGCAGGTTATAATTTATTATTTTTTAAAGACGTGAAATGTGGAGTTGATTGCTGGAGGTGCGGCCAGGTTTCATATTCGTGATTCTAAAATTCTTATCAATAAAGTTCCGTTTAAAATATATCATAATTCTACTTGTCATATGCTTAATATATCAAACAGTCGTGCTTTCATTTTTAACTCACTCGCCCATTATTTCGAGAAAGGCCAAAAGTATGGGTTTTCAGAACACATGAAGGTAAGTTTCCTAAATAAAAAGTATAGTATGAGTATTTTCTTCTTCGCTATTACATATATAAAAATGAGAATATGAAGTAGCATGTTTGTGAATATATATAGATGTGCAGTAAGTAAATGGTGTGAGAAAATAATGAGACTAAAAAAAATAGCCTAATGATTAAGTTTTTTATAAATGCAAAAAAAACCATTAATATGCATTGCAAAGCCATATGATGTTTCTTTATCATAAACATGGTCACATTATTGCAAGGCATTTGATGCACTACGTTTTACTTTGACTATTTATTTACGTTTAATAGCTAGACTTTTAATTTTCTTTCTTATCACATCTATTTTGATACAGAAATATCCTATTATACCACTGACTCCCGAGTTACTTAAATTAGTTATCAAGCATCAGGGTAAATGGAAAGTATTGCAGGGTTTCTGTTTACCAAAATTCAAGACATATATTAAAGGGATTCTCCAATCGAAATTTCACGATTACTGTAAACTTGAAACGACACTCCTCTTCTCTCCAATTCCATCGAATTAATATTTCATTAATTGTTTTCATAGGCAACTCATGTCATCTATATAGTGAATATTCTGCACATCATATTTCTGTATTTCGCTTGCACTGAAAATGCAACAGCCAGTCGAATGAAGTTTTCAATATAACCAGATATTAACAGTAAGTGTTTGCACCATAAGTGGTATAAAAATTCCGATGTGGAAATTTTAACCTTGAAGACAAAATTACCAAAGAACGGGGAAAATAATGAATTAAAATGCTGATAGTATGAAATATAAGTATCACCAAAAGTGAAATGGAGATGAAACTTCGTTGTTCTCAGTGAACAACAACAGATCAATTTAAAGGAATAGGAAAGATTTTTTGTGCTCGTTTACGTTTTCCACAGGGACACACAGCTGAAAACCGTCACCAACGAATTTCGATTTGCACTTCTTGGTTCACAAGAAATGAAGGCTTACCAACGGCCGAGAAGTGAAGTCGCTGAACACTGGTAGTTCCTACCTGGGCTCGATTACAGTTGAGTGGACTGGCTGCATCTGCGTTTTCGTGATTTTCTCCATGTGTATCGTATATACGAGTCAGCTTTCCTTAGAAAATCCTCCATAAAGGCATGCCTATCCTTAGGCAGATAGCCCTAGTGTGCGTTCTCGTAACCTCAATAAGCTAACCAAACCAAGAAAAGAAGTGCAGCATTTCTTATAGCGTACTATGACTGTAAATGGCAAAAAGAATTTTTAATAATTTTCTAATGCTACTTCTTTATGCTAAGAAAGGCAGTGGTTCAACCCAAAAGAGAAGTTATATCTCAAAGAAAAATAATACTGCATCTAAAGAAAACTTTATTGCACAATGGTGGGATTTTGAAATTGGGGGATTACTTTGATATGCTAGAAAGCAACCCCTTTTATAAATGCTGATATCTTTTGTCATTATTTAGGTAACGTGACTTTTAATTACTGAGCGCCCTGCATTGATCAGCAGACTTGATGTAATACTTTAGACGGATAACGTTTAATGTCGTTTTGAAAGAGTGATTCGACAAGAACAACGAAAAATTCTCACTCATCCATCTAAGTCTGGATGCTGCCTACTTATATATATTGCCCAGTCTAGTTATCTAGCTTGAAATGTACAAAGTGTATCATATGCTTTGAAAGCATATGATTTATTGAAACGCTGGTTAAACTGTTTTTAAGAAAAAAAAATCTTTACAAAAAAATGTATTTTATAATCAGTACTTATATTGCATTTACTACAAATATTACCACTAACATTAATTAATACCTCTTGCAATGAAACAACATTTACGGAAATTTAAAATAAGAAATATTAATTCCAAAAATTAGTTCGAAAAAAGGAAAATTGTGGTCCACCAAAATTTTTCGAAGAAGAACTGATTCTAACTTTTCAGTGCTATCACGAATTTGCTCGCTTTTTGAAAAATCTGGATCAAAATTGCTTTAAGATGTATAGGAGAGTAGTCAACTTCGGAAAAAAAATGCTTTAACTTCTAATGAAGTAAATCTAAACTTAAATTTAAGTTATTTATGTAATTTCTTTCTGTATTATTCCATCGACCGGCCAAATACCGCGATTTAGTGCCAATTAGGAACGGCCGTGTCTTTTAGAATCCCGCAGTAACGACTGGCGATTGGAAACCGTTGTCAAAACTTCTCCCGACTGTCGACGGGATAATACGTAAGTGGAAACGAACTCTGTCATTTATCACAAAACAAAGTGTGACAGCTCGAAGTTGTCAAATGGGCACATACACAAAAGGAAAATTAGTATATATGTTTGGATTAAATACAGTTTAATTAATTAGTAATCAGTTGGAATGTAACTTAGACAAAGCAACATGTAGCTGAATGGGGTAGTTTTTTAAACGAATACCTCTAAAATAAAACTGTAAAGTAAGCGTAAAAACTTCAAAATGAGTTACGCAATCTATGTAAATGTCTCAGGCAATTAACTCTAACGGGATTGCAATACGATATCCTAAAACACTTTCTACAGTAAGCAAGCACTGAAAATATTATAATTAATAACTCTATCACTAATTACAATCTTATACTAATGTTTTTATACAATCTTAAGTACGCCTACTAACTACTATAAACCAAATAACTTTGTTTAATACCAGGAAAGTAAGAAAATAAAGAAAATTAACTTGAAGAGATAACTGTGTATGAAATAGCAAATTAAGTATTTAAAGTAAAAACATGATTGTGGAGATAAGAAAATTAAAACTCTAGCCAACGAAATAGGCTCATTTTGGTAAACAATACTAAAGAAATAGTTATATACACGCGTATTAGCTAAAATTCCAGATCTATGCAGACGGGATACGATTACATGCAAAAGATATATCTATTTAAAAAGAAAAATGTGCCAAAATGAAATCAGATCTGATACTTCAGATGATCATTATATTATAAATAACAAACTAAATCACTTGATTATAAATAACTAAATAAATCGCATAATCAGCAATAAATCACTTGTTTACAAATACGCCGCTTAATTCCTAATTTACTAGTAAGTCACTGAATCCCGTCATTATAATGCAGTGAGGTTCTAAGTTCTAGATACCAAAACAAATACATCAATAAAAATATATAAAAATTATATCAATACGAAATACACCAATGACAAGTGTGAATCCAAAGTCAAGAGAAAGAATAAGTATAATTTCAGCACAAGTTTTAATACCTTTTAAAAGAATATATACTAAATATTTCAAAAAAACTGTATACAAATTACATTAAAATCATACACTGAAAAGAAAAATGACATAAAAATGTTGTTTGACAGGGATTCGAATCCCTGAGAGGGCTTGTAAGTTCGTAAGCGTGTCTTTGCGACATGGCATTCTGACTACTATTTGAAATATTGATAATAGCAGTGTAATAGCGTACTGAATATTATATTGAGCATTTTGGCAAAAAACCTACATAATAAACATCAGCCTTATTCGTGTCTATAACTGCCTTCGCATAGATTACATTATTTCATACACTAAGTGACTAGACACATAATTATGAAATAATCACTTAAAATATGTTGTAAACACATGTCTCTTTTTGTGGCTTACTTTGTTTGGATTGAATTTGTTAACACATAAAACATTTTCATATGTATCAATGAAATTAACAGAAGGTTCATGTAGCTGAGCGTGTAGACTGTATTAAGTTACTACTTAAAATACCGTACAGTTGACCGGCTTCTCAAGAGACTGGTGAAAGGCGAAGAGGGAGGCGAGGCCTTCAGTTTGCTACCCGGGGAAATCTTGAAAACTGGGATAGTTGTGCAAGTTTGTATTGCCATCTAAAATGTGCCAAGAGCCATACGAACAGCAGACGCAGCACTATAATCCTATTCACAATAGGGGGAATTTGGACACTTGATCTGATGTTATAGTCAGAGGATTGAGATAAGTCACAACAACAAGATTAATATTAAGTAATTTAAATCAACCTAAAAATGAATTTCTGAGGAATGTTATTGTACGAGTTATCTAGAATTAAGTCCATTGCATATAATATATATAATAATATATAAACAATAATATATTCTTATTCTTTCTCTGCATTTTAATGATTGTAAAGTATTCAAATAACCGCTTTTTGCATTTTATTCTTTGCTTTCAATAAAACAGAGGAATAAATTTTTACAGAAGTCATTTTTATTGCGGAAATTTCATTTAAATTTAGTTTCAAATGAAAAAAGCATCCAGTTACTGCGGCCAAATCTTGTGAATTCAACGGAAGGAATGCTTTCAAAACTACTATTTATTTATTTTTTTGTTTGCTCTGTATTGCGGGAATGAGTTTATCCTTTTCCCTGCAGAAATATCAGTTCCTTAAATCTGCTGATCGTCTTAATTATTTCTTTGTTATCACCAATACTGTAATTCGAAATTTCTTAAAATAAATTTATACACATGAGATAATTATTATGAATAAAATAAACACAGTTTTACACTGAGCTAAAATTTTAGGGCTATAAGTGTCTTTAAAATCGGATTTCATGAATGAAACAATTCTGGATGATATTGCATTTCATCGTACTTTAAACACAGTATAAATAAGCGTACATATACTTAATCGTTTCCTCATCTCGTATATTAACTAATTATGTTGGCTTTTTATTATTTAACAACGCATTTATTTTTCTTGATACGTACATCCATTTCCTTGGAATTGCTAACAACTGTAGAAATGATGTTAATTAATTTAAATAATTATCTGGAATACTCGTGACTAAGAGAGTAAAATAACTAAGTGTGGATCTCCATTTTTTTATTAACACGAAAAAATATTTAAAAGTAAAATAACAGATTTAGTGAAGACAACTTCCAATAAAAAGTCACTCAATATCTTTAGTTTTTTCTCTTGATAATTAGCATTAAAAAACAAAATGCTGTTATTCACTTTTGTTTCATTGTACAAAGAGTCTGTTATTAAATTTGATTTTTTATCAGTTTCGTGTATCTTTTCTTTTACTTACGAATCTTTTTTCTGCATTAATGATAATTCCCTTTCAGTTATTATTAAAGCTTTGAACTACTTGTCTTTATTTTATCAAAGCAGGTAATTTCCTCTACCTTTCTTCAAATTTCAAGGTACCCAACGCTTTTATCCTTTTCTTTCTCCAAATTGTCAATATTAAGTACATTCTTATAATTTAAAAAGAAATAAAAACTGAAAGATTAGCGTTTCGCACACGCACCCACACAAAAAAACATTCATCTCGCAAAAAGGCGATAGTGAAATAACAATAATTCGAGCCATACATTACAGTGATAAATGACTTTTTCTTTAACTTTTCTGTTTTAATATTTCATTTATAACTAGTACTTTCCTGATATTTCTGATTTAATCTTTGAAATATGACTATTATAAATAAATAAATAGGTAAAAGTACGAGAAACATCTGAAATGCAATAAAAGGTAAGTAAGAAGAGTTATTCTTAACTACTACACGGGAACTGCAATAGCGTACACTGATTAGTATATGGAGCAGTTTGGAACGTAGCTCTAAAATACACATCAGACTTAATTGTTGGCTATAATTGCATTTGCATCATATGAACATTTTTTAGCATATTAAGTGGCTGGGCAGGTAACTATGATATAATAATTTAAATATATAGTAGGCTACATGTTACTTCTGATGGACTACTTTGGTGTATTACACCGGTAAACACACTAAAGTATTTTAATATGACCTAATGAAATTAATATGAAGTTTCTGAACACATTTAAAATTATTATATTACCTTTTATACACATAATAAGTTGGATATGCTTTCAGAAGCTAGTACGTTTATGCTTCATAATAGCTGAACATGAGAATTAGTTGAAACTCTATAATATGATATAGCTAAAAATAAATCATTACCAAAGTCCATATGCTTTTGAACTGCCTGCACAGAAGTTGGCATTTTGAAGAGTTCATTAGGAATATTACTTAGAAAATGCAAGCAGTAGCTATATTAACATATTCTCTGCCCGTGAAAATAATATTTCAATCCTTAGAAATCGGGTTACAAAATAGTGTTTTAATGGTTTAAAGTATTCTTTATATTTTACTGGTAAAATGGTAAAACTAGAAAACGGAAAACATTTTATTTCCATGTTTAGTGGAATATATTTTTCAATGCTGTAAAGTGTCAACAGCACATCAAATTCAATCCTATCATCCATGCGTCAGAGACGCCCTAGCGCAGGGGTTCCAAACTGTTTTTTAATAAAAGCACATTCTAGAATATCTGTTGGACGGTTGGCACCATTTGCTTTTTCCAGGTGAATTTATAGTTAAATAGAGTTAATAAATATATGCACATAAAAAACAGATCGGTCGCATTTCGCTTTGTGCTGGTATCTGTGTTGGGCGTAATTTCTATTTCATTAAAATGAGAAATCGTTCCCGTAGAATTTTATAGAAAATTAAAACATTTTTATTATGATCGCACAGCGAAGGGCACACATTGAACGATAGGTGGACACCACGGTGCCCACGGGCATAGGGTTGGGAATCCCTGCTCTAGTGCTTCTGATCATTATTCTAAGAAATTATTGACATATTGCATAAAACCAGAGTTTAAAAGAAATAAATTGTATAGCTGGAAAATAAGAATTCACATTTATGAAAAAAATATAGAAAATGGTTTCAAATAACAATAACAAAATGCAGATATTGGCATTGTTGAAATATTTTTACTATTTCTAAATGTTGAAGCAAAATGAAAATTATGAAAAATGCGCATATTCTCAAATCTAAAAATTATCTAACGTAGCAAATTATATATAATAAATAATCGATCTAGAAGTAAAGTGTGAAAAGAATACAAAAATTATAAACTTATTGTAAACGAAATGACATTTGTGTAGGATAGAGTAACGCATTACTACATTATCGCTTATGATATATTTCAAATTAGTTCAAGTAATAGCCTGGTTTTTCTGTAGGCAGTTACGGTACTCATACGTGTTGTTCCTGCGTAACCGTCGGTAACTGTTAAGGTGCGTTATTGTCTCAGAATTCGATTTTTCTATGTCGCCCGCCGCGATATTTCCTTCCGATTCACTTCGAGAATCTCAATCATAGTCTTTCATCGTGTGCGTTTTCATAATTGGATAGGTCACTCGTTTTTAGTAATTCTAATATTACGGCAGCAATGAGTTTTTTTTTATCTACTTTCCTTTTCTTCGGCTGTGAAAGTGTCCGCCAAAAACATCACGGACAAAAACTTTGCGGAGAAAACAGCGCAAGGCGAAAATGTTGTTGTACAAAATATCGCGGGGGGAGGGAAAAAAAACTTTGCCGTTCTAAAACATCAAAACGTCGTCATCGAAAATAAAGCGGTTCAAAAACTTCGCAGTTTAAAAACATCGTCGTTGAAAATATCGCTGAATAGTAAAAAATAAAGCACCTACAAATCATAGCATAACGATAACATCGCAAACATGCTTTTTTAGGCTGTAAAAGTTGTAAATGCATATTCGTGTAATGATTTATGAGCTCAAGAAGGAATGAGGAATATTATTACTTTTATATTATTTTTGTATTCACTAATTAATTGTTGCTGAAAAACAAGAAGCAAGTTGAAAAACTGAAAAGGAGTAGAAAAATAATGCTAGATATAGTAGTTAATTAAAATCTTAAATCTATATACTTAACTAACAAAGGCCAATAATTAATCTCTTTTATAAAGTTTTATTGATAATTTTTCATGCAAAATGTAGTCTAAAAAAGACTAGAATAAGGACGACGAGCAGCTTCATGCCGTTAATTCTATCAAAATAGCTCAATTCATTATCGGATTATACAACTCTGTCAACTATTATAAGTGGCATTAGTTTCCTACTCATTTTCAACTTCTGAATGTTTTAAATTCCTTTTTAATTTTTCAGAAAAAAGTTATTAATTGTTTCAAAAATATGTATAAAAAATATTCTCCATTCCTTCCTGCGCTCACAAATCATTATGCAGATATACATTTACAACTTTTAAAGCCTAGACAACGCATGTTATCGTCATACTGTGAATTGTAGGTGCTTTATTTCTTACCACGATACCTTCGACGACGATCTTTTTAAACTGCCAAGTTTTCGAATAGCTTTATTTTGGATGACGATGTTTTGTCCTACGATGTTTTAGAACTGCGATGCTTTCTCTTCTATGTTTTCCATGATAACGTTTTTGTTTTGTGTTATTTTTTCTGTGACTTTCGTCCGCTATGTTTTTGCCACGCTGTTTTTGCCTGTAACCGGCTGTGAAGGTCTACGATATTTGAATAGAAAATTTTAAAAAAAACTGCTTCACCAATTTGCCTAAACTACCCCTTCATTCAGCTTTCAATGCCACACTAATGCTAGAACATGTAACTTATGATAGTCGATTGACATCCCACAGTGGGACCGCCTTACGAAATGACGTCATTCTGATGTACCAGAGCGTCAGTGACAGTGAACGTGTTAATTCTTGAAAATAATTCTTGAAATGATAGGTGTACTAAGAAAAAGTGCAGAAAGAGACTGGCGTAACAATGAAAAAAAAGCAGAAATTTTAATTTCATTGAAACAGATAACAATCTAGAAGCTGATTTTCAGAATAAGAAAATAACTTATTATTTTACTTGTGGATGAGATAGTGGAATCTTGTAAAAAATACGAAACTCAAATCTTCATGCTTTTGTATTCATTCGAATCTTTCGAATCCTAACGCAAAAATTCTGATGTGGACACCACATAATTTCCTTGTTCGCGGTATTAAATCATACAGATTTTTTGCACTTCATTTAAACTTATTTCCTCGAATTTCTCTAATATAATTTATCGATTTCTCAAAGCAGGTTGAAAATGAAATAAAAAATTTTAAATTTTGAAATGAAATTTCATGGTCAATTGTTATGTTACGGTAGACAAACTACTTCCAATTTTATTTTTTCACAACTTTTGTTGTGAAAAAATAAAATTGGAACTTTCCCAAATATAAGTAAAGGAAACTATTGTATTTATAAGTAGAGTAAAACTTTCCCAAATATAAGTATAGGAAACTAGAGACCGCATTAAAAGTTAGATTTTGTTTGTTTGTCGAAAATTGTTTTTTTTAAATTTAACATTTCCAAAACAAGAATAGTTTTTTTATTTAAACACATCTGTGATTACAAGCATATGACTACAACCAACGACTGCCAAATTAAAGGCTGGGTAAGGACTTTTAAACCTATATATATATATATATACACTGGTGTGCAAAAATTAAGGACGAAGTCGAAAAATTAGCATATCAGCTGAACGAAGAGGCAGAGCGGACAGAAAGACCAGTCAGGAGATTAAGTAAGGTGATGTACGTAGCACATGCGCAGATATGCAGGTAGACGTAATGGGGGAGTGTCTGAGTAGTATAAAGCATGTTGTCGGTGTAAGATCAGTATTTCTGGCAAAGAGATTGCACGCCGTATAGCAGTTAAAATCACACCGAGTTGCTGCCTCAGCGAGAAATGGCGAATAATCAATCTGTTAGACGACATCTGGATGCTTTTACCCGAGGTCGAATCATTGGGAAGTTGGAGGAAGGCCGCAGTGTGACAAGTGTGGCTGCAGAGTTCGGAATTGCTCACAGCATCGTTTCACGACTTTGGAGACAATTTCAAACTACAGGAACAGCTATCCGGGGGTTTAGTAGTGGTCGTCCACGAGGAACCACACCCGCAGATGACCGGTATATTGCCTTACAGGCCAGAAGAAACAGGCGGCAGACAGCGGGAGAAATCGCTAGACACACGACACAGGCGACTGGACGACCGATATCGCGTTTTACCGTGGCCAGAAGACTGCACGGTGGTGGTCTGTTTGCACGACGCCCTGTACGGTGTGTACCTCTAACGCCTGCCCATCGGAGAAGGCGTTCTCTGTGGTGCCGGGAACACCGGAATTGGAGAGACAATGAATGGGGACGAGTACTCTTTACAGATGAGAGCAGATTTAGTCTGAGTTGCGATTCTAGACACATACACATCTGGACAGAGCGGGGAACACGCAATAACCCCCTCAACATCATCAAAAGGGACTGTTTTGGAGGTCGCGGAGTTCTCGTTCGAGCAGACATAATGCTTGGTAGCCGGACCGACCTTCATATCTCCCAAGAAGGTTCGTCACCTGGGACTGCTATTGTAACGAGGTTCTTCTTCCTTCCATGCGTCTTTTCACAAGGGCTATGGGTCCTCAGTTCCTCTTCATGGACGACAACGCTCCACCTCATCGCACAGTTACTGTCAAAGAGCTGTTGGAGAGTGAAGATATTGAACACATGGATTGGTCGGCAAGGTCTCTGGATCTAAATCTCATCAAGCATGTTCGGTGCTTACTAGGGAGACCCGTGGCAGCACGTAACTTATCGCCAGTAAGGATCCCGAAACTGCGATTGGTGCTACAAGAGGAACGAGCAGCAGTGTCACAACACCTCATTAACAACCACATATCCAGCATGCACAAATGGTGTGAAACCTGCCTAGCAGTCAGGGGAGATCATATCCCCTATTAAAGACCGGATGTTTCTTGCTGGACACCCATCACAGGGATGTTTCGGCCTTCAGTCGCATTGCGCTCCATGCTACTTTTTCAATAAAGCTTCTTTTTATCCCTCTGATTTCTCTTTTAGTAATTGTTGCTTACATTACTCATTTCCTTACGTATTGGAAATCTTACGGTATTAAATGTGTTGATTTGGAAAGCTTTTGTACAAAGTTATATTGAAAAAACCGTCTCGTCCTTAATTTTTGCACACCAGTGTATATATATATATATACTGATATATGCTGATAGCAATAAAAAAATGTAGTTGTACAACTAGATGTTATAGTAATCTCATATAAAAATTTAAATGTTAGATGACTAATGCTTTTTTGCTTTAGGCGAGATACATACGTACACATACGACAGTACGTACAGACGTTACGAAAAAAATCGCTTTTGAATCAGTTTTAAATCAATTTTACGATTCATTTTCCAAAAAAAAAACAGTCCTCTATGTTGCCTGTATGCACAAAAGTCCCTCAACACCGTTCAGCTTGATTTTGGAACGGCCAAAATGTCTATTCTTGCTGTAATATGACGTCCGAAATTTTTGTCAATTACGGTACTTCCTTAGCTTCGTACAAGGAAGTAAAATGAAAGCTATTTTAACTTAAAAGTTTAGAAAAATTAATTTTATTCACGTTTAATAGAAGCATGCATTAAATAATAAATGAAGAATGAAATTATTGTAATTTTCTTTATATTAAAGAGAGCGATTGTTAAAATTCCAGTGGCATTGTGTATAACATAATTTAATATAATTTAACTTGTGGAGTATTACTTATTTAATTCCAATGTTCTATCCCACGAACACTAACAAGATAATAATCGCTTAAGTGTGTGAACAAACACGTAAGACTTAAGAAGGGTTAATTAACCTTTTATGTCTTAGAATAAATACAATCAACTCCTAACTCGGAGTATACACAAAGACTCCACTTGGGCTTGAACTTAAATAATAATGAATTTAAACTAAACTAAGCTTAACTAAAGCTATCAGAAAGATACAGCCGAAGCTATCTGAAATCTAATTAGTTGTCCCCTAAATATTAATTAAATCGGCGAAGTCAAGCATGGGCCTAAAGTATGGCCGAGCGTAGTAGCTAAGAGAGAATATAGCCAAATGGCAAACGCCATTGGGCAATTCAGGAAAATCAGACTCTCTCTGTAGAAGTCGCTGAAGCATTGGCAGGATAAAACTTACAAACTTACAATTTAATATTCTCTTTGTGTCACTGAGTGTGACATTATTTCAATGTACCTGAATTTTCAAATAACACGTGCTCTGCGCTTTTTCTAATTTTGTCCAAACTAATTTTCAAGTCTCCTCGATAGTTCTCAACATAGGTAACCTTACTGGTGAGCTACACAGAAAGAGAAATATGGAATAAGTTGCTCATATTTGTAGCAACAGCTGATATGGTGTAAGAAAGTTGCATCGCGCACGACGCAAGTTGTCCATCAGCTGAACTTGTAGAATCTGTTAGGTTTAGTAGGACCAGTAACGGGAGAAATGACTTAGCCTGGATTACAGGCCCGGATCTTCTAATTGCTAATTGGACTAAGATTTACATCACGAAAGCACAAAGAGCGGAGTGCTATAATTCCTTATATTCCCTTCACTTAAAAGGCTTCTGAGAAGACCCCGAAGCACAGTCTACCAAATCCAGGTGAAGATAAATTGAAATCTCTCGCATGTTAGTTTGGGTGTCACTTCAGAGATATTAAATTTCAGGATAAGTGAAGTGTGCATGTGCCACGATTCGGAATATAGATCTTCCAGCTGGTAGCTGGACGCCATTGCCATTTATATCACGAAAGCATGTACGGGAAGCACATAGTTATAAACTAGTCAGCCACGCCTGTTTTTATTTCGAATTGGTTATTCGAATTTAAACTGTTGCCATTTATTATTTGCTAGATTATATTGGAAAAGCAAAACGTTTGAATCAATATTTTAATTACATATTTTCTGTATTGAATTTCGCCTTAATAAGTATAGAAGTGTGTTTAAAACTATTTTCTTAAACTTGTTTCTCATGAAATGCAAACTTCAAATTTTGCTTTGATTGAAAACTTTTCATCTAAACTATTTTGCGTTTTTCATATTATTCCTGTTTGATGGATTCGACAGAACTTGGTTTGTAATGCATCTTGTGGAAATAACTCAAGAACACTAAATTAAATATACATTATTGTGACAGAAACTGCATCTTCCATGAAATTAAAATTAAAAGCGTATGCAAAGTTATGAGAAGTTTTCAACAAAGCTAAAAGCACTTTAAAATGTTTAAAGACATGTAGTCTTTCCTGATTTACAAAAATGTTTCCTTATCATGAAACGTCGATTAATCTTCAAATGTATTGAAGATGTTATGAAATAAATTTTAGAACATAAATTTTAAGTTTAATCTTTAGAATATGGATAAGTGGCGACATTCTATAATTTGGCTAAGAAAATAATAACGATTGTTATCAGTCGTGAAATAAAGGAAGCAACATTTACAAAATACATTAATCTTGAAGTTTGATGGTTAATTTTGTAAGGTTTTAGTTTAAACTAACAAAGTTTTATTTTAATTTGCCTTTTTCTATCTGTTCTTATTTCAACTTCCCGTTAGAATAAGCGCGCGTTTCAGCTTTTTGCTAATTTGAAGTGGAGCCAAGTTTCTATTTAAACGGTAGGTAGGACCACTGCTACTCTGTTCGACGTTCGCCTGACCAGCTAGTATTTAAATTCTAAGCCGTAACGCTGTTTCATTGAAGTAAATCAAAGTGCGTTAGTATTAGTTAAATCTGTAAGGTTTTAGTTAAACTAACAAAGTTTTATTTTAATTTAAATCTTTCTATCCCTTCTCATTTTCAACTTCCCGTTAGAAGAAGCGCGCGTTTTCAGCTTTATGCTAATTTGAAGTGGAGCCAACGACTATTTAAACGAAAGGTAGAAACCTCTCAGTGTGAGAGAGCTTTTAGTCTCAGATCACGGTCACGCTATTCGACGTTCGCCTGACTAGCTAGCATTTAAATTCTAAGCCATAGCGCTTTACCTGATTGCTTATTGAAATAATTCCAAGTGCGTCACTATTAGTAAATCTTGCTACGTACCATTTAGTTAGAGGCCAACCTCGCGATATAGCTTTGCGAGCAACAACTATTTAATTTCTATTTAGCTTTAGTTTGAATATTATTTAATTGTTCATTTTAGACCCAAGTGTGGTCTTTACTTTCTGCATCCCTCTCGAGTTGGGAAGTGGTTGTACATAAAAGTGATTTAATAAAAGAAGATTTTAAATCCCTTTCAAGTGCAGTTCTTCTACCACTTAATCACAATAGTCTACCACAGAACATATCTGCATTCAGCTCCCTGTTCAAGATCAGGATTTAAGAAGTTCACGAAGATGTTTGCCAATAATATGCACCGAACACTCAGTTCTGACAAATCTTGCTACGCACCCTTTAGCATAGAGGCCAACCTCTCGTTTATAGCTCTGTGAGCAACGACTACTTAATTTCTAATTAGCTTTTATTTAAATTATCTGATTGTTCAGTTTAGACCCAAGTGCGGTCATTATTTTCTGTATCCCTCCCGAGTTGGGAAGTGGCTGTATATAATTGTGGTTTAATAAAAGATGATTTTAAATCCTTTTGAAGTGCAATTCTTCTACCACTTAACCACAGTTTTCTACCACAGAACATAGCTGTATTCAGCTCCCTGTTCAAGATCAGGACTTAAAGTTTTCACGAAGATGTTCGCCAAGAATATGCACCGAACACACAGTCCTGACAATTTAACATACAGTTTTTTCTAAGGGCTTCTTGTACTCATTACAAAGGGAAAATATTAGTGATATATACCTGAAAACAAGAAAATGAAACTGTTAAACTAATTGAATTATTTCCTTTCTTTGTGGCGGATGTATATATTTAATACATTTCAACGAAAGTATGCGAATAAATTCCTTTGCTGCAAAATGAAACCTTCATTTAAGGTGCTTTTACAATATTTGAGTTTGCGTTGAAGTTTTAAAAAAATTCAGTTTTATGTTTATGAAATTTCCCTGAACAAAAGTCATAAGTGCCTCCATGGATAAATCTTACAGCCTTAAAAGTACAGATCACAGTCTCCAATTATTCAACTTCTGGTACTTAGGGACATGAAAACAAACTAAATGCACAAAAGCAATCCTCATCCACTATATAGTGTGTTAAATAAAGAACCCCTGCTTCCTTCTGTTTGCATATTCTATTTGAATCTCCGAATTATGCGACGGTAAATGATCTCTTGAAAAAGATGTATAGCTAATCGGTACTCTGAGGAGTGTCAGGCTTAGCACCTGATGACAAAGAAAGGTAGCAAACTATAATATGTCGGACAGGGAAGGAAGTGATTCACTCTCTCACTATGGACTTGCTCCTACAATAAATGTAAAGGAGCTTAAAGGATGGCATCCCGTCACATATAATTATATTCTTTTATCGTGTTAATAAGTGGTTGGTTTTTAATTAAATGTTTGTGGAAAGGAGAGGTGTCTACAGGAAAATACAACTAGGTTTGGTCACGATCAGAATCTACCAGGTAAGACTGCAAAGAAAAAGAAATGAATTGTGAAAGAAAGCCAGAGAAGCTGATTCAGTTTGACGCAAATTCTCTGAACAACATTTAAATATATATTCAGTATGGGTGAGGAAACACATTTTTACGGGAGCACATGACCAGAAACACCACGCAAAAAATGCTAGAGGACATTGTTTAGCAGCAAATTTAGTAACAGCCGTAATAATGCTTCTCTGCCACTGGTATTTTCCGGGGGTTTACCATCAAGAACTCCGTACATTACACCTAATTAAATCCGACTACGATCTTGTCACAAGATTCGTTGAGAAGGATATTCCCGAGATAGGGCCAACATTTGTACCTTCACTCTCCGATCCAAGTTATGGGGATGAGTATAACTTTTGGCGGAAGGAATTTTGGTCACTTTCTGGAACATTCCTGGAACATTTCACTTCTGCGGGGGAAGAAATTCTGGAATCTACACGTCAAATCCACTCTTAAGACCAAAATCGTTTCTGACGAACTCCTGTTTTTCTGTAAATCACTGTGTTCAAAATTTTTCTGAAGCACTGATTAGAACAAAAAAATATTACCACTAGCAGCATAGTGAATACGTTAAGCTGGGATTAATATGTAATTCATAACATTCTTACATGAAAAAAATTAAAAGAAGCTTTAGTAGTCTAGAGGAATACAAGATGGTTAAGAAATCCCTAAGTGTTACCTATAAAATTTTAGTTCACGAGTGTCTTCAAATAATCAGATGTGGTCAAACTGTAGCTGCTATTTCTAAGTCAGGCTCTATTTGTATTAAGCAACATTTTTATTCTAAAAATATAATTAACATTTGAAACAAAAATAGAGCTATGACACGCCTTTCTATTAACTAGCAATTGTCATTGAAATGATAAGCAAAGAGAAATTAATAACTCTATAATAACCAGAGCGAATGAAAAGCAAGCATACTGTTATGATGATGCTACTTTTAGAATAGTAACGGCTAATCAATCAACAGGAAAAGACAAACATTGACAATACGTTTCCTTTATGATGTGATCTCAAGGAACAACCTTAAAATTTATGCAACATAAAATGTAAACTTGCAACAAAACAAACAAAATATAGCTGATGTTCTAATTAGAATATGAGGAATAAACAAATGAATTTTATAGCTAGGTTGCACTAATATTTACAGCTCCATGCACTGGTCTTTACTATGGGTGTGGGGGAAAATCTAAACTATTGTGTTTCTATGCAACTCTCAGAAAGTTGACAGCTGATTTTGAAATAATTCTGTGTTTCTTATTGGAGTTATTTAGCAGCATGTGAAGTATCACCTCGTTTGCTTTATTCTTTTAAGATGACTGCATATTGTTAAGAGTAAATTAAAATCGTTTGTTCTAAGTTACTATGTTATTCTTCATGAAAATGAAAAGCTTTTGATATTATCGCAAAACCTATTACGTATTCTTTCCTTTTCAGTTTACATATATTAAAATCAGTTGAGAATTATTTAAAAATTAAAATTGAATCTCAAAAGAAAATACTTCGATTTTTACCCGGAATTTCTGTATATTTTATTAATGCTTAAAAGCTGCGTTTTAGAAATCAGTTTTTTCCAAAGATAAACCAAGAACGATAAGAATAATCTATTTGCATCTTCAAATTAATTCTTAAAAAAGATCACATTATTAAAGGAAATGATTTTTGTTTTGGTTCAAACCTTTTACTACTTTTGAAAAACTGCTTTACTACTTTGTATATGGAATAGTTCATTGTGATGCATCTTTTGGAAAATCATATGGTGCATTAAAAATCTAGTTAATTACCTGGAAAATCTAGTTACGGTTCATAAATATTGTTGAATTTAACATTCGGCTGCAAGAAATTCGGCTATCTCTTTGTAGATTACGAGAATTGCAATTGGCTTCTGTAAATGCACTCAGTATGTTGAATACTTGAAAGTATTAAGTTGTAAGATCCGGTTCTTTTATCAATCAAAAAATGTGACTATATTTACCGAAGTGTTGATCCTTGCGAATTGTCGTACAGGCTTGGAAATGAACGCAATCAGGTAAAGGGCGCAAAACACCCTTTTATTGAACGCAGTATGATTAACATAATTAACAGACGACAGAGACTTACGTGCTTACAAACACCGACCACTTTGAGTGTATACTTAAAAGATAATTTAACACGAAATTTAAAGGTAAGGAGTAGTGCGAGACTACACAAATCTGTTTAGTTAACAGGTTGACTCAGAAACTTACACCGACAGGATAACTTGGCAGCAAGAATGCGTAACCCATATTATGGTTAACAGCTGGAAGAAAATAGCAGCATGCTCTCACAATGACGAAATAACGCTCTCACTAAACATTTCTCCCTAACTCATTTACATTCTGGCGAAGAAACGCGAGAGGAATAAGAGAAAGCAGGAAAGACTCACAAATTAAAGTAACTATTAGTAAAAATAAATGAAACCCTACAAAGTTTAATATGTCTCCGACATGCTAACGTTCTGATATCAAAGTCTTGCAGTTACGATCAATGAACATTATAGTATCAAAGAGAAACTATCTGTTAATATGCGGAAATAAATGCATTACTTTATTACAATTTAAAACTATATAAAATGAATATGAATAAAAATTTGTATTATTTTCCTTTCATTAAATTCTGGAGATAAGTGCAAGTTTTATATTACATCTCAAGAATTTTTAATTTCTTAAGATAGAAGTGCAAGTTGTAATATACTTTCGCCGTTCATAAAATTTCTTTAAATTATTTTTATGTTCATTCTGTTTGATCTGTCAATTTTCTTTCCTCATTACCAGAATTAAGATTAGATCAATTACAAATCATAAGCATGCATGATGTAGTTAGATTGCTTTGGCAACTGTTGTTACTTTTTTAACAGCGATCAGTTTATCCCTGCGCTTGCTGAAATTGGATGCACCAGCAGTCGCCTTAGAAGAACATAAAAATTTCTTACGTTTCAGCATTTAATTAGAGATAAATGATTTTGGTTTGAGTTTCAGTGCTGTAGGTTCAGTTTAGCTAAAGTTTGTGCTAACTTACGCTTTTCAAATCATTCGGATTATTTTCCGTGAGTAGCGATGAGAAAATTGTTTGCAATTTTTATTTAAGACCTTCTATGAACTGCAGAATAAGCGTTTTAAGTTTAATTATTTTCGCACTTATTGTCTAAAGGAGCAATGGTGATAATTTGTCCGCACTAGCTATAGTTATAGGTGAAGATTCAATGCAGGTATTTACGAATTTATTGACCTGTCAACTATTTGTATACTACATTTTAAGTAAGTCCAATGACTTATTAATGCGTAAATTAATATAAGAGCTAAAATGAAAACAGCTACTTCTGTACGGCCTTAAGCTATTCTATCTGTTATGATATTCATACCTGATGATTATTTCACTCTGATTTATTTTTAGGCTTCTTCAGTTAGTGCATGACTATTTCTGTTTCTAAATTACTGTTTTGTCTCGCTCGTTGTAACGAACATAGTTTACTATAACTTCAGCAAATAAGAAATAAAATGTTACCTAACTTTTTTAAATTTTAGCAGCGTGCAGAAATATTTATTCTAGTCTGGCTACTGATATGAAATGGAAATCAGATACCTGTGGTAGATCTGAAATTAAATTTCGCTTCTAAACCTAAATGAGGGACATTAATTTACTTTAGAAGTATGAGGAAATCAGTATCGGGTAACGTCGTATAAATGTTTTCTTGTTATCAATAAAATCAAATAAAAATTATACCTATTTATGAAACGTTCGTGTTATATCACGGTATCAGTTATCACAACAGGAGGAACTTATTACATTTTATAATGGACACTGCGAACAGAAATATAACTAAAGGTTTAGATGATCCAAGAGAGAAACTAGGATTATGTAAGACTGTTTGGAAATCCATAGCAAACTTATGGTAGTTAATGTAGTGCTAATAATAACGTGGAGGAGATGCATACAATTTTAAACTTTAGAGCCTCCAAAAGTCTATAGAGTTCCTCACTCTTTTTGTCTAAGATGAACGTCGAGGAACCTAGTGAACTGTTTAGCGACTTATCGCTGAGTTCAAACAACTAAACCTAGACTCAAGAGGGGTTAAACTACCATTTATTTCACTCAAATAAGATAAACAGTTGGCCCCTTTCTCGGGCTTACAACAAAGTCTCCTCTCATGCTTTAAACTAAAAATAAGAAATAAGAAACTAAAGTATAACTAACCAAAGGAGACTTAGCCGAAGCTAAACACAAGTATCTAACGTAGTTGGCTCTTAAACTAGCCGGCGAAGATCAAAAGGCACGCAATAATACGGCCGAGAGTAGTAGCTTCAAGAGAGACTTGGCCCAAAGACAAACACAAGCTACTCAGGATTCCTAGCTCTCTCTCGAAGTAAGTTGAACCTTTCTTAAATACTAACTCACATGCATTCTAACTCACATGCATTCAACGCGATTCTAAAACCTCATTCTGGTAGGGAGTTTTGAGTGGAAACATGAGTTGATCGGAAAGGTTATCCAAATTAAAATAACTGTTATTAAATTAAAATATACTTTACAAAGTGTTTGATTTCGATTTCAGTTAAAAGTCCCAGTGCATTTAGAGAGCCAAATTTCAGGCTCTCGAAAAAACATTCATGTTTCCATTTCAAATTGTGTCTAGTAAAACTTGAATTTTGGATAAAGTGAGCTTAAGATTTCTAAAACCCTGAGCTACTTTCATTTCGAAAGTATAAGGGAAATTCATAAAGTACATTATGAGCATAACAGGGAGAAGACTATTAGATATATGGAGGTAAATGTGTATTCTACATAGATTATTTAAACATTAAGGAAATTATATTTTTCAAGTTCAGAATTTACGTAAAACGTAAAGTATGAACAAATCTCGCTTAGATATAGGGCTCATACGAATGGTTTAAGCAAATATTTGCATTTAAAATACATGGGATAAACGCTTCTGATCCAAAGATAAATAAACGTAGTAAATTTCAAGAATTTACTTGTTAGAGATTTCTAAAAATGCTTTGAATACATAACGTCGAAAGAGGATGTTTTTAAACAAAGGTCAAATCTCGTTTAAATGCTTCAAACATCTCCTTGTAAAGTTTATGGAATGAAATCTCATGATTCAGTTGATGGAAAGACAATGCACGTTTAAGCATTAGTGTTTAATTAAGGGAATCTGAATTCAGTTAATTTTTTATCTTAAAATCTTTAGAAGATTTCTTCAGATAAGAATTTACATCTTGTGAAAGATTTTAGAAAATTTCGAAGTATTTATGAAAGTAAAGAAATGATTGCTAATTTACGCGTGAAAGGAATTTAAGATATTTATTTTATCTTCTTCCTTGCAAATGTTTCCTAATGAATAGAAAGTCACAAGAATATGTGGAACTGTAAAATACCTCCTTGAAAGTTTTCGGTATTAAAATAATGTACAAGATAAATGAAGCACGAATTTTCCATTAACTGATATGCATTTCTTTCGTATAAAGTTTACGCCTTCATATTATGGATGGATATTATCGTGAAAACAGCTTTATAAAAAGGTGGTAATTTTACCATAATAAGGAAATGTTTAGGAAAGCCTAGTATTATGAGTGAAATTCGGTTAATTTTGAATTAATGACATTTTATTTCACTTTAAGCGAATTAATTTTGTTCCGCAGTTTTCTTATCTACATGCAAAAAGTAAATCAAGTGACTGTGTTCCCATGGTTTTCATTCGCTTTCCCAAAATACGTGTCTCATTTTTCAGAAACTGTTGTGTACAAATGCTTTTTTTTAACCTGTGTAGAGTCATTAGGTTTTTTTGAACCACCGAACAGGAAAAACATACAATACCTTCGACGGGACTCGAACTCTAGACCTTTCGTACGCGCTTCGAGTATGCTTCCAGTTACACCACGAAGATATGCGGAAACGAGCGAGAAAATACCTTACAACTGTTTATATAGAATTTTAGAGCTGAATTTCAGCCTAAGCAAAGGCTATCAAACAATGGCTAGTGATAATGAATGCTTTTGCATTTTAGCTTTTATTTTTTTAAATATTTAAAAAAAAAAGAAAATCTGAAAGCTTTCAGATCTTACATTACGGTGATAAGGGCATTTTGTTTAACGTTTTGTGTGTTAAATTTATTTATTAAATATCATGTTCTTTGCACTTAAACTATAAAATTCAATTCAACAACAATATCGCAAAATAATTTTAAAATGAGTATATCTTTAGTAATTTCTGATACACAGTCTCGCGCGCTGGAAATAAAGTCTTTTTTTTCGTACGGTGTTTCCATTGCTCTCTTTGAAATCCTTGAGTTTCTTAGTAAAAAATTCGCAAAAAAAAGTGTTACAAAAGTGTTACAAAATATGAAATCAATAATAAAACAAATTCCATATTAGGGCTTCCAGATGCCTATATTCGGTGGAGGATTATGTTATTCAAAATTTGATGCCTCTAGGAACCTCTGTTTTATTACAGTGAGAGAAACGTAAATACATTTATGTAGATTCTTCATTATTTAATTTCTTTAAATATAATACAGGGCGATAATATTTGGTGGTAACAATTTGAAAAGTGAAACGGACATTTAATGTTTTCAACGTCAAATGCCAAAACGAAATTAATAGCCATTCTGGGCTAACGTTCTTTGGGTTAATAATTTTTTTTTAACTACATGTTATGCAGTTTAAGTTTTCATGTTCAAGCTTGCGTAAAACATGCAAACCTGTGACACAAACGTTAGAAATAGTGTACGTTGTCTAAGAGTATAAAGCATTACAACGATATGATTTGTCAATTAGAACTGATGGTTACGGGTAGTAGACTGGAGGATATTGCTGATAGTACAGGAATGGCCTTCCTTTAAAATCTGGAACGGATGATAACATCAAAAATGCTCTGCAGGTTCTGCCAAAATTTCTCATTTGTCACTTCAAATGAAAGCAAATGGTAAAAATAGAAGGAAAAGTATATTGATTGAAAAAGTGTTGCAAACTAAAACGTATATAAAAGGAATACAAAGTTGCTGTCTTTTCTGCTACAAACATTGACTACAGAACAAAATGATAACCGAATTTCTGCGTATCAAGATTCAGTGGCTGCAACATGCATATTACTTACTGTTTTTGTCAAATGTAATCAAATACTAATGCTAAAGCTACTATAGCAACAAAATCAGCGTATATTGCGTTAATTTGCTGGACAACTTCCGAAGTTTAAGTAGAACCTTCTTCTTCCACTTCAGAAATGAAAATGGCGAAGAGACAGCATATGCTCACATGAAAATTTCGACAAAATATTCAAGGATGTTCCAATTACGGAATAGAAAAAGCCATTGGCCCATTTTTGACAAAAAAAAATGAAAACTTCTGTGAATTAATTTATTTTAATGGTGAAGGTAAAGACTTGTTAAAAATGCGATCATTTACTAGAATTAAAAAAAAAATTACCAGGAGGAAAACGCCTTCACGCACGTCTTCTTCTTCGCCATTTTCACTTCTGCAGCTGAATAAAAGGTTCTCTTTAACCTTCAAAACTAACCCTGCAAATTTACCAACGTTACGCTGATTCTTGTTGCTATGCTTATTTTTTATCCTTTTCAGCATGCTGATTTAGTAAGTGTTGCATTTAGTAACTATTTTATTCGAATCTTAATTATTTTTGAAATCTAGCATTGAAGAACAAGAGACAAAATGTCAACCGTCTGCTTGGGTAAGTGAACATTCATCAGTCACAGAAATTACATTTCAGACATATCTAGTAAAGATCATGTTGCTAATTTATTTGATTGTTAGGGACTAACATAGAAGGAATGTGTGTCTGAAAGAAAGGTAGTAGGGTAGTTATTCAAAGGCGTAATATACGGGTTGTTAAAAGGAATTCAGAAAGTTCTATCAAAAAAGACAAGCAACAAGTTTAATTTAACACCAACGCCATTTGCAAATTATAGCTGTCATCAAGTAATTTTTACTAAAGTAATATTTCGAAATTATTTCAGAAATTCAAAGTTATTAAAGACGAAATATTGTGCGAAACGCTGATTTTCTACTAAACTATTCTAAGTTCTTTTATAAATGTGCTTTGATATCATAGAAGGCAAACGGATAGACAAATAATAATATTTTTTATGAATTATGTCCTAAAAGTGTACAGATAATCTGCATATGATAAAAAGAATGATTGTTTTATCACAATAAAATTATAATATTTACAAAACATATTATATGTAAGTACACTGGTGTGCAAAAATTAAGGACGAAGTCGAAAAATTAGCATATCAGCTGAACGAAGAGGCAGAGCGGACAGAAAGATCAATCAGGAGATTAAGTAAGGTGATGTACGGTAGCACATGCGCAGATATGCAGGTAGACGTAATGGGGGAGTGTCTGAGTAGTATAAAGCATATTGTCGGATTAGATCAGTATATCTGGCAAAGAGATTGCACGCCGTATAGCAGTTAAAATCACACCGAGTTGCTGCCTCAGAGAGAAATGGCGAATAATCAATCTGTTAGAAGACATCTGGATGCTTTTACCCGCGGTCGAATCATTGGGAAGTTGGAGGAAGGCTCCGCAGTGTGACAAGTGCGGCAGCAGAGTTCGGAATTGCTCACAGCATCGTTTCACGACTTTTGAGACAATTTCAAACTACAGGAACAGCTATCCGGGGGTTTAGTAGTGGTCGTCCACGAGGAATCACACCCGAAGATGACCGGTATATTGCCTTACAGGCCAGAAGAAACAGGCGGCAGACAGCGGGAGAAATCGCTTGACACACGACACAGGCGATTGGACGACCGATATCGCGTTTTACCGTGGCACGGCGGTGGTCTGTTTGCACGACGCCCTGTACTGTGTGTATCTCTAACGCCTGCCCATCGGAGAAGGCGTTCTCTGTGGTGCCGGGAACACCGGAATTGGAGAGACAATGAATGGGGACGAGTACTCTTTACAGATGAGAGCAGATTTAGTCTGAGTTGCGATTCTAGACACATACACATCTGGACAGAGCGGGGAACACGCAATAACCCCCTCAACATCATCAAAAGGGACTGTTTTGGAGGTCGCGGAGTTCTCGTTCGAGCAGACATAATGCTTGGTAGCCGGACCGACCTTCATATCTCCCAAGGAGGTTCGTCACCTGGGACTGCTATTGTAACGAGGTTCTTCTTCCTTACATGCGTCTTTTCACAAGGGCTATGGGTCCTCAGTTCCTCTTCATGGACGACAACGCTCCACCTCATCGCACAGTTACTGTCGAAGAGCTGTTGGAGAGTGAAGATATTGAACACATGGATTGGTCGGCAAGGTCTCTGGATCTAAATCCCGTCAAGCATGTACGGAACTTACTAGGGAGACCCGTGGCAGCACGTAACTTATCGCCAGTAACGATTCCGAAACTGCGATTGGTGCTACAAGAGGAACGAGCAGCAGTGTCTCAACAGCTCATTAACAACCACATATCCAGCATGCACAAATGATGTGAAACCTGCCTAGCAGTCAGGGGAGATCATATCCCCTATTAAAGACCGGATGTTTCTTGCTGGACACCCATCACAGGGATGTTTCGGCCTTCAGTCGCATTGCGCTCCATGCTACTTTTTCAATAAAGCTTCTTTTTATCCCTCTGATTTCTCTTTTAGTAAGTGTTGCTTACATTACTCATGTCCTTACGTATTGGGGATCTTACGGTATTAAATATGTTGATTTGGAAAGCTTTTGTACAAAGTTATATTGAAAAAACCGTCTCGTCCTTAATTTTTGCACACCAGTGTATATTTAAATGTCTCAATTTAGTATTAAATTTAAGCTATGAATGTTTGGGAAAAATAACGAAATACTTATAAATTCATTATTGACAGATTATCTATCTTTATTAACATAAACGAAGGGAAAAATTATTAGCTTGAAATAGTATTTCTATAGTTACTTGTTTCAGTTAAAATGTGTTTAGTAAGTTACATATTAATTAATGCAAGAAAAATTTCCTTGAATCTTTCCTGTAATATTTGAGGTATTCAGTTTCATTTTCATTTGAGTGTTTTGAAAGATCAGAATTGCATTTTTATATTATACGCTTTCTTTTATTTTATGTATATAAAATTTCTTAATAGTCACCACTTTTTAACATTACTAATTTAGTAATTTAGTAATGTAAAGGAAATAAATTTCTATCACATCAGAAATTTCTTTCATGCTTCATATGTACGACACTACCTACTGGTAAAGTTCACACTTTTTTATTTAACATTCCGCTATTTTCTTTCAAATATTTCAGTCATATGAAACATCTAGGAAACCCTCAAATATAATAAAATAATGCTATCGCAAATGGCTCTTTACAGTTCGTAATTATGAAATCTAAAATTGTTTAATGAAGTATTTATACCTCTTAGGACTTCCCCTCTTCAAGGTATAAAACATTAATTTTTTTGCAGTTCATAATTATTCTCTTTGGTATTCAAAAATTTAAATCACAGGCAAAATTTATCGAATCATGAAATTAAAAAGCTCAGTAGTCAAGGACCTCTGAACGCCTTCGGGTAGTTGACTGCTTGTACCACTGTTCATTACACCGCTCTCCATCTATTACAAACTGTAATCCCACGGTACCAGTGAATGTCTCAAACATCTCTTTAACACTCCGAAATATGTTTTCATGCTTTCATTTTTCTGACTGCCTTCGGAAACAGCTGTAATAAACGAAAGAAAAACAAGCAAACAAAAAAACAGCCAATAGAAACATTTCGATTTTCGACATAGGAATAGCCTTGGGAAACATTAGGGATTACATATTATTCGAAACTTGTGTCAGTTCCGATTTACCTTAGCCGAAACTATTTGTCCTTGTTTAAATTTCAATATGTGCAGCAAAGACGTTTGATTTCAATACATCATATATACAGGAATATAATAAAATATTAATATGATATAAGATTTATATCATTGCATAAGAGTTTGTCAAGGCTTTCTCTTTTCGGATATCAATAGTATTTTTTGTTTTGTTTTGGTTAAATTGTAAAAAATAGAAAACCCAAACTTTCCTTCCTTGCCTTACTTAGTACATAAAAGCCTACCTAGATAGTAATATTGATTTTTTCCTCGGATTGTTTTAATTTAAATATCTTTAATAATATGATCAGTATAAATTAAATATGCACCAATTTGGCATGGACAAAAAGTGAAAGTATTTCACATCGAATGCAGTTTGAGACGTCAGGTAACTTTTTGCTAACTTCAGTTTGAGACTGCTTGATGGTTCTTCATCTACATTTTTCAACCAGCAATAAGCGGTATGTTTCAAATATCGATTAGTGTTCATTTGATTATATGGATATATAACAAATTGTATGAGTATCATTTTTAAATGCAATAGTTCTTTTAAGTTCGAAAAAGTTTAATGTGCTTTGTATTTATTCGAATATAACATCATACTTTTAATATAAATTTTCTCGCTATGTGTAAATAGTACCATGAATGTAACATTTGCATAAATGATTATACTTAATGCATGTACGTTGTTGGTAGGGACATATGATAAGAATAGTACAACTTATATTCAACTTTATTTACTTTCGCTCTGCAAGAAGAAATGATATCAGAAAATGTATCTCAGTCCCGAAATGATTTTTAGAATTTTTAATATATTTAAAAAAATATGCGTATTAATTTTCAAATTAAATAAAATGGATACTGGTAATTTTAGTACACTCATGTTATAAGTTATTTTCTCCCTCCTTTTTGCACGCCTTCGTGATGTAACGGTAGCACACTCGGCGCGTATTCAAGAGGTCCAGGGCTCCAGTCTCGACGAGAGCATTGCATATGTTTCGCATCTTCTGCTTCAAAACAGCCTAATGATTCTCCATTGTTTGAAAATATTGCAACACTTTGAAGGAACCATCAGCTTAAAGAAATTTATGCAACAATTTACTAATGATAATTAAAAACAACGATTGAAGTTTCACACCAGTGGTCATATTATTGACCCAACATTAGTGATTTCTGAAAGTTACGGCAGCTCATCAAATTAAAAAGGATTTTTTAAAAACTTCCTGCGGAGGCTTTCTCGTAGTATTGCCTGCCAGGCCGTTTCTATCAGAGTCCACAGTTCACTGATATTGACTATTGGAGAAAAAAGATGAAACACTCTCTGACTCAACCATATCGCATGCATATTCAATTATTGATATATCGGAAGAAGCGGTGTCTGTAAAGCTGAAAATAAAAGCGTGGACATTCCTGACAGCATATGATCGGGTATTGTCTTATTGAAATATTGTGCCGGGAACACAATGGAAGAATGATATGACCTCAGTTTCTTCAGTCTTCCTGATACAATGGTTGCTGTTGCTAGTATCCACAATTCGTAGCATCTGGGATCTGTTACGATAGCCAGTGCTGCCCCATACTGTTACGCCTATTGTTCATTCAGTATGCGTCTCTAAAAACGCTTGATGGAAATTATCATAACAGAATCGTCTAACGCGGATGTGGCCATGACTGTGATTCCAAGGTAAAGCAGGCTTCATCAGAAAACACATCATGTTGCCAATTATCATGTCATTGGCTATGTTTATACTTTTGTTACGTCTTATACATAAAATGTTCTTATAATCTTGGCATTCTTTGTCCATTTAATTATTGTGATTAGAGTCATTAATTATATACTACAGTCTTTAGGATTTTTACCTGCAGGAGTCTTTAGAAATCAAAAGTAGTAGCCTGAAATCGAGTCCGATACCTTTGAATTGTTGCTCACATTATTAAAAATCCCAAAGGACACAGGGAAGGAAGATCTTCTTTAATTTATTTCTGTATCAACTTGGTTTTAAAGGAACACACAGAAAAACAAATTCTTGGTTATGCAAAAAAGCGTGTCCTAAGAATTTTATTCCAAGATATATTATATCCCATTAAAATAGACCGAAGCATGGCAACGTAAAACATAAAATTAGCAAACCTTGTGTCTGGCATAAATTTAGTTAATAACTGAATGGATTTCGAGGGCAGAGAGGTACAAGTCCCTCTTCATCAGGAGCAAAGAAATCTGCAAGACTGGAAAGCAGGGGAGAATTTATACCATACGGCAGTCAAGTGAACAAGAAATTAGTGCCATCTGTCGGAAAAAGATCTTCTGATCTGTCTTGCAGATTTCCTTGCTCCTGATGAAGAGGGACCTGTACAGGTTTGCCCTCGAAATTTATCGAGTTATTGACTAAATCTACACCAAACACAAATTTGTTGCTTTGCTAATTTTATAATATATCCTATTGCTGCAGGAAGTTTCCCTCTCTAAGAATGTGACCCTATATAAAGCTGCAAAAGAGCTATTTATAAAGAAAGAAGTTTGTAAGATAAAGAGCAATGAATTTTGTTTCACATGTGGTATAACCTGCGAGGGTACACGTGGGTTGAGAAAAGTGTAGCTCTATTTAAGGAAAGAGGAATTATTTAAAAGTATTTTAGTTATGAACAATGTACTACTTTGATTACGATTGTTTCCATACATTAAACAAGGAAATGAAAAATTTTTTCAATTCAGTTCAAGTACTGGTAATTAACAACACTAGACACTAAATGCTATGTAGAATGAGTTCATCATATTAAAGAAAGAACAGCGTTCACCTACACAAGCAAATTAGGCTAGTCAGGAAAAGGGCATGTTTAAGGTTGTTTGTTTGTTCATGCCTGATTAACAGAAAAGTCATTTAAAGACAGAAGCATTTTGTAATATGGCTGCAAGACATAATTTGACAGATGAATACCGACTGAGAATTACGCAAGCGTTACGCATACATATATCCATATTATATCCTCTGAGAAAGCTTGGATATCTAAAAAACGAATAGTGTCTTAGCAGCGGGGGACCACTTAAACATCCACCTAGACTAAAGTCCTCTCAAAAGGTTGCTGTTAAAGGAAGAGGACTATGAGAATCTGGCATAAATTTTCTCTAGGTATCCTTGATCAAAATCGGGAAATTACAATATCATCTGTAAGGTACATGGCCACTTTCACGCATTCACTTCTTGTTGACTATGATGCATTCATAGACCTGATCAAGATCATTACTACTTCAGTCATAACACCGTAAAATACTTGTTTAACTATCTTTGGGGTCATTAGTGCTACTAAACCTTCCCAGCCATCGCAATAAGAGAGGTTGTCATAATTAAGCAAGGGATAATTTTGCTCTAAGATGACCAAAGATAGGCCGCATAGTGGATTGTATGCACAGATAACCATGAAGGAAAGCTGAAAAACATGCGAAGGAAAAATGGCGTATAAAAAAATCTCAAATTGCCACAGAAATGGGTATCATTATTAAGCTGGTGGGAACACCTTGCATGCAAACCTGGCTATGAAAAAAATAAACTCCCAAATGGACACTTCGAAAGCTGGCGGCAGAAATGAAGGGGAACTGGACTGATTTTTTTCGATACCTGCTTCCTACCATGAACATTTCGGAAGGAAAATTTTATTCATCCTAGTAACAGCATATGAGAATTCTATTCACCGCTGTTACCTTGAAACGAAACAAGAGAGCATCAGGTTTCTTTGTTGCAGAAAGCTTGAAAAATGAGCGATGCCCTCGCCTGGACCCCAACCTGGACTTCTCGAATACACACCGAGTATGTTACTATTTCAACACGAAAGTATACCGGAAGGAGGGAGAAAATACCATATGTATTGCAGCATAATGGGTTCCCGCAATCACCGCAAGTTTTGCGAATAATCATTTTGGATAAATAACGACCTTGCTATTTAATTATACTCCGTTTAATACTAAGCTACGATAACAGGTATTTATTACTTCGGTATGTTATCTTAAAGAATCTACCATAAAGGGGAACAATGTGTGAAACTCACAGAAAAGAATCGCTTTCGAATGAACACGCATCCGCAAACAAAACTCAGATTTCTCATGCTGTTGTTTTGTGCAGCTTTCAGCTCTTCTTACAGCTACCGTATTCACCAGACATGACACTAAATAAAATTTTATTGTTACAAAAAACTGAAATAATAGTTGCGCCGCCCAACCGGCATAGTGATTAGCGTCGTTGGCTGTTGTGCCAAAGGGCCCGGGTTTAAATCCCGGAGAAGATGTGGATGTTTGTTAATGTATAGTGTCAGTGCGGCATTCTAAATGTGAGGCGATCTGAAAATCCTCTCGTATGGTTTGCTGGAAGGAGAGAGGGGTGAAAGACCCTCGGACCCATTCCCCTGTAGTGCTGTCCCCCCCGGGGGTTGACTCAGGAGAATTCCTGGGAAGTACTGGCTAGGATCTGTACTTAGGCAGTATCAACCACGGGGATATATAAATTCACTTCACAGGACTAGAGCCCGAGTTTATTCTCAGGTTGGTTCAGGCTTGGCGGGGACCATACTGGTACTGTCGTGTCTGTTCCTCTCGCTGTGGTCGAGCTATATTGTCAGATTTCGCTGGTCGTCCTGGAGGAAACGCCCCTATTGGTGGAGTCTGGTGAAGCTGCATGATATGGGACCTCCGACTTAGTTAAGCTGACATAGATATTCTTCGACTTTGGGGGGCTCGTCGGGTTCACCGGTTGGATTGCGGCCCCGAAGATGTTATTCTATGTAGAGCGATCCCTGAGAACGCTAGGCAATAAAGTTCTGGCTTTCCGGTGTTACTGTAGTGCTGTCCATCAGAATTGGGGGGCGGCAAACTGAGCTAAATCGCACTGTCACCTATAAGGTTCTGGCTGTTGCCAATGAAAGACGTATCTGACGTTCCTTGCCACGGGGATTTTCCTGGGCTTGGGCTGATTTTACTCTCAGACAACCACAACAGTAAATAATACTTGCATAGTCACGTTGTAATGACAATAGTAACGCAAAATACGCTGTGAAAAAAGGTTTCCAGGGCTGTAACTAAGCGAATTCTACTGCTGTAGTTCAAATACCACCTGATTTAAGTCAAAGGAAACTGTATAGAAAATTGAGTAAGTCATTTTTGATTCTTATCTCTCACAAAAGTAAAATTTTCATTGAATGCCCTTTGTGTAATAAAAGAAAGGTACACTTGAAAATACTTGAATATCCCTTGCTCAGTAAGCAAAAAACTGCTCAAAAATTCTTGAAAGGAATCACAATCAAATCCCCAAATCATTCTCAGCTGAAGTACTTAGAACCTAAGCAGGTTATGTTCATCAAAATTTAAAAAGTCTAAAGAAAAATGAATTCTCAGTAAAGAAAACGCAAGGATGCCTGCAATAATTACAGTTATCTGTAAATATGTGCTCGATGGAAAAAATCATCAACTTTCCATCATACAGATCTTCGCTCATTAGATTTCCTAACAATAGATTAGCTATACTGCTGGCCACTGTAAATAAAACACCCCGAAGGAAGCACGCAAATGACATGAAATTTACAACATGCATTAGCGGAGGTGAGATATGCAAATGATTAGAATTTCAGCGCAGACGCACATCACGCGCGCCTGTGGCGCCACTTCAAAGCGCTATTTAAGGCTTGGAGCTTTCAGCTCGACGATTTCAAGTTCGGCAATTGTGTTTTTCTTGTGGTTTTTTTTAAAAAAAAGATCAATTATGCCTCGTAGTATACAGCGATCATCGTTTAATCAAGTATCCGAGTTCGACAAAGGAAGGATAGTGGCCTACCGAGAGTTTGGATTATCTTTCAGGGAAATCGATAGTCGTGTTGGAAGAAACCAAACAACTGTAATGCGGATATTTGACCGTTATATGCAGGAGGTACAATGGACTGATGTGTTTAATCGTATCCAACTCAGTGCGCCACTTCACGTGATGACAGGAACATTGTGCGCATGGCAGTGACGGATCGCTCAGTCACATCATGAAACATAGCACAGCACATTCCATTTGTAACGCATCATCCAGTGTCTGCGCGTACCATTCGACGCCGTTTACAGCAGAGTGGTCTGTCCGTAAGACGTCCATTGCTTCATCTACATTTGACGCAGAACCACAAGCGCCTCCGCCACCAATGGTGTGATGAAAGAAGGTTGTGGACGGCAGAATGGAATGAAGTTATCTTTACTGACGAGTCACGCTTCTGTCTGCAACACCACAATGGTCGGATTCGAGTCTGGAGACACCGTTGAGAGAGGATGCTCAACAGCTGTGTTATGCACCACCACACTAGTCCTGCACCGGGTATTATGGTATGGGGCGGTATTGGTTATCACTCTCGTACCCCTCTAATACGCACTGCCGGTACTTTAAACTGCCAGCGTTACATCTCCGAGGTGTTGGAGCCATTTGTCTCCTTACCTTCAGGGCTTGCCCACAGCCATATTTCAACAGGATAATGCACGACCACATGTGGCACGCATTGTCCAAGGGTTCTTCGTCAATCACCAGATTGAATTGCTTCCCTGGCCGCTGGCTCGCTCTCCGGATCTTTCAGCGATAGAAAACATGTGGTCCATGGTTGCTGAACGATTGACCCAGATTACATCCCAAGCTGCCATACGAGATCAACTTTGGCAACGTGTGGAAGCTGCTTGGTCTGCTGTATCCCAAGAACACATACAAAGTCTCTTTGAATCAATGCCGAGACGTGTGGCAGCGGGGATCTCCAACAATGGCGGCTACTCTGGCTACTGATTCTAGTAGGAACCATACTTCACAGAAGTCTATAAATTTAATCATTTGATACTTGGTCAACATGTTATCTACTAAATAAATTTTGTTGTGATATCTGTTGTCGTTCTTGGTGTTGCAGTTTGGGTGGCCAGCAGTGTACTTCTAGTTCCCACAGTGTGCGTTTAATGACCTACATTAGCTTTAGTGTTTTAATCATGAAATTTGCTCAAATTACCAATAATGAATTATTAAAATTTTCAGGTAAAATTTGAAGTTTGGAGAAACCGTTCAGATTTTTACTTGAATTATGTTTTAGGGGATTAGTCAAAAATAAACAACTGCGATAACTTTTCAAAGTATGTGGCATTCTTGGAGGGAAAAAACGAATACGACTGAAATATTTCGTAATTCTCGCTTTAAAATCGTTAATTTTACAGAATAATATGTCGCTGATTAACTAATATTTTATAAAAAATACATTCTTTGAATGTTTCAACAAACTTCATTTATTTTTTCCGAACATGTATACATGACAACAAGTCTCAGACAGGCACATCATGAGTTGTAATCTCTTTATCAAAGCTCTGGCGAAAGCGGAGCAAATTTAAAGGTAGATTTCGGTTATTACAAGTTCACTTGTTACTAAAACCAGTATCGATTATAGGAAATTCTGCTATAAACTTTGTTCGGTATATTTTAATTTTATAACAGGTATTTTAATTTAATGCTTCTTTCCCATCTTTTCTAGCTTCAACTTACAACTCTCTACCAGAATGAGTTTTTAGAATCGCGTTAAATGCAAATGAGAAGGAGAATAGTATTTAGTGTCAAGTTCAACTGACTTCAGCAGAGAGAGTGAGGATTCCTGAGTAACGCGGGTTTACTCATTGACTACGTCTCTTTAAGCTGTTACTACGCTCGGCCGAATTACGTGCCTTTTGATAGTTCGGTGGTTGATTTAATATTACAGGCCAACTAATTTAGAATTGTGTTAGCTTTGAATAAATCTCTTCAGTTATTCATTAGTCAGTCCTTATTTCTACATTTTGAGTTTAAGCCCAAGTAGAGGCTTTGTTGTGGGACCTAAGAAAGGGGCCGACTGTGAATCTTATTTTGAGCAAATAAAGGGTAATTGACCATGAATTTACGTTTCCGTTCTTGGACTTACACGACTATTCGCTCAGCAGTTCACTAGGTTCCTCGTCACTTAATTTGACAGAATAAAAGTAAGGAACCCCACAATTTGTAGGTCTTTAAGAGGTGGAAAGCACTCAATATTATGATAATCTATTTAATACTGACAAATATTTTCTTGCGTTCATTTGAAAATTTGTAGTTTCATAGCAATTAATTTTAGTAAAACGTTTATAAAAATTTATAACTTTGAAATTTAACGAACGAAATTCACTTTAGTACATTATATAACTTTATCACAATTTCTATATGTTATTATTGTTGCATATCAACGTGTCCTGGCATTGCTTCGTGAATAATGATTTGTGGAATAGTTTCGTGAATAATGATTGAGTTGAATATTTTCGTGAATAATGTTTGAAGGAGGGGCTGAAAGCGCGAGTTAAGCAAACACTCTGGGCATCTACATTGACAGAACGACCTCCTCCACCCCATACCACTTTTGACAGAGAACTTGGGATTGAAGTACAAAGGTCTCCTTCCCCCTGTTCTCTTACCTTCATCCTCTCGAGAAGACGTTCGACTAATTTTGATTGTCCCCAAACCTCAGAATCACTGTACTGTTACTAACATGTCTTCTCCAGCCATAGTCCAATCTGGCTCAATTTCCGGAACTTCCTTGAAATACGAAAGCTCCTGCAACTTGGAAGTTATGAAAAGAGAAACTCTTAACGTTTTATTTTCTTCAAATTAAGCAGCCTTCATTTATAGAATCATGTATGTAACATGTTAAAGTTTTCTACAGGAAAATTTTGTTTATTGAAAAGCTTTTAAGAATTATAATTTTCTCGCAGTTTTTGAATTATAGGGTATGACATGGTTCTCGTCTTTCTTATACTGAAATATTTCATTCTGCGTTATTAATTCAGACAGTTTATGTGATGAATAATTTTAAAATGTCTTTTTACGTTTAGGCTATGGAAGTGATTGTATGGTGCATATTCGATGCAACTCGTTGGAAGTGATAGATTAACCATAGTCGTTGAAAGTAGTTGGTTAAGGTCAGTGATTATTTTACTCATTTTAAATATAGTTATTTGAAATAAAGGAATTCAATTTCAGTTGCTGTGACAATTATCGAACTAAGACATCCTCAAGTACGCTGTTTAGTTTCTTAAGATGCTTTTCTTTAACAATGTTTCCGATTAACATATTGGGAGCCCATTTCTTCTGAATTCGCAGTGCACTTATATATTATTTACATACATACTTGTGGCACAAGAGCAGCATAGTTAAATCGATATCATAGCTCCAGAAAAATACAGTTCAGTCTTTTATTACAGATTTGACTGATAACATTGGGTCATATTATGTTTCGATGTTATCCATTCTTCAGTCTGACTTCATTTGTTGCTTACAGTGCAAATACTTAAGCGATTCGAATAGATAAAAATTATCGAAAATGCGTTAGAACTATTAATTGAACTTTATTTTTAGGCTGTCAGCCTATTAATTTCTTCTGCAAATTTGTTCCCTGAAAGCCACATTTTGAAACAACAATTGATTTTCCTGAACATAAAGTATTTCGCTGAAAGTCGATATTACCTATCGAAAGAATGCTTTTGTGATGAATATTATTAAAGCTGGAGTTAAAATTTAGTTTTTGTTTCAGACGTGGATGATTTTCTGCTATTTTATCCTTCACTTGAGACTTCTTTTTTTTTCTTTCTTGATGACTGGGAACATCTTAATTAGATATATTAATTTACTTTTAATTACTCAACGCTAAAAAAATCCTCGAATTTTAATCGAAGTTTTACATTCAATTAGATCCGGTGACAGGAAAATAATCTGAAACATTAATTAGCAAGGAAACCATGTTAATGTCACTGAATTTTTAAGCTAAGTGAAAGTTTAATGGTGAAGCAGAATTTCTTGCAAAGATTAATTCTTATTTACGTAGGTTTTTATAGATAAAATTAATTCAGATTACAACTTAGAAAGAACTTATAATCGGAAGTTTAAAGACAGATGAAACAGGTATCATACGAAATTTAATTCAGTACAGAAGAGCTAGAAATATTGGTTTGTTTAAATTTTTTAATTACAAAATATGCTTGTAAGGTTTAATGTTTAATACACTATTATTTTACTACTACTTTCTTTACTGCATCTGGGATGTTGGGATCATTTATCTTTGAGAATTTCTCAGATTAGTATGCCTATTTATTATCTAATATAAAATTAGTTTGAAGCGTTATTCATGCAATTTCATATAACCCAGTAATTATAATATCACGTTAACTAGATGGAAAATCCGTAGCGCTTAAAATTCTCTACATTTTACGTGTTATGAATGCAGGTGAACTTCATACTCTTGCATTTAAATTGCAGTGTCCTGCTATTGTTACCCTATAAAGTACTCTTTTATTTTCTTACTGGCATTAATTTGTTTTAAATAGCTGGTTTTATTGTTTCGTACGCTTTTCATTTTGTTAAGTTCTGCTAAGTAAAATGCATAATATTTTAACATGATTTATTCATCATGACTTGAAAACGACCTATAAATTGAGTTGTTTCTCTTAGTTAAAATGCCAGAATCGTTTTTGTTTAATATTAAAACGGTCAATTAAGCTAGAACCTTTGCTAATAAAGGTAAAAAAGGCAAGGAATTCATTAACTTTTTAAATCTGTTCCAATTTGTTGTTTATAATCCGTTACGAATTTGATAAGTATGCACTCCTTTCTTCACTGAAATTAAGTGCTTGCGCCTTTTTTTGTGGAAAGTTACGAAATGAGCAGGAGCGTCTTTTCTGTTTTTAGAGATCATGTATACGCAGTTTTTAACTATACCGACAACTTATTTATACAATGGCTTTCTAAAGAAAATGATACAGAGCTAAATTAAAAGCTATGACATAGAAGGCATTCCATTTTTTTGTTATTATGAGGCGGAGGGTGGTATTAAGGAAAACATTCGCCATTTTTCCGGAGCCATTACAAATCTGATTTCTTAAAAAAATAATAACATAAATGCATCGCTCCAAACTGAAGGGATCGGACAGATATTGCATTATATCCACAACGACTGTGTTGCAGAGTAAGGGGCTAATTAGATAACTGTTACTTACTAAGTTTAGTTTCAGAAATGTTTTCAGTCTTATCCTAGTTAGCACGAGAACGTACTAGAATGCAGCGTATGGTGATATTATTGATAATGCGACAGAATAATTTTTTAAATTTAAATTTCTTAAAATGCTATATTGCTTTCATTTGAATGATTTATGAAAGATTTTTTTTAATATTTAATCACACGCTTTCAAGAATAGAGCAATCATCTGCAATAGATTCAAGATATCTATATAATTAATTCTGAAAATAATTTTTCTTATTGATATAGTTACGTGCTTTTTAATCTGTCTGAAAAACGCAATTTTTAGTTACTAGTATTTCTCTGGTATTTCATTGGTAACTAGTATTTCGTTTTCGATTCAAGAAGTTATGCCACGCTTTACTTATTAGCGATCCAGTGAAGAAACCGTCTGAACACTGGAGTACCATTCCTATTTCAATTTCTGGTACAGAGATTAGTTGCATGGGTAATTTCGAACTATATAAATACAAATCAGTTTCTTTCAGTCCATTTGAATTCAAAGACAATTACTGGTCCATGCAGCTCAATTTTCAATCTGCCCATCCTTGACTGCTTTCATCTTCACCTACCATCTAATAGGCATCATTTAGTGAATCGAGAACTGAGATTGATTCTTTGCTTGAAATTGAAATTTGTTTCCCGTCATTCATCTTAATGATTTCTAGAACTGTCACCTTATTCAGAAGTAAAATAAAATCGAAATGCATCTATCAGGGAAAATGACAAATTTGCTGTTTTGAGCGATGGATCTCAAACACTTTGTTGACCCGCACTAACGCTATGTTCCCCAGGATAGAAAGTCATAAATAATGAATTTTACGGAGCCTATTTGACAGCGTCTCTGAAATTGTGGAAAGAAAACTTTGACATCAAACTGACGTCAAGGCTGAAATCAGATTTTCCATTGCGTAGATTAAAGATAACTTAATAGCAAGATGTTTCTTTTTGACAGTTTAAACAATGGAAGACGTTGTCGTATATTTTGACCAGAAAATTGTGTAAATTAGATTTTGGGGGATTTTGTTTTCTCCTGCAGCTTTTAACCAAAGCTTTATTTATCAGGTATTTTAGAAATAAAAATGTAAACGGTTGAGTTTTTTGAGTGCATTAAATATAAATACCTATTAACATCTCGATAAATTTTCATGAATCAGATATTTTTTTTCTTTTTGTATGCATGCACATATACGTATATAACTGTAATTTATTACGGCCGCAATTTTTAATCAATGACAACATTTCAAGATAAAAAAAAATAATATGAGCTTTCATTTCAGTCTTAAGAACTGTGTATTAAATACTTTTACAAACGGAAATTTTAGAACTCACAGAAAAACGTCTTGTTTACTGCTAACTAAAACTTTCTCTCTCTTATTTATGTGTGCATGTGAATACTTATAACATGAAAATAAAGAAATAGACATCAAATACTAAATAAATAAGGACATGTAAAAGAAAATAATATTACACGAATAACAAATTTTTGTACTTCTACTGAAACTAAATATAAGGTTTTAAACTGCTTTAACTTTTTATTTTGCCTTGCTCTCGTATAGTCATATATATACTTTAAGAAGTTTCATATTTAATAAATAGATTCGTAGGGGTTTTACTTCTAATCAATGGAATTAGCTTTGATTTCTGTATCTTACCAATACTGTAACGCTGAGTCATTTATATAATTCCTTGCGTAAAGGTGCTTTATTGGTGTATTTAACTAGAAATGTAAATTGTATAATTTTTCCGGTGTTAACAATTTATCAAATAGGATCTGAAACACATATTTATTGCGCGCGATTTCTTAAATTAGCCTTCACTTTACTCAAAGCTTTCATTTAATCTTGTAATGACGACACCACGTTTTGTCTAACTTCAAATTTTTGTCTAATATTTTTTTAAAAGAATATTTCAGATTGTTACGTTTAATTCATTCTGCACAATGATATCTGATATGCATTTGCCTTTATTTAAAATGTAGAGTAGATTAATTTTCCTATTTTCTCTAACTTATATTTCATAGCCGTAATGAATTCTCTGACTAAAGTTTTAAAGTTTATACTACATAGCGTTTGTTGTATTTAGGTATTCCCTTTAGTAGGAAACGACAGAAAAATCGCAGATTGTGTTTTACGTTCAAACATGAATTTCATTTAGGTTTTCCTACATTTAAGCCAAGCCATCTTTGCGAAGCCCATTGTCCTCTACGCTTTCGTTTTCCATGTAATTCTTGCTATTACTACATCTTAGTATACGTTTCCAGTAAGAAATGAAATAAGGATAATTATGACTCCCTTGCATTTTTGAATTAATAAAAATTTCTTGCTTAACAATGAGGGAAATTTTCTGATCTTTATATATGTTATGAGTATACATCTTTTTGAAAATCACTAAACCTTCAAGAATGCAGTGACATAGATATTATTGATATTCGTGCGAGAGTACCATGATTTGTACTTTCATGAAAAGTAAAAATTTTAATTCCATGTATAAAATACTATATATATTCTATTTCCTTATTTTCCAGTTTCAATTATAAAAGAGTCAGTGCTCTTCTCAGTACTATTGCTACTATGTATTTGAAACATTGACGCAATACCAAAGACCAAAGCTCTGTGCTTTGGAAAAGGAATATGTAATCTCTAAAAAATAATATTCTCATCTAGGTATTAAAATTATGTAAAGAGAAGAAACCTTCTAAAAGACAAGAGCAATTACCTAAGACCTGACATCTCCTAGACATTTATTTAGCGTCCTTTGAAGGATCTCGAACTCATTTAAGGACAGTAGTGAAGAGTTTCATGTACAATAAATGAGGGAACAATCATCAGAAACCTAACCAAATCCTTATAGATTGAACAAAAGAGGCAATAGATGAGCTTCATTATAAAAAATGAATCATTACCTCAAAATGAATTATTATGAAAACCTGAGTTTGCTAATATGATGCTGAGATACAAATACTAATTTAAAGCTTCATTTAAAAATTCACAAGCAAATGTTTCTGCAATACTTTTAGCCCTACAGTCCAAGACAGGAATAGCAACAAGCTATAATAATCATACAACAAGTTTAAGCAATCCGTCAAAAATAAATGTGAAAGACATTTCTCCTTTATTAATGTATTAAAAATTAATCAGACAATTCATGTTTATTATCACCAATTAGATTTTGAGTAAACATTGCAAAGTAAGGATTATTTGAAGCATCAATGCATTGCAGAATGTAAAATATAAATTTGTACACGGGATGGCACTTTTATTACATTTGTATAGTATTTGTTTGAATGACGATAGAGTAATGTTATGTTAACTTAGCCACAAAGTTACTGAAATGAAACTGAAATTTGGAGATCGTTTCCACTGAAAATCTTCCTAGAAATGAATATAGAAAGGATGTTACAAGACATCATTATTTCTTTAAACAAATTTTCTCCAAAGTGTTTATAATTCTGGAAAGAATACATATTTTCAATTGAATCATGCAATTTAGAAAATTCCCTTTGTACTTATTGATAGATTCAGAGATTAATTTGACATTACTAATATAAAAATGCATTAAAGTATTAAAGTATTAAGGCATTACACATTAACGCAATTGCGTTTGGAAGAAATATATTTTTTAAAAGTATTGTTAGAACATATGCGCTAGACATAAATAAAAATAATTGCAGTATTTTTTGGTTGATGGTAGGATTTCTATAATTTGTTTAGGGAATTTCAGTTTAGATTTGTATAAAAGTAATAATAGAAATATTCATTTTGTGCAAAAATATTAAAAATATTACTATTACTGAATGACAAGTTATACGCAGCACTCCTTCGTCTTTTATTTTAGAGTAGTTATACCTTGCGATCTTTTTGTAACTTAACCTTAAAATATGTTTAAAAAGGTTTAGAGTTTTTTCATAGCTCTTAATCGTATATTCCTTTTTCGTAGCTAGATCAATAATTACATTTTAGAGCAAATTAGTATCTAAAACGATCAAAACTACATCAGGTTAAGTATGTTTTCATTTTTTTTAAGCTCAATATAAAAAGAAAAAAATGATCAAACTCTGACATTCTGCTCATTTTTCGGAAAGCTTTGAACTAAGAATATATCCTTTTAAAACCTAAAGCTATAAATAGATAAATATATTATTAGTTGTCAGAGAGTCTTAATCGTGTAGTGTTAATTCAAAATCTTAATACCTTATTAGACTGACAAGCGAATTATTACTCCGTCTGAAACAGCACAACAAACTTCTAAAAAAGCTTAAAACAAGTATTTCATTAACTATTTAAATGAACAGAAAGGACAACTTGTGAGTACAAATAAATAAGATTAGCGGGTATTTAAAATAAAAAAAAACTGAATTTCAAATTAAAGGCATAGTAGTCGGAGACTACATAGAGTGGCCTATTTAAACTGGCTCAGTACTTTAGATAGCGCTTTTAAACGTCGTCCGCACTAAAGCCAGAATACTCTCGGAAGATTTGGACGATAGAAAGTAACTGCATGCATCGATGCCAAGAACTATCTACCTAAAACATTTCACCTTCGACTTTAATAATTTTCAATCTAATTTGCATCCAGGTGAGGCTACGGAAAGGAGAAGCTATAGTAAAGGATTAAATCTTAATACTTGCTTATTGCAGTGACATAAAATACTCTACATAGAATGAAAAACCACTTGCTATGCTAAAGCTTCAGTTTATGGTCTAACATATCGAAAAGAAGTTTACTATTAATTTCTTTTAATTAAAAATACTAAAAAATTGTTAATGTTTTAGAAGTTTTTCGCTTATCTCCAAAAGCAACTAGGTTTGTTTCGGAGCAGAAAACATAAACAATCAGAGATGCCCTCGTCAGGGCTCGTACTCAAAACTTTCCCATTGGTAGGCAGAAGTGTTTCTAATTACACCGCGAACACTTGTTGTAAAGAAAGAAAACATTGTTGAGCCTTTTCTGAAGTAAAAGTAGTAACTATTGTTGCCTTCTTAATAAAATAAATTATTTACCGCTGAACAAAATTAAAAGTCAGTTTAAAAAAAGATATTCAATTTTAAAAGCTCCGGCGATTTCTCCCCATTACGTTCTATTTTTGAATGTCAAATGGCACAGACAGAAAAATATCAAAATATGTATTACCGTTTGAGAGAATTAAAAAAAGTAGCAGATAGAAATGTTTTCAATATGTATGTTGCTGCAATATTTTATCATAGTTATTAGATTACGTATTGCATGCAAGAGACCTGGTAGACCTGGGAAAGAGACATTTTGCAATCGACCTGTTTGTTACTAAACACTAGAAACTTATTTTAGTTATGACATTTGTGGTATAAATTACGCTTGTTAAAGATTTTGTTGATATCCATATAATAAAATAAATTATATAATAAAATAGCACTTCTTCAAGGTATAAGAAGGAAGTCATACATTTTTAATTCTTAAATATTATAAAAATTTAGATAAATTAAATAACATCACCGCAGTATTTTATAGTTACTTATAACCATTATTTATCAGACTTGAACAGGCATTCGATAGCTTTTCAAAATAAATAAATGTTACTGAATAATACTGAATAATCGAGTGTTATTGAAATACGAATAAACAAACACAGTTCCTACACAGTTTCCATTCTCATTGAAATGTTTAACCACTCACTGCCTTTGAACCATGCTGTTCTTCATTTAATGTGATTTGAGTTAAATATATTTTTGAATTTAGAATGTGTACATTCAAAGGCGAGCTTGCATACATCAAACACATAAGATGCGTGGATGGACAAAGTAAACGATTCCGGTAAACTCTCAAATTTGACACGTTCCTTTTATGAAGTGCTTTCTGTGTAGAAAGAGGGAATCAAAGTTTAGACAGTTGCTTTTAAAATATCTCTCTTTTAAGTAGAAGCTCCATCAAACTTTGAGGCACAAAGAGGAGAGAGAGAGTTTTTGAAATGATACAGTTTAGCATAGTTTAAATTTTTCTTACTTAAATTAACCGCCTTCGAAGAAATTTCATGGAGTAAGATTTTGTATACCATATTTGATTTGATATATATATTATTTTATTGATGTAACTAGATTTAGAAATGAAAGAATTCTTTAAAAGTGCTGTTTAAGGCCGAGCATGCCTTTGTTATGAAGAAAATGCATCTCACAATAATATGCGTTTAGTTAACGTAGAACCTAACTCATATTCCTGTTACTAATGAGAAAAATATCCCTGCAGCCAGCTTGTTTCCTAATAATCATAGCCTGGTCAAACTTCCCTTGTTTTACTGTCTTTTCCTCTCAGAAAATTGGTAGAGTTCTCCCGATGAAACCAATTTCGGTAGCTTGCCAATTCATAAATTTAAGGTCATTTTAAGGAGTTAAATTACCGAAATATACAAGTTGTTCTAAACATCTAAGCAAACCGTACGTAAGCTTCGTAAGTGTCAGAAACATTTTATTTCATACGGTATTAAAACGTAATTACAAAAACTCTCATTACATTAATTTAATACAAGTCAACAGAAAATGCTTAATTCTGAATCAAATATGCTTAATGGCTAAAGTCTTACAGCTTTTTAGTTCAGGCTGCACAGTATATATTTCAGTAAGGAAGTAGTAATTTTTGTAACGATATTTTTGTTTCACCAGTAATAATAAAGTATTATGTTATATAAACCAAAAAATACCTAAACCAAAATTCTAACTTTAATTTACAATAGTCTGTTTGATCTCCATTTTAATTTGGGTATTTTCACTTTCTGTCCTGAAAATAACTGCTTAAAATATAAATCTCTCTAAACTAAGTCATTTCAAAATTAATGCATCTCACATGATTCTTGCATTACTCTAATGACCCTGACACTTACTTAAAGACTTCAGCATATAATGATTTCAATTTAGGAAACGAAGCATTTTATTAATCAATTAGGATTAAATACGAATCCAAGTCAAATCGTCCTGAATTCGTCTTTCATTTTAGACTAGCCGTATTCGTCTTTCACTTCCAACTTATTTTTAGAAGCTGAAGTTGCACTAGAACGAAGAATATAATTTACGGAGTGAAGGATCTTGGTGCATTGAAGATAACAGTTGAACGCCTGAAGTTGCAGCTACAGTTATGGCCTATTTTAACATGCTTTTATTTTAGCTCAAACTCTTTTGAAGCATCGCTGATGAATTAGTAAAATGCCTGCCCGTTCTTGACTGAATTTTACATTTGTTAAGATGTTGCAGTAAGAAGAGAAGCAGCGACAACAATTTAGCCATCCAGACAAGGAGAGAGCTAGTAGCGATGTGTCTAAGATGAAAGCATAGTTAAAAGCTTTTGGTTTTGGTTCACATATAAGCCTTATAGGCTAATAAACAATTTCGGTTCTCAAATTTAAATATTTTTGGATAAAGTATTTGTGTACATTACTACATCATACGCTTTCTCAAAGAAACATGTGAAGGATTATTTTTGAAATGATTCAGTTTAGAGAGATTAAGCAGTTACTGCTTTTAGGGTAGAAAGGTGAAATAGCCACATTTAAATAGAAAGTGTAAAGATCATTGTAAGTGTAGAGACATTAGGTTATTTTGAAGCAGGAGACAAGAAAATTGAGCAAAGCCCTCACCGGGACTTTAACCACAGACATCTCATATACGCGCCGAGCGTGATAACCACTACACCACGTAGGCATGCTAAGAAAACGGCAGAAATAACTTATACACTCCCCTTTTAAAGGGCGACTGGGGATTAGGGAACCCAATCGTTAAATTCTGTTGGTGGAGAATCATCATCCACCACTTTGTTTAGTTCGGTTAGTTAGATACATTAGAACATACATTATTTCGAAGCAAGAGACGTGAAAAATGAGCAGTGCCCTGGCCGGTGCTCCAACCATGGACCTCTCGAATACGTACCGAGCGTGCTGACCACTACACCACGAAGGCATGCTAAGAAGGCTGGATAAATATCTTATAAAAGTTATAATTTTTCTTTACATACTTTCTCCTTACCTAGTTCCCACTTACAAACCTCAAGGTAAAAGAAGCTTAGCGACAGAAAAGACATTAGAGACATTAAAAAACATTAGAAAATGCAAATATACGATGTACACAATTTTAATACATGACATAAATGTGAATGGCAAAAGCTTTACATCAAGAACGCAAGCCTTTAGGTTTCACTATGCGCTGTCATTTTCTTGCTTGACGCGGTCATATACCAGTGATATAAATTTATATAAAAAAATGATTGATTACAAGTAATAAAAAATACAAAATTATTTAATTTATAAAATAAAATGATCACCCAATTTAAGTGTCTTAGAAGTTATTAAATTTGTCCTACGAAACATCAGAAGACTGTCGTAAAGTTTTGGAGATTATCATAAAATGTTTCTATGAATTAACATAAAAGTTGGAAATTTTAGGCTTGAACTTTATTATGTAATTCCGATAACTTTGTTTTACGTATTCATCAATTACATTATAATACTAGTTGTTTACTCATTATCAAATAATTCTTATTTCCTATTGCAAAGCGGTGAAAAATGAACTGACATAAAAAATAGAATAGAATGTAGTAATGAAACAAACTTTGATAAAAAAAAGGTGGGCAAATCCTTTACAAGGAAATCGGTGTAGCTATTTTCAGATAGTCTAGTAAGTCTCTGATTGTCCAGCGAATCGAATATACAAACGGGTAAAACTCATTAAGGTACGAATTGCATGGGAATGAAAATGGGACCATTAAAAATAGAGAAAAACATTCGACTTTAAAGTTGTATATACATTTTGAAATATTAAGATAAAACGAATATTAAACGCAATTAAATAAAAATTAAGTAATGCCAAATAAAAATTAAATAAACTCCAATCAGTTATTATGTTGTTTTATTCTGCAACGCAACTCAAACCTTAGCAACCGTAAGCAGTAAAGTTAACAGAACAAATTTGCTTATGAATTAAATTCAAAATCTTCACTGCACACACTGCTTGGGTAAAACCACTGTTAAACATTAACAAACATTGATCAGATGAGTGCGTTCAGACCAGACAATACTTCGTCTTCGCCTTGTAATATAAGACAAATTACGCGAGTAAAATAATAGTAATTAATAAATAAACAATTATATTACATTTAAATAAATTAAGGCTTTACATCAATAATGCAATTAGTGCATCATTTGTAGACAATATTTTATTACTAACTAATTAATTCAATCGTTATGATAGTAAAATGATATAAATGATATGATATGATGATGATATGATATAAATTATGTTTAATAAATACTATTTTTACTAAATTAATAAACACTAAAAGTTAAATTGCATTCATTAAATACTAATTATATAACCTTTAATATATGTTACAAATTAAATTTTACAAAATTTAATAAATGTGATAGAGAGCAAATACTGTATAGGTTATTAACTTTGTTAAGAAACTTTTATAAATAATTAGTTTCGTAAGATGTTTTGTAAAATTCATAAAAGATTAATTTGCATTTCACAATTTTCGACAATTAAACCTATTTACGATTTAAAACGTCAACTATAAACTAGGACTATTCTTCGCATTCCAATAATTGCTCCTCATACTCTAATTTGGAGACTACCGTTGTGGGGAAAAAGTGTATTCAGCAGGGAAAAAAATGTTTTTAATACTTAACCGAGAAAAATTAAACCATACTGGACGCAATTCAGAATCGAATAACTCTTGAATTAAAAGCCAACAAAAGAGCTATAAAAAGCCAATGATGCTAATTTTATTTACCTATGATGCTCTGGTATCATGGCAAGCCTTCCTTTAGCGCGTCCAACGCCACACATATGTTTTTTTTTTACTCTCTGTCTCTTCTAATATAATTTGTGGTAAGCTTAAGTACAACTGCAAATAAAAAGGCCTTCTTATTGTAAAGTAATGGGATTTTAGCATTTCATTGCTTAATACCAAAGTTATTAAATATGGCGATAATTCAAACATTATAGCATACATTCAAATATAAACATAAATATAACCACTTCTAATATTACACAAAATCAAGACTAATACCAAGGTATATAAGATAATACACTGCTCAAACCAATTAGGTGATATTATGATTTTAAATATAAACTGCGGCTAAGGAAATGTTTTGGTGACTGATATGTGATGTTTAGGTGTTTAAGATACGGGAAGAGAAAACGAAACAACGAAAAAGGAATAACTAAATTTTATAGACTATATTTGTCGGTGAACAAAAAATGCGTATTTGTGCATATTACGCAAACAAACAAAATATGTGATTTCTCGTCGGATACAAATGCGTTTCAGCAAGGGATACAGTCTCCCCTGATCGAAAGGAGTATAGTATTCCTACAAGGAATGGAATCAATGGGGTTTTCAAGAAGGGACTGAGGTATTATCGCCCAGTCCTGTTGAAAAGAACTTTAAAACTGCTGAATTGTTTCTGCGTGTGATAACTCTTCTTCGTAGAATATCCCAAACATGACTAATACTGCGCTCATATGGCGAATCCATTCGAAGAATTCCTTCGTCAAAAAGTAGATTTTCCATGAGCCGTGCACGATGTGGGCTGGAGTTATCATCCATGAAATTGAATTCATCCACGTTGGCTGCAGCATAAGGACCACAATAGGTTTAAGGATCTTTTCTCTTGCATCGCTGAACCGTTGGTGCTCCATTCCTGTTAATGTACAATTCGGTGTGGCCATTAATAAAAATACCAGCCCAGACTATCACCAATCTTCTGCCAAATTGGACACTTTGATGCCCAGAATGCAGGAGTATTCCGTTACCAGATTCTCTTCATATGAGATACCTATTGTCATGGTGTGCTGTAGTGCGGGACAAGTCCGAGAAGAGCACGTTGCTCCACTCAAGTCGTCCCCATCTGACGTACTCCTGTGCCGACCTTCGAGGCCAGTTCGGTGTTCTTGTGTCAACGGAACACAAACCTTAGGTCTTCGAGCATATAACCCAACATGGTGGAGTCGGAGTTTCAAACAGTTTGCGTCGAAACTTTGGCACCAGTAGCCGGTTGAAGGTGCTGTTACAAGGAAATGGCGTTCATACTGCAGTTTCTTCTTTCCGTTAGTGCTGAATACCGATCCTCATTTTGTGATGTTGCAGGCGCAAGATCTTGTCCTGATCTGCGGCGAATATTTCCAGTTTCCAAAAAGCAATTCCATAATCTGGAATTAAATGACCGATGGCCCTTAATGAAGACATCGTATTTACTATTACAAAATATTCAAAGCGTGTCAGTTGTATTAAATCACCACCTACAGACAAAATGTTGTAGCTCGCGTTTCACTCCTTATCTGAAACATATAGTTTTCGACTTCACAGACAAAATTTGCACAATTCCAACTTTCTAAACGTTATAATTTTCCTTTCTAACCCCTTCTGTTCCATTTTTGTTAAAATAGTTGTACATTATATTCTTATTTCACACTGAACTCACAATATTCTTTAATTGTTTTGAGAAGTGATTTTTTTTCAAATTAGGACTCATAAATTTAGTGTATAAAAATTTTACATTGCACTACAATAATATTGGTTTTTAAATTTGTATCTTATGTATGCGTATTTCTGTGTGTGGTAGTTCTCTGTGCTAAAAATATGTACACTCGACTGCACTTGGTAAAATACACTAGACCAGTTCATGACGACAACTGTCTCTCCTGATAAAATTAGTTATTAGAATTATACCTAGGGGAACTGAAGACGTGGCTGATTTTAATTTTTCTTTATTCAAGTTGACTAAAATGTTTTAAGACAATTCTTATAAATTGGGGCAGTAAATGCTGTTCTTGAAGAAATTTACTGGTATCTTCTATATTTATAAATTATATTTGAAGAAAGGAGCAGCAGAAGGCAGCAATAAATTGGTAGTTAGCAAGCAAGATAGATAATGCGAGGTGTGTAAATAAAAGCCCAATTCAGAGTGATTTGGTTTTGATTCACATCTAATTCCTATTAGCTTGTAGAGTCATTAGGATTTTTTTTTGAAAGCAGGAGTCATAAAAAATAAGCAATGCCCTCTCCGGAACTCGAACCACGGATCTGTCGAATACGCGCCGAGTATGCTGACCATTACACCACGAAAGCATGCTAAGAAGGCGGGAGAAATACCTTATATACTCTACCTTTAAAAGGGCGGCTGGGGATTAAGGGAGCCAATCTCCAAATCCTGGTGGTGGAGAATCATCATCCACCACCCTTTTTTAGTTAGGGCGCCACTGTAGCTGACATTATGTTATTTAGGAAGCAGGAGAAGTGAAAAATGAGCAACGTCCTCGCCGGGACTCGACCTCTTGAACACGCGCTGAGCGTACTGACCACTACACCACGAAGGCATACTAAGAAGGTGGCAGAAATACCTTATAAGTTAATAAACACTTTTGGTTCCCAAATTGAAATCATTCAGCTGAGCTTTTATATAAGTGACTGTTTATTAGCATTGTGCAAGAAAAATACGACATGGATTAACTTGGACATGGAGAAGCTTAATGCAATTTATTATAGGCTGTTACAATTTTCAGAGCAGAAAATGGAAATACATAAGTTAAAATAGAAGTCCAAGTGATTGTTGCAAATTAAAGTTAGAATTTTGGCTCACATATTACGCACACGTACATATATACATATATTTGTGTGTGTGTACTGAATGATGGCATGTTCAAGTTTACAATAATTGCAGTCTTCGCTTAGTCAAGTGCGTTGTCTTAACGGGTCGAACTAAAGATATATTATTTAAATTATACTTTTAATATAGTAATTTAAAACTTTTTCATTTGTTTAGTAATTAATTCAGTGGATTTCTTTCAGAAGCTCTATGGTGTTTTCATACGTCTTTTCGCTGTTCAGAATTACCTTAAATTTAAGCATATATTGAAATCATATGTAAACATATGCTGAAGTAACAAAAATAACACAGATATGAATGGTGGAGTAATTTTGAAGTCAGTTCTCACTATAAAAAGCTGGTGAAACAAACTGCTTAATTCTTAATATCTGACATACAGTCTTAGTACTTTTTCTCTCAGTTGTATTAATACAATATTTCCTTATTTATCGTTGTCATTATACTCAACGTGTCATTTACTTTATCTTCTCCTTAGGCTGTATCATTTATTTTCTTCTGATTTAGTGACAGAAATAACAACATTTTTGTCATCTGGCTATTTAGAGTTTATGGCGCCGTTAGAGATCGATATTTCATAATCTTTAAAATGACCTAAATGGTTTTGTGTTACAGCCTGTAAAATGTACAATCCGTCTTTGATTTAACAACGCAAAAACCTACGAAAGTTATCTTTAAACTTAAAAATTGGCTCATATTAAATTTTATTTTGAAGAATCCTCTTACTTCATTGCACGTAAAGCACAGAATCTTTTGCGAACACATGCACTTGCTAACTTCATCGTAGTTCCCAGATGTGTAAGATTTCAAATTAACTCAAACTACTGAATTGTACTGCAAAAACATATGGTCAGATTTAAGAAACAATTTCTAAGGAGAGGCACGTTATTATAATCACCAACAAGCAACTGCTAAACTAGTCAAACAACTAAACAAGAAAAACATTAGAGCTATACAAATAGATTTTAACACCTGAGGCAAAATAAAAATTGCATCGCCCTAAATCTATTATATCATTTTCATACTGATTATTTTAATTTTGCATCTCCTCTCAATTTTATCCGAGGCACAATCTGCCACTCGCTCCATCATCTATAAATTTTAGGGAGAAATCTCTATGCTGCATACAGTATGAAATCACTGAAGCAAACTTTAAAATATATATATTGTGCATGTGCAGACAGTATATTGTTTGAGGCAGGTAAAGAAAATCCCATGTTACAGTGACTACACAGCATGTGGCTGGAAACGTAGATACTACTTCGGTGCTACTAGCATTTTGTAATCTGATGTGAAATAATAATTCGAGCTAAATCAATAATAATTTATGTTAACAAATTAATGCAAACATATTAATTATATTTTGCTTCATGAACAACGTTTCAAGATTGCATACAAAATACAAAAAAGTATTCATATACACATACTCCACGCGAGCAGATGCAATGACCAGGTTAAACACCTTATTTTATGATTGTGTCCATCAACGGCGGAGCGTTAAAATCACTGAACAATGGTAGATCGACCCGATTTAAGGTCTGTCGAATGAGCTCTCTGCATGGGAGGTTTGGTGATTTTTCCATGTGTAACCTCGATATGAGCTAGTTTTCCTTAAAATGCCCTCCACAAAGGCATCCCTTCCTTTAGGCAGAGATCTTACCTCTGCTTTGCCAAAATACAAATAATCAACTAACTAACCAACGGGTGTGAGGGAATATGTTCATTACTCGAGATCCAACTAACGACTCACAGTTCACGCATTTTGTTAGCCACAGTACTGTCCGCTGCGTTTGCTTGCGGAAGTAATAGGGCTGCCATTGTACCTGTTCGTTGTGACTGCCACAGACGTTACGGAGATTGAAAAATTAACATTTTCCCCCTAATAAATAGGTTTTAGGTGTTTAAAATCTTTCTTTGACTAAGTCACTGTCGTTTTTTTACCAGAATAGAAGGCCGATTTCAGTGAAGTAATTAAAATAATATTTAAAATAGATTAAATTGTAAGTTTCTGTTAATTTAGATTAAATTAGCAAGACCGTTGCGGGAAAGTAAACAGTTCAGCTAAATACTGGAATATAAAAGGAGCTTTCATGAAAAGTAAGCAGAGTTTTCTTCTCATTACTTTTTATTTCCAAGTACTCTTATAAATCTTAAAGTGCTTTATACTTCAGTTAGCACTTAACAAAACAGTAAAGTTCTCAACTTTCACGTAATTGTCAATCCTAGAAATTATAGTAGGCATTTATAGCTTTATGCACAGACTTTCTAAATGTTAAGGTTTAATATATACTGAGTAGAACACTTTTCAGCGAAAATTTCACTTTAATAAGAATGAGATTATACTTTACTCTTAAGAGTTAAGAAGAAAATTGTTTCGAAGATAAAAAGAGAAAATATTCCTTTCTTATTAGGAAAGTAGTAGATAATAGTTTCATGTTACTTGCAAGGCACCAGATAATCATTTCTTGCCACTGTCCTAGAAAGCATTTTGAACGTGTTTCTGGATTTACGAGAATTAAAAAGGGAAGATTTTAGTCTCAAAACTTTGATTCTTTGCGTAATAATTGTAGTGACTCGAACATTTTAAAACATTGTCTTGAAACTAAACAAGGTCGTAAGTTTAGATGTAAACTTTCTTTCGACCTAAAAAAATATTTTTGCACTCTGGCTACTTTTGAAGTTTTAAAATTGAGTTTGCCATAACATTCTATAGCATTAGATTCATATGTACAAGCAAAGCCGTAAGGAATGTTCCCGGAAAAAATATTTCAATGTCTTTTAAACGAATTGTAATGAGCCCAGAACATATAAATACGTTATTTTATTCTACCCGGTTATTTTTAATTCGACTTTCCTTTCCCTCCTGATTTCCGTTTACTGTCGGAATGTAAATTTTAATGACGTAGTATGCAAAATCTAAGCGTGTTCAGAAGCAGTATTTAAGCTGCGTTTCAAGAGTTCATGAGTAGTAGCGGAGTTAGTTCCGAGTTTATGCTTCGTGTTTGAAATTAGCTCTCTAGTTGATGTTAGACACACTCCAAATTATACTGATATTCTAGGCTCGGCTTTAGTGTGTGCAGCCGATTTAGCGGTTTAGATATCTAAGGAGCCAGTCGTTAGCCATCCTAATTTACTGTGATTTTTATATTTCTATTTTCTGTTGTAGTTAGTTTAACTACAAAAGGTGATGATTCTGAGCAGTGAGTGCGTGCATCTTGTTACTTTAGTTTAAATAAAAAGGTTATTTAAACCTTCTTCTGTTGTTCTGTTCATTGTGAATTCGCTACTTTGTCTTCTACGTAGGGCATACAATTTATGCTTCCGAAAAGACAGAGATTCTATAAGTGGCGCTCGAAACAGTTTAGAACCATGAAAAACTCTTCAGTTGACGTGACCCCATTAACTTCCACAGCACCTGTGAAACTCAAGCTAACCCTATGGAGGGATTTATCTACAATTCGATTCAGCTTCGAGGAGGTCCCAGTGTCTATTCGACGGAAATGTTTCAGCAGCAGAATTTATGAACCAGCTAGATGACCACTTTATTTTGTACCCAATGGGCGAAGTCCAAAAAGTGGCAATTTCAACTTCAGTTCTCCAAGGACAAGCTCTGAGTTCGTATAAAGTCATCGGCAAATTCCTACTTGGACAATCAGGCACACCAACATATTGGTATCAAAACTTTAAACCGCCCTCCTGAAAGCCATTCCTGTCATAAAAAATCGTGCACAGTTAGAGGTCGAACTGTACAGCCGGTGCTAAATGAACGGTGGAAGATCCCACAAACTTTATTCTGCGGAAAATTCAGGTGGCTTAAATAATTGTATGGTAGAAAATCCGACGACGAAGTAATTCAAATCATCTTGCTGAGATTAAGCCCACCGGCAGAAGATTTTAGAGATAAGAATCAAGTAGATCTTGGACACTATTTGAGCTGGCCACAAAGTATGGAAGCCGCCGCCTTAGAATAGCGCACGCACATGGAGATATGGGCAGGAGTACAGCAATTTCCGCACGTCTAAGCCAAATAAAGGACGACAGCAAAAATTCGTTCGCAAGAAAGATTTTCCCCGAAGAGAAACGATCACCAAAACGGAGATAAACAGCCGTCGGAAAAAAAGAACCGAAAACAATTAAACTTCTGAGGGGCTCTAGAAAGAAGGGAGGTCAGCGTGCCCAGAAAGAGAAAAATTCTTCAAGTACATCTGAATACGGTGGTGAAAAATTTAATGTTACCAGAAATACAACGTTGTGGCAGTTTTACGGGTTGGGCCTCTTTTACTTTCAGGACGACAATGCCAGTTGTCATGTTTCGACGTTAACCAAGGCTTGGTATGGTGCCAATGGAGTTCATCGAATGGACTGGCTTGCCCAGAGTCCAGATCTGAACCTTATCGAGAACCTCTGGTACGAGTTGCATCGCCGAATTCATTGTGCACCACCCGTGCAAAATCGGTGAAGGAACTTCTATGTCTTCTCCAAGCTGAGTGGAAGAAAATACCACTAGCTGTCATACAAAGACTTGTGGAAAGTATGCCCCGGAGGGTCCACGCTGTAATTATCTCACGTGGAGGCTCTACCAACTGTTGATTTTGAATAAAGTTAGTTTTTCTTTTCTATCACAGGTGTCCAAATACTTATTGGTAGTCAGTGTATTTTCAAATCAGTGTGAAACCAAAGAATGTTTATAAGACAGCGTTTATCATAAAATCTGGCGTTTACGAATTTTTACGTATGCCATTCAGTTTATGTGGTGCGCTCGCCCCTTTTCAACGAGCCATGGACATTATTCTTCAGCCAGTGCTCGGAAAATCCCTTTTCATCTATTTAGATGGCATTATTGTTACCAGTAATACGATAGACGAGCATATGAAACATTTAACGGAAGTATTTACACTTTTATAATATGCTGGTTTAAAAGTGAATCTTAACAAGTGTACATTCGCGGCAAAGGGATTGAAATATTTAGGGTAAAAAAAATTCCGCTAAAGGTATCGAAACCGAAGACTCACATATTGTCGCCAATAAAAACTATTCTCCGCCAAATACTGCGAAAACACTTACCTCATTTCTCGGAAAAAAAAGTGCTCATATTATCTGTCTTTTATTAAAAATATGGCACATATAGCTGAGCCTCTCTCAACGCTAAAAAGAAGAAAAGCAAAATTTTGTTGGTCGGCGGCAGCCAATACGGCGTTTTAACAGCTAAAAGCGGCTTTAATTTTAGTACCAGTGCTATAGGTTCCTGCTCCAGAAGGTCAGCTTGGAATACCTGCATATTCATCAGATTTTGGCGTAGGAGCCATCTTGTCTCAAGCGAGGAAACCAGTAGCCTTCCTCAATAGAACGTTGAACTCTACCAGAGGTTCTACCATGGCTACGGAATGTGAAACACTACCTGCCTTACTGGCCGAACAAAAATTCCATGTATACCTCGGGAAGCTACCCGTAACAGTTTAGACTGGACCTGCCGCTAATCTTAGGTTTTACTTAAGTAAAAACGTGACACCTCGATTGATAAGGTGGGATTTGAATCTGCAGGAATATAATTTAGTATTGAAACATTTACGGGGTACAGAAAATGTTGTTTAGGATGCTCTTTCTTGCATTAAATTAGATGAACAGGGGAATCAAGTTAAATGCACAATGTTAACTTTCTATTATCACTGAACTAAAAACATTTACGTGTGTCTACAGGATCTAGATAACTTTCAGCATCCAGATTTAACAGCCATTAGAAATAGAGCCGCCCATCACGAAATTACCGATAATTTCTTATTTTTCTCAAAAACTACTAACGAAAATAATGAGCTAAGGACCGTTATTCTAACGAGTTTGAGACTTAGCATCTTGCAAGAAGATGCACCGATTTCCGGTCATCTCGGTATTAGAAAACACTTACGTGTACGAGACGGTACGAGACGTGTACGAGAAACGTGTACGAGAGGCCGTATTCTTTCCAAAATTGCAAGGAATTGGTAAAGAGTATGTCAGGTCCTGCCATATCTGCGAAATAGGTAATGATATAAATTACCGACTGGCCGGATACCTAAATATCATTACGTCTACTTTCCCCAATGAATTGCTCTGGGTCGATCTCTTAGGGCCTTATCCGAAAAGCGATAAAAATAAACACCATTACTTATAATTGCTGATCATTTTTGCACATGAGTAGAACTAATTCAACAAAAAATAGCTTCCACCAAAACAGTCGCAGATTCTATTTTTAATAAATTTATTTTAAAATATGGTGCACCATTAAAAATCATTATGCGGAAACGTTTCCCAATTCATTAGTCAGATATTTCATGATCTATGTGCAGAGCTTGGCATACGCCACTTGAAAATGGTCCCTTATCGACCACAACCTAATATTACAGAAAGACTCAATCGTGGTATCGTTAAAATTATTCGCAGTTGCGATGAAATGCTATCCCAGACGTTGGGGTGATTTGGTTGATCAGGCTCGTGTTTGCATTATGCACAGTGATACCCGATACGACTGGAAAACCCCTTGAAGAATTATTTCTAGGAAGGGAAATAATCACACCCTTCGACAGACTAAAACGTGCTCCGGTGTTTCATATGTCGGATATAAAAAGGTTAGTCGATGAGACCATGAATTCTTCTCACATGGCAAGAAGTAAGCAAAAATACTATTACCATAAAAGGCGGAAGGAAGGAACTTTTAAGGCAGGTGAAAAAGTGTTAAAAGTGAAACACGACATATCCTGTGCTCCCGAAGGAAATGTCGCAAAATTCTGCCCTAAATTTGAGGGGCATTTCGTTTGCTCCAAGTATTCGAGAAACCACAGTAATCCTTAAAAAAGCCAATGGTGAAGAATCCACAGCCAATATCAACCAGATTAAAAATATTACGATCGTTGTGATATGATACTTCTTAAAGATTTATTGCAGATTTCCAGTAATGCCGACGGAAATAAAGCTCAGAGCCAAGAACAGCCAGACACTGTTACGAGATTTCGCGTCTAAGAGGAAATCCAACGGTATTTCAGCCAAGCAGCATAAGAGGCGTAAGGCCAACGCAGAAAAAAGAGGAAATCAAAGGGGTCAAGGGAAGGAGCTAGCGAAAAGAAAAAGAAAGTAGAAGAGAGGGAAAAAGAGAGCAGTCTTGAAGAACGGTCACCAGACAACAAGGTTACCAGCATCGTCTAGCGGAAAGCAAGCTTCAAGACTCAACGAAACAACCACGACGACTAGAGTACCACCAGCAGTCGGCTAAAGGGGAGCCGCAACACTCAACAAAGGAACCGCGATGACCAGAGTACCACTAGCGGTCGGCGGAAGGGAAGCCGAAACGCTCAACGGTGACAAGACGACCAGACCATCACCACAATAAGCAAAAAGGAATCAAATACAGCTGGCGAAAGACACAAGAGGGTTCCCAGGTAAGCGGCAGAGGTTGGACGATGGAGAACAGCCAAACGGACGATATTCCACCGCAGTCAACAGAGGACATGCCCTGTTGACTATATATATATATATAGACTATATATATATATATATATATATGGTTTTTTTCAACTATGTTTAATGTAAATGTGTGTTTCTGAATGCAAAGAATGTGTAATTTTGTAAGACTAGTTGTAACTATATGCAGAAACTGCAAGTTAAAATTTAGCGAAATGTAAAAGCCAGTGGGAGAAAAGTTTAAAAGCTAGTTTAGGTATGTTAAATGATAGTTAGGCTCTCCGGCTGAACACAACGTTAATGCATATTGAAGGAGAAGTTTGAAAATACACAGTCTGTTGAAGTCTAGTGTGTGCGAGCTTTTTAACATATAGGTTGTCGGTCAGAAGGAGAAGTTGTTATGTAACACCCCACTTTTACTTGCGTTTAAAGATTTCAGTATACGCATATGCTGGAGGTATAGGGAGTGTAAAATTAAACTCAAATGAAGTTTCATGAATTGTCTATAAATGCATGTGTTATCTAAAATTAGTACTAAAGTTGATTTCCTTGAAGATCCACTGGAAGGACATGAGACTCAACACATAACATGTAGTCAAGATGATAGCTTGTATTCCTTGAATTGAATTGTTGAAAATTTAAAGTATTTAGTAGCACTATTTCAAATTTAAGTTAGAATTTAATATTTTTGGAACAGGTGGTTTAAAGACCTTATTTTCAAATATTTAAATTCTGGAGGGAACTATTGGAAAGACCTTATTTTGTTCTACTCAATTATTTTTAATTCGATTTTCCTCTCCCTCCTGATTTCAGTTTCCTGTCGGAATGTAAATTTTAAAGATGTAGTATGCAAAATCTACGTGTGTTCAGAAGTAGTATTTAAGCTGTGTTTCACGAGTTCGTGAGTAGTATGCTTTACTTTGTAACAGTAGTTGGCAAGTTAGGTCTTGGCCAACATCGTTTGGTCTTGCCACAACATCCCACGGGAACAGTATCAAGCGTTGCTTTGAAAACTTCGAAGCAAAGGTCTTCTTCTTGTATCACCTCTCAATTCTACCTCGTATGGAGAACTCTCATCTTCGGACTTCATTATATGTCAGGCCCAGTTGGAATTCTCTGAGGATACTGGCAAGAGCAGGAACGAAATATCCTACTGAATACCAGGAAAAAACATCAAAGCATCTTGCGTAGTAGCGGAGTTAGCTTGGAGTTTATGCTTCCTGTTTTAAATTAGCTCTCTGGTTGGTGTTACACACCCTTCAGATTATACTGATATTTTAGGCTCGGCTTCGCTGTGTGCAGCCGATTTAGTGGTTTAGAAAACTAAGAGCCAGTCGTTAGCCATCCTAATTTATTGTGATTTTTACACTTTTATTTTCTGTTTTATTTAGTGTAACCTCAAGTTGTGGTGAATTGTGAGCACCGAGTGCGTGCATCTCGTTACTTTACTTCATATAAATAGGTTAATTAAATCTTCTTCTGTGGTTCTGTTCTCAATACACAACCAGAATTCGCTACTTCATCTTCTACGTATGATCTACAATTTATGCTTCCAAAAAGACAGGGACAGGAAAGGGGGACTTCGGATTATAGCCTTAACAAATGGGATTAATGTTTACAATTATAAATTACCACTTTCTTTCTCTGTATATATATATAAGTTATTAACGAGCAAAAAAGATCAAGCATTTCTTAAATAAACATAATATCTACTATTGTAAATTAATTAAACAAAATCTGGAGTGCTGGATAAAATCAAAATTCAACTCAAAATTCAATCAAAGTTCAATCTTAAAATGTCTGGCAGTTGCTTTTGCGTTTCTTTTTTTTTCGTATGTAAAATTGTACAATCAGAAAATTATCAACACATTCGAAAATATATCACCGTTTGAATAAAATTAAAAGGAGAATGTCATATAAAGCTGGCAATCCATATGTTGTTACGAAATTCCATAGCAATCATTAGATTTTATTCTGAATAACATTGAGAGCGCTACCAAAAATTTGAGCTAAAAACTTTATAGTAGATCTATTACAGGGTGTTACAAGCCCTTGCCTTTGCAGCATTCATAGTACAAAATAATACTAATTACAAAAATTGTTAAAAGAAGTATAAGAAAAATGACTTTTTAAATTAATAGCTTTTAATGATTTTGAAATGGAAATACACATTTTTAATAGTGCGCAAGACGCGTACGTTAGAAAGGCAGTAGGCATTATCGATTGGCAAGAGAGTATAGTTATACAGGGTACGATCCTTTTGCCACTGAAAAAAGTAGCATTTCTTGGCTGTGTTAAGTAAAAAGTCCTTGTTACTCTTTGAAATCTTTAAATCCGAAAGTGCACGTCATAACGTCTGTATTTGTAAGATATCATTTGCAATGGATTAGTTAAAGTTTCTTTGTTGGATTGCCGAAAGCAAAGTACGAGAACTTTAATAAATTAATTTTCAATTTTTAAGTACATCTTTCTGTTAAATTGTTTTTTGTGCAGATAAAATTTTCCTACTTTACTCAGAGAAGTATTATCTTAATGTATCAAAGTAAATTTTATTGCTTTGCCGTGTTTTATCTTTAAAAGATTGCTTTGCCTTTCCAAGCATTTATTATTTTTGAGCTTTGTTATTTTCTCATTAATACTTAGTGTTAGCATAGATATAAAGCTTTAAATTCGGTTTAACTTCATGTGTTATATGATGAATGAATTTACATTGATGAGAAAATAACAATTTATGCCTTATTAGAATATTTAAACGCAATAAATAGTTTATTAAGAGAAATAATTCCACTGAAAAAACGCATGTTTCTCAAGTGTCTAATTTTGATTAATCTAGTCACAACATGCATTAATTTCCCAAGGTTAACATAGTTAACTGAAAGCTTGAAATTCAAAACTTTTGAGCTAGCATCACGAGGTCGGAAGAGATAAGCTGAACCAAATGGACCAACTGAAAATTTGATGCTAGTTGAAAAAGCAATCCATGCGCACAGGAAAAAGAGGCGATAAGAGAAAAATGTGGCAATCCTGACGACGCCATTTTTCAAGGCAGAGCTTGAGGGTTACCAGAAAGTAGAATCGAAGCATAAAAATGGAAAGAGGAAAATTCTCTAGATAAGCTTTCATAATACAAAAATTAGATCGGCAAATTAAGCAAACACCTGAGTCAAAAGAACGCATTTTCTTAATTTCAGAAGCTGTCAAAGACTAGTGATTCTAGAGCTAATTGAAATAATTTTAAAAATGCTGCTTGGAGCATGGGTGTAACGAAAAAGAAAGTCAGATGCAGTCACTCGGTTTCACTCTAGCTATTCGAAAAATGAGAGTTGGAATTATATCTTTCTTTCCTTAAAACGTATTATTTTATTTATAACATCTAATAACCATATTCCTATTTCAATGCAAATATTTTTCTGCAAAATAAATCGTTGATATGCAGGACGTAGAGCAGAAAAATTACGTTCAAGGGAAGACTTACATAGCAAGAAATTCCCTTGATTTAAAAAGCATGCGTGAACAATGTTTTGTTTACAAGTCTAAAAACTATGTAAATAACGCTTATTTTTTTTTGTCCTTGTATTAAAAAATGGTAAGCACCCATCTGTTGTTATTTTTACATGGGAAGATCAGAACTTTATTACATTATACCTTGTACACATCGCATAATCATTTAATAGTCATTAGTTGTACAAACACGCCGAACCACATGAGATACACTAAATTTTTGAATATGACAATATGTTTGTAGTTATTTTATGATTGCTATTAACTCTTTAAATAAAATACATGATGTTTTTAGGAGAATTCCAGGTACTTCAAATTAATAACATTAAAAAGAAGTTTAAAGAATTTGAGGTAAAAAATATAGGATTTAAACTGAATTTCTGCTATCCAAAAAAAAAAAGGAACATAAGTAATTCGTATATGAATTTAGTTCGTAATAATATTATCTGCTTCAAACACATATAGTATTAAGAAAAGGTTTTACTATGACTCCAAAAATTAAATTTTAATTACATGTCAGAATGACTGACTGTAGTTACTTTTGCCAAAGAAAAATGTCAAAGCAAGTAAAATCCTTTGAAACACGTACACATGAAATGATTTGTTTCCACTTGTTGCTAGATTTTAAGTTATCTTTGATAGCAAAGTCTTTCAGTTAGTTCAATGGATAAAATTAGTATTTCTGTTGGTAGACGCTTATGAATTTTACTACGGTTCTGGAGGAAGGAAAAGAAACTCTTTATATCTGCATTCGAAGGAATAGTTCTAGATTGTATTTTGAATTCTGACTCTTTGCCATTGACCTTGTAATTGCAACATATCCTTATATTAGTTTAATTTAACTCGAATATATTCATAAAATTTTAACTGTTCTTCTAACCAATTGCACGCGAAAACACTTTTTTTCATTACTGCTGTTTTCATCTTTATTATTGCATTTTAATGAGTAAGAAGGCGAACAGCCAGAAACAAACAATGTATGAAACAGTTAAAGAGGTTCACAAAAATAGCGGCTATTTGGAAATGATTAGTAAAGCAACATCATTTTCACCGATCTCTTTACGGTGAGAAAGACAAAACAAATTGGGAGCGGAAATGAGAGGAATGATAATTTAATATTTCTCGCTTCAATCTGAAGATCAAAGTCTGATTTCTTCGTGCTCGTCAATAAGAAATAGTCTGTCTTCATTTATATTAAATGGCATTTAATATGTTATTGTTTTGACTTATCTCACTCGTCTGATAGTAACATCAAAACAAGCCCACGAAATTCATCGTGTCAAGGAGTGCAAGATTGTGCTAGTCCTTATAAGAGCCTTGGGCACCATACAAGTGACAGTAGGATCTTTCTCATTTCCGCCCGCAGTTTTTGAAGGAGAGTACACCTGGGGGATGCCAAGGGTTTCTCACCTCTCTTCCCCTACCATCAGCTTCTCGAGAGGACTTTCGGCTCGCCGCATGTTTAGAATGCCCATGCCGCACAGACACTGTACATTTATAAACATCCACGCCTTCTCTAGAATTCAAACCCGAGCTCTTCGGAACGGCAGTCAGCGTCGCTAACGTCTATCCCGATGAGGCGGCGACATTAAATAATGTTGGAAGTTAGAATTAACCTGAATTAATGAAAAATAACAGCTGATTTTATAAGAATGCGAATGAAAGGAATACGACCCAATCCACGTGGTCTAAAAATAGACAGTGTGATCTTATTTGAATCACCTCTAAGTTTACCACAAAACAAAACTCAAGCGTAATCACAACATTAAAACAAAAACTATAAACGCACAATTAGCAAATATCAAGTAAAAAGAAACAATACTATATACAATTAAGATATCACAAGGCATAAAATCATTAGTAACTTAATAAGTCAAAATGAATAAAATTATAAGTAAAAACTCCAGATCAATTTTATAAAATTCTAAAATCACTAAAATACAAATAAAAATACAATAAAAGACAATTTTAGTTAATACAATTATAATTTTGATTATATAAAGACACCACATGCACTCCGTTTACCGTTAATAACTCCTACAATCTCTTTAGCAAACTTCGTAAATTATTATAACTTATATTTTCAGAATTTGCAATTTTCATTTGTTGCCCTACACTTTCTGTTAATTTACATTCAAACGCGAAGTGCCCTGCGAAGCCAGGTGAATTACAAGCTAAGCATAAGGAATTTTCCCGTATACCAAATCTACAAAGTATTTCTCCCGCCTTCTTAGCATGCCTTCATAGCGTAATGGTCAGCACATTCCGAGCGTATTCGAGGGTTCGAGTCCCGGCGAGGGCATTGCTCATTTTTCACGTCTCTCAGCTTCAAAAGAATCCTAATGTCTCCACAATTTGATAGTTAATTACTATTGTAAAAATTAAGAGATGTTAAATTTCGACTCAAGGAAAAATTTCGGATATAGGATAGGCAGAGGTTAATATATTACTTTGTAGATGATAGTACCGTGTTATTGATCTTAGAAGTAGACAGCAGTTAGAGTAGCAATAAACTTCAGCGAAAACAAAACGCTTTAATACAAAGCTTGGTCAGCTTCTTCTGTTCTTTTATTATATTTATAGCCACTTTCATAAGGAGACGTTTAATTGCCTGTTGTAAACATCAGTATAAATAGACGGCGCCAGTAGTTATCGTATTTGTTACGATGCCATTTGTTTGATTTAAATTTCTTCTCTGATAAACACAGCATTTTCCCGCTACACGGATTTAATAGGTACTGGAACTGAGTATATACTATTTTTATAAGAAAGCTAAAAGAATTTTTATAGCTCAAATCTTAAATAAATCACTTTTAATTCGCCTTGAATTTTCTTTTTAGAAAGTGATAAGCCTTACGAACTGCAATAATTTCCCAGATAACTGCATTTTCATTGCACCTTTACAAGTAAATATTTTCACCAGACTAGTAAAGAAAGCAAGAATATTAATTGAAACTATAAAAAATAATATAATTGCTTTTATGCAGATTTAATAGGCTGTTTCGTATTTAAAAAAACACTTTATTTTAATTTTACTTTATTACTGAAAAAACAATATATTTATAATATGTTTTCAGAAAAGCCCTCATTATTAGTGAAACAAAACATGAATCATTTTTCTTAATTCAATCGAAACCTGTTAAAAACATAATGAATTGTGAGATTGTACTTACAGTTAAATGGAATATAAATAAATAATAATTTAATGATAATATTTATGTATAAAAACTGTACTCCAAACTTACATTTCTATGAAAAAACGTTGTATACAGAATGCATGCTTCCAAACGGAGCCGTTTTTTGCTGGAATTAGTAATCAGCGTTTACGGCAATCGTACCTTTACAAAAGAGGAAACTTTTCGAGTGGGATCACAAACTTTTACGTATCGAATGAATGACTAATTTGAGAGTTAAAGGCCTCAAATAAAAAACAAGTCATTTACTGCATCCGTAGAATAAAAATCGGTTTCAGGGCGATTTGTACACCCTGAGCAAAACGGCTCCAATAGGCATTCTGACTAGGTAAAAAAATCCCGAAATCAATTTTTGGGAGGCAGCAGATCGGGCGTGGTGTACTTTAATTTTGTTCTTTGCAACTACGTTCAATTTTTCTTCTCCCAAAAAGAAAAGTTTTGCTTCCAACCCAACAAGCACCCAATTGCAGCTACATAATTTTTTATTTCGGATTTTTTCTAGTATCCTCGTAAAATTTTAATTGTGCCTTCTCACTCAAGTGCCTTCGAATGGAAACTTCATTAATTACTTCCGCCGCACAGCTGACGCATTATTAACGCTGTAACAACACCAGCTTTAGGGGGTTTCTTTTTCTCTGCCAATTTCGCTGAGTACATAGATTGCATTCTTTCTGGAGCTTCTCTGAGACCAGAGGCTATGATTGTAAAGTGCAAGAAAGATTATCATGAATTGTATCCGAAAGAATGGAACAACACACACTTCATCGGAGAGAGCTGTGTTACAGCAAATATTTAAAAGAACAGGTTTTGAAAATAAAAGGAGATTGTATATTTTAACTTGACTAAACATATTTGATTTCAGAGGTAAAGAGATTATAAAAAGAAAGCCACTGATCAAAAATTATGTTAACAGATAGGAAAAATAGTTAATTACGCAGTTTAAAAACTAATTATAAAGCTGTCAAGATATAAAAAATTTCATGAAGACGTTTTTCCTAATCTTTTAAAAATATTTTGCTAAAAACCAAACTACTTTATCTTTTAATATTTTTATCTTATTTTTAAATAGTTTTTTTAATGTTGCTTTCCGTTTCAATAAACTAGTTAATGCGGTCATTCAACAGGCAGCCCAATAATGCGAGAAAAGAGGCAGACAATATTTATATTTCCCTTTTATTCTTTAAAAATGTAAAATTATTTGCCTTTTTGTTTTGTTTTGGTATACTTATTGCAGAACTTCATCACAGAAAACTTTAATTAACTTTTTCAATTACGAAGCAGTAGAAAGATAAACTATCAATATAAAGCAGTTTTTGAATTTACTAGATAACGAAATTTATAACAGTTCATATTTTGCCTGTCGGCATAATGTCTTTCTACGTCCGAGATTAATGCGTTCCAACACATACTGCAGTTACGCGATAGAGGGATTAACAATTAACAATATATAAATCGCGATATTCGTGTACAGTAAAGAAATAAATTAAATTTTAATTTATAAATCCCTCACAGAAAGACATTGTCAATTTGTACATTCACAACGTGCTTTTGTAAAGCTGCAAAGTACTACGGTGCAGGAAATATAAAAAATAGCTATGCTCTCGCCAGAATTCGAACTTCAATCTGCGTAGTAGTATTATGCGAGGTTTAAAGAGAAGGTACAAAAACAAAAACCATGATATATAAGCAAAACACCTCATAAGCAATGAAATATCAATTCGAAAGGATCTTAAGTTTATTTAACTATTATTGTGTCAATCTTTCAGATTTAAGAGTTATAGCAGCACAGAATGTGTTTGAGCAACCCAGTAAACATGAAACGAAAACTTACAGTTTTAGGTAAGTCTATTCTTGATACGCTTTCGTTATGACGAAAGATTTATGAGAAGAGTGGGACTCAAGTATTCAGGCAGTTGAGGGTTTTTACAGCGTCGTTAATGCTCGGGGGCTGCTGGAATAGCTGCAATAATTAACTTCTACTATTGAGCAAAAATTTAGTTTGCGTTATCAAGCCTTATTAGGCCGTTTTTATACGACATCCATTATTGAGAAAATTTGCATGGGAAAATCACGAAATGCATATTTTACCTTAGCAATCGCAACTTTTCGCATTTCCGGATCAGCATACAATATGAAATGCAAATCCAACTGTTCCAGGAACGACACAGCGGATTTATTTCTGTCAAAAGTGGCTGCAGGTTTCATAGCGGCCAGCATGGTCTCTACTTTGAAGCCCAAAACCGTCCAATGGGTTAACTGGTACTGATGGAATTTGAAGCCTTGGAGGAGCCAAAGTAAATTTTCCTCTGTTTTCTAACATGATTCATAAATTTTTCGGGAGCCAAATGTAAGATTCTAGCTAAATGAACTATACTTTGTTGGCTAGATCGTTATTTGAGCTATGACGTGACTATTCTCTAAGTTCAAAGTATATCAATGAGAAGACTTGAGAAGGGTAAAAAGACCTTATTATTCAAGTTAATAAGAAATTTACAGTCAGCAATCCTGGTGCTTACATATTTGGCCAATAGTATAGAGCATAGTCTAAACAAGAGCAAGGATTTTCGCTATTTTGTAGAGCTGGTTTTCTTAAAATCTATCAGCTTGAAAGTTTTCTGTTAAAGAAAAGGATTATATGATTTTATAAGATTAAATTCTCTGAGGTATTATCGAATGTTGTGCTGTTACCAGTGGAGCGCAAAGCACTTTGTTACATTACAACTCTGATTGTCTAATTTTTCAAATGGTACTACGCAGTATTAGACATGACGGGAACTTATAATGGAAATCGAGATAAGCGGTGAAAACATAGCAATAACTTTTTCAGTGTAAATCTCAAAGACAATTCTCCTTTATGTTTTAACACATTGTATGACATTGGATCATAGCCTAGAAAAGGCATTTAGATAAACATTGCATGAGTAGACATAAGGTTCTGGCTGACTTGTGTACTTTACATTCCAGTGGTAACACAATTCATACACAAAGGAAAGAAGCCATCTTTTGAAGTAAAATGTACAATTCATATTTCAAACAAATTACGTTTATCCATTTGAATAATATGATTTATGTGCAGTCGATGTTTGAGTTTATAATAATTTGTTATAGCCATTCGCCGCATTATAACGAGTGGCGTTATAGTCATTTCGTATTTCGCCACTCATTATAGTATTTGATGTAATACTACTCATTCTGGCGAAGAGTATTTTTTGTATTGTTCGTTATAATGAACAGCCAGAAAATTACCGAGTGAGGAGAGTAAATTATACAGAATTTTCTCTATACTTTCGTTGTACTTTCCCTTATAACGCCTTTTTATGTAAGGCAGGTTGAACGAGCATCTATTACGTAAATCAACGACTCTACTAAATAAAATCAACGAAGTATTCGCATAGGGAGAGGAATGATCTGTATCCAGTATTTTAAAAATATCTCTTTTTTAAAAGAAATTTTTTGTTTATCACACAGCTAACCTATAATATCAAATTGTTTTTGAATGAAATGTAAAATGTTTGCATGTTTTAAATACTCAGAATTCTCTAAATGTTTTCATTTCAATAAAACTATAATTTTACTGATATCAAAAGCTTTAGAGAATTCTCATTTAACAGAAGAATTTTAAGAGTAAAGAGGAAATGAACGAAAATTTACAGAAGTTTAGATTTAACTGAGGCTGTCGGAAAAGGATGCTTTCCTAGACGATTTTTTAAGGAAAGGTAATTCGCATTCATTTTGTACATGAACGAATATGCGTAAAACAGCGTGTAGCCAGGCAACCCAGACCCAGAACTTGGTAATTTATTAGTTCTCCTCGACCTTTAACGTTCACAACGGGGGAGTCTTAAGAAATGTAATTTTATTAGAATAATTTTTTTCACTACACAAAATTTCTTTTAAAATTTGATGCTAGATAAAAATCATACTATGTATTAAAACCCTATAATATTTAATACATAAATTATTTCCATTGCTTTTTGAAGAAAACAGGAATTGAGATAGATTAACATAAGATAAAATATAGTTAGCATAAACTAAGCAAACCAAAATTAATTATCTATGAATTGGCATGGAACTAAGTAACAGCCTCTGATCTATATCAATATAATATTTAATAGCATAAGGACCTATTCTTATGCATTACATTAGAAATACAAGCTTTTTATTAATGAATTTCATTTTATTAAGATAATGTAAATTTCGAAATATGAAAAAACAGCACATTTTCGTGCATTATTCTACAGTGGATATTTGTGTCTGCGATTTAGAAGCTGCGCTGAAATTTTAATAGAGCAATACATTGATACACTTGCGACATTTATGTTTAAGGTTTACTATCGAAATGTTATTTAATTCTCTTCTTTCTGCCTCTTTTCGCCACGAGGTTCGTTCATCGCAGAATTTACGTAGATTTGAGTAGCAATCAGTGTTACTATGAAGTTTAAAGTTTTACGAATAGGAGGGTGAGAGTTTGGTTTGCTGTTTGTTGCGTTGCGGATTAACAAGGTTTGTTGACGACGCTAATGCTGATCTAGCTGTAGATGCCGTAGACTGAGGTTGGATCCTGTTTTGGTTAGTGTATGTTTGAATTTGTGCCGTGATCTATGTAATATTGTGGTCTGCTCAGATTAGATTAAAATTATCTTTCTATTGAAATGAGGTTCAGTCTGGACGGTAATTTTGAGTTTGCATCTTTTAATTTATGTACTCACAAGTGGTGAGGTAGAACAATTTAAAATTTCTTATCTGTCTATTTGTTTGATGTTTAGATATTCTGGTGATGAGAATTTACCTCACAGAACGTATGATATACCTTGTTGCTTTTTTATTGTATTGACTAAAATATTTGGAACCCAAAGCAAGTGTTAACAATACTTGCAGATTAATCGCGAATATTTTAATTCTTATTCAGGTCATTCCTTGTCTAAATAGCTGTTATTATTGATGATGCACCATCGAAATTCGCAGTCTTCCTTTTGCTTGGACGTTATGGTTTTCCAGTAACGATCCTAAATCAACCTAAAGTTATGCCGCTCCATATAACGAGTTTCCAGTCACGATCACAGTTGAATCATTTATTGAACCTTCACTTTACAATTTTTTAATTATTATTCTTAACCGACTGAACATACCTATCCATATTTCATCTTCCCATTTTTTATTTACCTAAGTTTATGAATATTCACATTACAGCTATCATTTCCTGACCTTAGTCAACTTATTGTTATGACTGCCTACAGCAACCGATGGACTACGAACGTCAAAAGTTTCGTTTCTGTTACTAAGGTATTTAAGGCTTTCCAGTGATAAATTAAAATCGTACCAGGTTATTTACTGATATTATTGAAATCTGACGAAATCAAACTCAAAACGTACGAGCTATTGGACCAAGGATAAAAAGACCTGATATTTTTTATGACATCGGAATCTACTAACGTCATCGTCTCGACAGGAATAGTATTTGTTCTATCGGCACAGTTACCAATTCCTCACTTCATTTCTACTTTTGTTTTTGTTGAATACTTTATTTCATCATGTTATGTCCCACGCCCCCACGATTATCGTTTCATAACATAAATAGGTCACAAACGTTTTGACTTCGTTCGTTTCATAACATAAATAGGTCACAAACGTTTTGACTTCGTTAAGTCAAAACGTTTGTGGGAGTACAATGAATATGATATAATTCCTATAGCATCTCACCATTTACTCTTTAAATGGTCCTTAGAGTCTAAAGGAAACACAAGGATATAGACCACGAATGGGCATAATTAATATTAAGCATACTATGGGTAATATTGCATATTATTCATATTATTTGTCAATGCAATGAATAAAATTAAATTTTAGGCTACCTTCCTTTGTAGCTTGTGAAACAAAAATAATTGTTCAAAGGATTGCAACTTATCCACTTCGTTAATCTGGTTATTGTGAAGTACAATTTATTTTCTAGTTGAAGTGGATTTGATTTCTTAGTTCCTTGAAAAGTGTTATGCAGAGATTCTGGTTTCAGGCTTGTTTCTAAACGTTGTGAGATTCCTCCGTCGAGAAATTAGGGGTATGAGTGGTAGGTTAAAACGCCAGCGAAACTATTAGATTGAGAATATGGGATCTTTTTCGCGTTCTATGTCTGTTGCAGAATGCAACAGACATATAACAACTTCTTTTCTCATTTTCACGCTCTAAAGAAGTAGGGGATAGACTAGAGGTATGGACGTTCACTTCATAGATGTCTCTTTCGGCGAGAAGTGTCAAAAAGGCCTTCCGTAGTTAAAGGTAAACGGATGCTGCAGCTTTAGAAAAAAAATGCCTTTCCTATAGCAGGGTATCCTTTACTGTTTAAATGGTCCTTGGACTCGAAAGGAAACACGAGGAAAAACAAACTTCTATTAAACTTACTATCTTGAGAGACTTTATGTCGGTACGTGGGAATGGTCGAAACTTCGTAAGATCTAGTACGCTTAGCTATCATAAAATGTGACTAGATCTGCCTAAGTATGATCCTTGAGAATTCTCTCACAAGCTTGAAGGTGAACACAACTAGAGAAGGAGTAAAAGACCCTTTTCTTGGAAGGAAAATATTTAATAGATGGCAGGGATTTACGTGCTTACCAAAATACCGACCAGTTACGGTAAGCATTTAGAAGAGGATGCAATAATAAATTTAAAGAGTAGTGTGAGACTATGCAATTCAACAGGTTGACTAACAGGTTGACTCAGAAATCTACATCGGCAGGATAATATCTTGGCGGCAAAAATGCGTAGCCAGTATTAAGGTTAAAAGATGGTAGAAACTAATAACGTGCTCCCAAAATAGCTAAATCAAGCTATGTCTATCCTTTTTGCTCAAACAGTATAAATACTCTTTTTCACCCTAACTCATTTACATCCTGGCGAGGAAAGGCGAGAGGAATAAGAGAAATCGGGAAAGGCTCACAGAATCGAATAGCTATTAGTAAAAATGAACAGTAATCTATAACTTCATTTGCTGAATGAGTTTTGAAAAATAACCTACTCGCCTTTTCTTGGGATGAAATAGAAAAATATGTGCGGTGCCTAATTTTAATTTTAATTTTAATAGCGATAATCAGTTCAAAAAGTTTGAGTTGACGTAGACTGACCAATGAAGTATGTAGTGGTTGCGTCAGAAGAGAGCTCGTGGGGTTAATTCATTAAATTTTCCTGTTTAGGGCCAACTTTACAAACATTTCTAACACTAGACTAAAACTAAGAAAATATATTCATAAATTTTACAATATGACTGCGGACAAATATCTTCTTTCTGGAACAAGAATTTCAGTCTTTATTCCTCCAACTTATCTGGAAGGAAACAATGTTCATTTTCACATACAACTTATATTTCCCTTACCACTCTACCTTTATTGAAATTATTTTGGCCCTCAAACAGCTTTCATTCACACAAAATTTAAATCTCCTTCCCCCTCACGCTCCCCAAAAATTGTTCTGAGTGAATTCAGAGTGGTAATATTATGTTTCCGCGAAACTACTCTACCAACACAACTACACAATAACTATTATTTGTTAAAGCCTGACACTCGAGACCTCAAAAGACTCCTAAAACACGAAACTTTTTCTAGTGGGCTAAAATAGAACTTAATTTAAATTATTAAGTAAAACCTGGAGAGCCTAACTTTAAACACATTCAATCTATACTTTCTTTCTATTCATCTACTATACAAAGTATTTTACAGTCATGCTTTGACCAAAACTTACATTTGTACTAGTTTAATTTTACAGTTGTTTTAGCATTTCTTCTTTCATTACAACATCTTAACATCTAATATTTTAAAATTCATTTTACATCATGCGTTATACACTGCTCGACATTGAAAATGCAACACCAAGAAGGAGTGGTCAGAAAGTGAGGAAATTTGGAAAAAAGACAGAGACAGCAAGCAGTAATAAGTGAACTTTATTTCAAAATAACAGTCAGAATACAGAGCGAGTACGGCGTCGGCTCGGTAAGATGGAGGACCACCGCGGACAGCGATGCACGAAGAAGCACATTAATTGACACAAGTGGCATGACCTGACATACGCCATCACCACCTTGTACAACTGCGAAAAATTCACCACTTTGCGGTCCTTTTGCAAAGTTTTTCTAATCCCTAAATGACCTCAAATTAGCGAATCGTGCAGCTCCTCTAAAATATTTAAGCATAGACTTGCTGGGATCACTGGTCGGTATTCTTGATTATCGTTCGTTATTTTCGTTGAAAATAGTAACTTATCAATAATTTCATAATGGGCCGCCCTAATGCGAATAGCCGTTAAGTCCACATGTTCAAAATTTTCGGGGTCTTACAGATATGCGTAAATGTCTTTGAACTCAGGGTCCGTTTTTAATTCGGCAATTATTGTTTCACGGGATTCAATTATTTTAGCAGTTAGCATCGTACATCTAATTGTATTTCCCTCTTCATCAATCTTGATTCTTGATAGGGCATCCGCAACTACATTTCTTTCCCCGGAATGCGTTTTATTATTAAATTAAACTTGCAGTTTTAACGTCCAATGCATAAGCCGGCGTGAAAGATTTTCCCCCGAGTACAAGCGACCAACTGCTGCAAGATCTGAGTACACAGTTTTCGGGGCACTTCTGAAATAAACGCGGAATTTTTGCACCGCTAATAAGACCGCGAGGGTTTCCGTTCAGTTGCGGTATAATTACGCTGAGTTTGATTCAGCCTTTTGCTAAAAAAGGCTATTGGCTGCCCCTTTTGAGAGAAGATGGCTATTGACCCCATTTCCGAGAGAAGCCTGGCAGAAGACATTGGGTCTTTTTATACCGCATCTAACAATTCTTAAGTGAAATACGAATATATATCTGGAAATGGCATTCACGAACATAACGGATAATGGTAATAGTTGAAACAAATGGTTCCGGAATTTATATTACTTATCCGGACAGTTAAATACTGTCCGGATAAGTAATATAAATTATTTCGGATAGATTTCGGATATAAGCCAAGTATTTTTGCAAAGTTTTTACAACATTAAGCTGAAAGTCGGTTTAAGGCTTCTCTCGAATAACTGTGAAAACCGACTTACCAGTTTTTCCAACTTCTCTCTTTCTCCTTCTTCAAGAGGATTCAACTCTAGTTTCGACATTGCGGCTTGTTCAACTTCTACTTTATCCATCTTGACCTGTAAAGCAGAATCTTTGAAATTAATTTTTGCGCTAGCTGCACGTAAAAAATCATCCCCCAATATAAATGTGTTTAGCAAGTTCTTTAACACCGAAAAATTTACCTTTTGCACCTCGTTCTTTATTTGAACATGCAGCCCCACTTTTCCCACGCAGACACACTGCTTGCCTTAGGTAGCAATCACCCGTTGTCCCGTTGTTTTAAATAATCCATAACGACGAAAATGCTGTTTAAAGAAGTCCTGCGATAGGAAGGTGCATTGAGCCCTGGTATCCAGTAGGGCGGTAGTAGGGATGTCCTTTAATAATATACGGATCTCTGGCAAAGCCAAATTTTGTCCGACTACCGTATTCAGTTTGATTTATGATTGATTTTCCTTCCCAGACGGTGAGCTAGCCCTCTTCTCGGTCACAGTGATTAGTTTAAATTCTTCTTATCTGCTCCTTGGTCCAGCTGTTTCTTATTTCCCTCCGCTTTGGACTGACCAGTCTTTTCCTGTTCTGGATCTGAAATTTTTCCCGCTTGCTGATACGGATTCTGTTGACTTTGAGGTCTCATCTGAGAGGTCTCATCCTTGAATATTGCCTAAAATTGCTTGTACGCGCGTTTTCGGCTGTTCGCCTGCTCTGAAATTTTACTGCTAATTCAAATAAATTTTCCAGGGTTTGCGGATTCCTCACTTGAAGATTGTCCCGGATTGACGGTACTAATCGTGGCAATATGACTTCGATAATTTCCTTGTCGGGCCTTTTTCCATACAATAATTTGGAAATGTGGATCTTCCTTAAGAAGAAGTCCGTTTATTTATCGAATTTGGCTTGATATTTGCTAAACAATTCGGACTTCAACTTGGCACGGTCTTTCACCACTGGGAATGCTTTCAATAGCGATGTTTTAAAATTTTCCTAAGTGTAAGTTTCGGATCTTGGATCCCTTAACAAATTCTTACCAATATTTTTGTACCAACTGAGAGCTTGGCCTTTTAAGTTCGATGTTGCGATGATACTTTTCTGCAGCTGGTTCACAGGTTGTAACTTGAAATGTAAGTCCAGCTGCTCCAGGAAAGTCATCACGGACGCTTTGCCGTCAAATGTTGCTGCTGGTTTCATTGCCTCTCTCATCGTTTCCGTGATAAATCCGAATCTCTCCATTGGGTTTGATTGAGGTTGAGGAAATTGAAACGTCGGAGTGGTCAATGTGAAATATTCTCTACATAACGGCATGGTTCTTTAAGAACAACTTCTGGCGCGAAATGTGGAGTTTCACCTATTTAATTCACAGTTCAATAATCTAAAAATCCCAAACATTAATAAGCGAATAATCGCTTGAATGTGTGAACAGAGACGTAACGCTCAAAAAGGGTTAACTACCGTTTACTTCTCAAAATAAATATGACACAATCAGCTCCTAACTCGGAGCGTACAGCAAAACCTCCACTTGGGCTTGAACTTTAATTAATATGAAGTTAAACTTAACCAGCTTAACTAAAGCTAACTGAAAGGTATAGCCGAAGCTATCAAGATTCTAAATAGTTGGCCCCAAAATCTTAATTTAGTCGGCGAAGCCAAACAAGGGCCTAAAGTACGGTCGAGCGCAGCAATAGCTTAGAGAGACGTAGCCAAAAGGCAAACGCGCGCTAGTCAGGAACTCAGGCTCTCTAATGAAGTCGGTGAAAACATCGACTTAAATACTACCTTTTACTCATTTGCATAAACCGCGTTTCTGAAAATACATTCTTGTAGGAAATTGTAAGCTGAAGCTAGAATGGATAGGAAAGATGCATAATCTTAACATAACTATTATTAAAATTAGGATAAACCTTACGAGCTCTTAATTAATAATTATGTCAGGATATAATTAGGAATGAGGTTGTCGAAATAAAGGGTTTTAGCTTTTGTTTTGATTTATATCAAAGTATTTTAGTATGAAGACGAAAAGAAAAAAAGCAGGAAGAACTTTGAGGATGATAATTAGTAGAAGTGTTGGAAAATGGAGGAAAGAGATCAGAGTAATGTGGTTATGATTCTCGGCCATGTGCGAAACAAAAAAAAAAAAAAAAGAAGTTACTGAAGCCGTATCGGCTTCTTTGTTTTGGTTCCTTTTATTTGATTATGAAAAAGCACAATAGGCTATCTGTTTAAGGGAAGGGATGATTTATGAAAAAGCACAATGGAGCTATCTGTTTAAGGGAAGGGATGATTTTGTTGAGGACATTTTAAAGGAAAGTGGATTGTATACACGTTATACATGTAGAAAACCATGAATTCGCCATGCAGCCATCCTATTTGCTGGGATTCGAACCGCAGACCAAACTACCAGTGCTTAGGGACTTTACCGTTCGGCCTCTGGAGCGCCTAGGAGGAGAAGGACCTGAACAAAAACGCTGTGCACGGGACTGTGTGCCAAATGACTGTGTGAATATAAACCTTTTCATGAAATTCACATAATTTTTTAAACGCATTTTTGCAAATTTCTCACACTACTTTGCATTTTAAAAGATAAATACTTATTATTAGAACATTTTAGTTTTGCCTGCAGCATTTCGTTCTAGCTGTTCTATCAGGAAACAGTTTGGAAATGAACAAAAATAAAGCTTTATAAAAAGATTTAATAAAACAATTATACTTACAAATACTGAAGAAGTTTGAATTTGTGTATTTCAAATTCTTTTTCAGATATTAATTTTCTTCAAATCTCATTAGAGGTGCAAAAGGAATTGGCACGCAAAGCTTAGAAACCCGTAAAATGAAACATTTGAGAGACAATTTATGCCAAGAGCTTCTAGTGTATGTAGAAAAACAACAGCTTGTAATGCTTGTTTAGTATGTCTTAAAGAAAGCATCATGTTTCTCTGAATCATTACATAGGTTTTAAAGCATTTTGAATATCCTCCATTGTTAAGCTCTCTTCACTTTAACAACCATTGAGTTGTTTTCCGTATTTAATAAAACTGAAGTCCTCTTCTCGTAACATTATCGTATTCAATTAAGTGGTTAATTTCATGAAAATGTGTCTCTCTGATGCAGGTCATCCATTTATAGTTGACGCACGTCGATTTTATTTTAAGTTTATGAAAGTTAATATTTTCGAATTTGCAAGTTCTATTAAGTGGCACAATAAATTTATTTGTTTAGTTGCATTGAGTGGAAAAACAAAGAGAAACCTTTTCGCCAGTTTTGACTTAACACGAAATCTAAGAATTCAACCCACAAAATCTTTGCAGTATGCAGTTCCATATATTTAATCCTCTCAGAGGGTTGTGTTCGAATACGAATTATGATCATTGTTATTTTTAATAGCTTTGAACTAATCTTTAAGCCATATGTATTCGCTAAATTACACTTTAAAGAAAAGCATGTTTGATAAAATTGAATTATAAGCACTTTAGCTTAAGATTAATTGTGTTGCTGATGAGTTATGATGACAAGAGATATACTACAAAAATATATACTATACCAAAAAAAATTGCAAATCGTTTTAATTAAAGAAACTTTTATATTTGCACATAATATATAAAACCATTCAGACTATACTCACCCCTTTATTTCCTGTAAATAAAATATGTATACGAGATGAGTAATCATCGCATCTACAATAATATTAGGTTTCAATTTTCCGTTTACTGATTGCGTTAGACCTGCTTTACAATTCTAAATGATGTGTAATAAATATAACTGTAAAAAGTATTCATGGCATAGGACCTTTAGGCAAGATTAATGCCATTTTCACCTGTGACTAACGGATGAAAGTCGATTTTTATTTATTATATATTAAACTGGAAATTTTCTGAGAAATGTTAGAATCGTCTATTGCCTTTCGATCTGTCTGCAAAATTTAAAGCACAGTATCAGATTTAAGTTTGAAGCTACGGGTTGCTTAAGAAAAACAATAAACACTTTTACCGCCCAAACGGTATAGTGGTTACCGTTGCTGACTGCCGTGACGAAGGGCCCGGGTTTGTGTCCCGGAGAAGACATGGATGTTTGTAAATGTACAGTATCCGTGCGGCATGGGGCACTCTAAATATGCTAGGACTCGTCTTCCCGGGGTGTTCTCCATCAAAATTGGAACAGAACTGAGCTAAATTGCACTGTCACCTTTATGGTGCTGAAGGCTTTTGCCAAAGACAGGCGTAAACTTGTGCTCCTTGTCACGAAGATTTTCTTGGGCTTCGGCTGACTATAGGATAGGCAGGTTATTCAGTCTATGTTTTTTTGGAAGCATAAATAGTTTACCCTACTTAGAAGACGAATTAGCGAATTCTCGCTACGTCTTTGAGAACAGAACTACAGAAGAATATTTAAATAACCTTTTCATTTGAACTAAAATAACAATGCGTACGTTCTACACTGGTGTGCAAAAATTAAGGACGAAGTCGAAAAATTAGCATATCAGCTGAACGAAGAGGCAGAGCGGACAGAAAGACCAATCAGGAGATTAAGTACGGTGATGTACGGTAGCACATGCGCAGATATGCAGGTAGACGTAATGGGGGAGTGTCTGAGTAGTATAAAGCATGTTGTCGGCGTAAGTTCAGTATATCTGGCAAAGAGATTGCACGTCGTATAGCAGTTAAAATCACACCGAGTTGCTGCCTCAGCGAGAAATGGCGAATAATCAATCTGTTAGAGGACATCTGGATGCTTTTACCCGAGGTCGAATCATTGGGAAGTTGGAGGAAGACCGCAGTGTGACAAGTGTGGCTGCAGAGTTCGGAATTGCTCACAGCATCGTTTCACGACTTTGGAGACAATTCCAAACTACAGGAACAGCTATCCGGAGGTTTAGTAGTGGTCGTCCACGAGGAACCACACCCGCAGATGACCGGTATATTGCCTTACAGGCCAGTATTACAGACAGTCGATTGCTTACACAGGCGACTGGACGACCGATATCGCGTTTTACCGTGGCCAGAAGACTGCACGGTGGTGGTCTGTTTGCACAACGCCCTGTACGGTGTATACCTCTAACGCCTGCCCATCGGAGAAGGCGTTCTCTGTGGTGCCGGAAATACCGGAATTGGAGAGACAATGAATGGGGACGAGTACTCTTTACAGATGAGAGCAGATTTAGTCTAAGTTGCGATTCTAGACACATACACATCTAGACAGAGCGGGGAACACGCAATAATCCCTTCAACATCATCAAAAGGGACTCTTTTGGAGGTCGCGGTGTTCTCGTTCGAGCAGACATAATGCTTGGTATCCGGACCGACCTCCATATCTCCCAAGGAGGTTCGTCACCTCGGACTGCTATTGTAACGAGGTTCTTCTTCCTTACATGCATCTTTTCACAAGGGCTATGGGTCCTCTGTTCCTCTTCATGGACGACAACGCTCCACCTCATCGCACAGTTACTGTCGAAGAGCTGTTGGAGAGTGAAGATATTGAACGCATGGATTGGTCGGCAAGGTCTCTGGATCTAAATCCCGTCAAGCATGTACGGAACTTACTAGGGAGACCCGTGGCAGCACGTAACTTGTACTCAGTAACGATTCCGAAACAGCGATTGGTGCTACAAGAGGAACGAGCAGCAGTGTCTCAACAGCTCATTAACAACCACGTATCCAGCATGCACAAATGATGTGAAACCTGCCTAGCAGTCAGGGGAGATCATATCCCCTATTAAAGACCGGATGTTTCTTGCTGGACACCCATCACAGGGATGTTTCGGCCTTCAGTCGCATTGCGATCCATGCTACGTTTTCAATAAAGCTTCTTTTTATCCCTCTGATTTCTCTTTTAGTAAGTGTTGCTTACATGACTCATGTCCTTACGTATTGTTGATCTTACGGTATTAAATGTGTTGATTTGGAAAGCTTGTGTACAAAGTTATATTGAAAAAACCGTCTCGTCCTTAATTTTTGCACACCAAAGTAGCACTGAGTGAACACAATTCCCCACCATGTGCGGTTAAACTAAATTGAACTGAAAATAAAAATGTTAAAATCATAATAAATTAGGATGGCTAACGACTGGCTCCTTAGCTATTTGAACCGCTAAATCGGGTGCACTCAGGATAGCCGAGCCTAGAGTATCAGCAGAATCTTAAGGGTGTCCAATATCAACTAGATAGCTGATTTTAAACAGGCAGCATAAACTCGGAACTAATCCGCTACCACGCCTCACAGGACTCTTGAAGCACAGCTCACATACTGCTTCTGAGTACACTTAGATTTTGCCCACTACGTCATTAAAATTTACATTCCGGCAGGAAACTGAAATCAGGAGGGAAAAAAAGTCAAACTTAAGTAATTGGTTAGAATATAATAAAGTCTTTTCAAAGTGAGCATTAGAAACAACACTTAAACACTTTTGTATCCACAGTAGTAGAAAAGTTCATGCAATCTGAATTTAATCAAAGCTGACTCGCTGTCTCTCTCTTGCTTCATTTTTTTATTTGAGCTTGAAACATAGAGCAAATAAAATAAGATACATTGCATAAACTATGAGTACTACATATGGCTGAACAATATGAGCCTTTCGTTTTGTCTATATAAATGTTTTGCTTATTTCAACATAAAAAATACCAGAGTAATTGCTTACAAGACATCGCTAAAAGCGAATTGAATACCTTAAATTATTACGTATCACTGCTGTTATCCTGATTAGAAATTATCAATAATGCTTGTAATTTTCACATACATTTAAATAAGGAGTAATACATAAATTCGTCAGAAAGAGTACATAAAAGTAATTTGAAAATTAGAGCATAGAAGTAGATAAAATATCTGCTTGCATATGGGTGGATAAAAAGCAGATCATTCAGTAATTTTGCTCATTACTATTTAAAACACAGACATTAGTTAATTCTGAAAAATAATTTGCTCACCATGTTATTTGGCGAAATATTAGCAGTAAGTTACAAAAATGTTCCTTTTCCAAACTGTAACACAAAAATTTTAGAAAGTTTACGTTGTTGAACATAATTTATATCTGTATTTAGGAATTTTCTAAAGAAGAATTAACGTGCAGAAATGAAGGGAATATCGGGCCCCAGTTGGATTATTTTCGAGATGTCAAGACTGCAGCCATTTATAACTTTAATTCTGGAATCCTTTAAATGCTTAGTTAAAGAAACAAATTTTAGAGAGTACAATAACTTAACATTCATAAGGTGTCTCCTCCATTCTTTCTGAGTGCCTTCATGGAGTAAATAGACAGCGCGTACTCGGGAAGATTGAAGCTCGAATCCCTTCGAAGGCTATGATCAGCTTTACAGCACAAAGATATCTTTTTATGTCAACATATAACTTGAAATCAGAATAGTGGAATTTACCAGCCTGTTTGTTCTGTTAATCCAAATACCTAACTGAATTTCTTTAAACTCAGTTTCTTTCTCATTTAAAATGACACAAATCCTTTGACATTTTTTATCTTCATCTTTTGACATTTTTTATCTTTATCCTTTGACATCTTTTATCTACATCATCTTTTAGAAGCATACACTAAGGAAACAAATTTCTGATAATTCCATTTTTTAGATATTTTAAAGCTCTTTAATTTTTAGAAAGTATTTTAATAAATTTCTTTCCTATTTCGTTTATTAATTATTATTATTTTTATCACTTTTTATCTTTTCATATTAAGAGCTTAACATTTCTAGATTCAGAATCATTTTGCAAAAGGCCAAAATTATATAAACAAAAAGATTAATAGTGCCTTATGTGTAACTTCTGAGTGATTATTAAATGTACAAAACTACACAGCCAGAAGAGTGAGAAACATTTGTTAATGTTTGGATATTATGTCCGAAATTTCGTATCTTCTAGAAATATGTTTTGAATTGTCGTCAATACAGTTTCATAATTTAAAATTAGATCTTTACTATCTATTTCGAGTCGGATAGTGCATCTTCATGGAAAGTGTCTATCTCTAACATGAACTTCTAAATTGATTTAAAGTAATTTTAGAGCTCTGCCAGCCAACATTAGCCATATATTATAGCTTGGAGTCCTCTTGCGTCTATTTAGTATGATTCGAACTAAAATATAAACCTATATTTAATTTACCGTTGATCAGGAAAAGATCATTAGATCACTTGCAGTCCTTGAAGTTCCATTTATCAACAGACAAGTAATTTCAAAGACAGTAAAAATCTCAAAAATTACATTAAAAATTTAATGGTAAGAGAAGAGTAAGTGTAACGGATTGATTTTTAAAATGAAGGCTGGTTATTACACTCTGTGCATTATAATATAATGTTTAATGCTGTGACCTAATTTTATAATAATAGAAATCTGTCATTTAATTATAGTAATAAGAAACTAATGCTTAATTTCTCTCTAGTGGTTTTGCCCTGTTTATACATAAACGTACCCTCTGTGTTCAAAGAGGTAAGTGCAGTTCTACCTATTTTATGCATCTAATTGTAGTGGAGACGGTCCAAATGTTATGAAAAAAGTTAATTTCAACATACAAGATATCGTCTCTACGAATAATTGCTTAAAGTGTATGAAATGTGCACAATGAGCAAAACTATTCCAACTAGAAATAAATCTCAATGCGCTATGTGGAGGCAATAATCCAATTGTTAAAATATCAAAATTGTCAACTTTAACCTTCTATAATATTAAAACACCTTACTTACCTGCATAGCGACATTTCTTTTCTCAAGAACACACACGAAACATACTTTGCACATTTTCTAACTTTATTTATGAAAGCTAAGTTTTCAGTTTACTAATTTCTTGAATAAATATATATATAATTTTATCGTTACACCAAAATTATCTTTCATAATTAAATGAAAGAAAAGCACATCTTAATCGTACTCATGGCCTCGGTTTGTACGTGCACAGTCGTAGAACTTGAAACAACTGGATTAATTAATTAAGAAAACTCAAAATATGTTGATGCATCGCAGCGAATGTTATGTTCTTCAAATCACAAGTGATATTTTTATTATGTATGAAGAATTATTTAGGCATTACACATGCATCACAATACCCACAGCACATGATGAACGATAGATGAAGCTGGCCGTATACGTTGGTCGTCTTAACTTTCATTGGAAATCAAGCAGTGAAAAAATTGCTGTAGTTCGGTATATATTTTTTACTTATTCAGGCATGATGCTTTTGTCGAAAAATTGGAATCTGAAGAAGGTATCGGCGTCTCGCCGATAATGGTGGCGTAGCGGAGGTGGTAAAAATGGTGTAGGGGAGGAGACAACTCTTGCAGCTCTCGATGGAATAATGCCTCACAAAACCGGTTCGGTCAGATTTTATGTTTTCGCGCTAAGCGATGACGATTAATTTCCACGAAGTGGCAGCGTAAAAGCTTGCTTTTACGCTAATGTTACTTGTTGACAAATAAAAGCTTTATTTTAATTTGTTATTTATTACCATTAATCAAAAATTAAGCGTACGTTTACAACAATTTAATGCTTAATTTTAAATAAAAATTTATTATCACGATCGTTTGAATAGTATTGCTCAAAGTTTGAAACATCATGCATATTTATTCATTAAAGTATTAGATTACAAGTGTTTCATACAAGTTTTACCATTCCGGAACTTATAGGTATTTATTACTCAGAGAGAGTATGTTAGGTAATTATGAATCACGATCTAATAGGCCTTTGATCTTGGAGATCGTGTAAAATGTGTTACAAATTCTTCTGTCTTAACATACGCCGGCTAAACGAAAGGTTTACCCCGGAAATAAAGCGATTTCGCACAAAATCAATAGCCTTTTGATACATTCATTTATTTCCAATGTTTAGTGCTTTTGCTTTTAAAGTTTAAAATTTCAAAATCTCGAAAAGGCTTTTATAGTTTTAATCAGAAAATTGTTTGGAGAGAAAATCACATATGTACACATGTTTCGGTAGAAATAATTTCATTATTTCTAAATTTAATTTTCGTTCGAATATATTGATTTGGGTTTTGTTGAATTTCTCTGTTTGTAGTCTTATGCAGGATAAACCTGTCCACAGAAAAATTGCACAAACTATTGGTTGAACGAGCTTGTTAACTAAGCTCTCTTTAATTACATTAAGTATCATCAGCTACATAATGATGAGTTTATAAAATGGCAAATTTATTCCATTACTGAAATATTGTGTGATATATAATAGCACAAAAGATCAATATTGTTTTGTACAGAGCTTGGTGTATGAGTATTCATGATCTTGCAAAACCGTACCCAAAACGCTTAAGTCAAAAATCAATGACTAAAATTATGAGACTAGGTAGTTAATAACGAGGCATATCACATTGTTGATTAGATTCCTCCGGATTCATCACTTATTTGAAACAACTTCTTAACAATTGTGTCATGGTTAAAAACATAGCTTTTCGAATACTGTCCTCTTATCGACACAGTACACGGACCGGGCAATCCGCTTCCATATAAGAAAGGATGAGCCGAAGGGCTAAGAGGAGGAAAGGTAAACTGAAAAAAAGAAGAGCCTAAAGAGGACATGCCAAAAGCTTGAATAGCTTAATTGGTAAAACATTTGATGGCACTGGTGATGTAATCTTTCGCATCGATTCCTTTTAGCAAAAAGCCTTTCCAGGAATGCTAGACTAATGAAGAAATTTAGATAAATGCACTAGCTTTCTCATCAACTTTGCACATGAGATTAAGTCAATCCATCTTCAGATCAGAAGAGAGAGATAAGGTCTAAAAAAGACTTTGGTCAAGCTGAAGGAATTAGGTAATCAAAAAATAGATTTAATTGCTTGAATAATTTAATTGGTAAAATACTTTTCTTGAAACTAGGTTGATTTAAATCCCAAAAATTAATCTTTGGTCGAAATAAAATTACTTAAAGAAGAAAGAAAGTATTTTTTACGTTGCTGCACCCTTAGTCACTACACGGATAGGGAGGGAATGTTCCTTGAAGATCTTTTTAAGGAAGCTGGCTCGCATTTACGTTAGACGTGAGGAAAAATAAGAAAATGCCCATGCAACCAGCCCATTCGTCGAGACTCGAACCCAGGTCTAGACTACTAGTGCACAGCTGCTTTTACCGCTCGGCCGCTGGTGGGCCTCTAAAAGTACGTATTGCTAAACTGTTTATAATGAAAAAAGAAAATTCCGTTTCTTTGCTTCTGATGCTGCAGAGATAAATTTTTTATGATGTAGTTGTAACAGCACATTTAAAATCTTTACTACGATAAACCAAATCATTATTTTATATGCTTTCATTAGAAAGAGAAGGAAAAAGCTGCATTAAATCCTACATAATTGCAACGAACACTTTCATGAGTAAGAAAGCTTGGTTCTTATTGGAAAGAAAGTATATATTTACAGTCACGTTTTGGTCTTCAGAAGCTGTCACAGCATAATATTTGACGGAAGAATCTGATTCAAGAATACTCTTTTCTGATTTAAATAAACCCAGCTTGAGATTTTTATATTCTTGAAAAATTCATTTTCCTTCAACATTGAAATTCAACACGAGAACTTAATTTCTGCTGTGCTTAGAAAAGCGTGAATTTGAAGGTGACACTGTTCACTTTTCTGGAGGTTTTAAGGCTATTCCAAATTACTATTCGAGAATTGTTCGGTCAGTGAGTATTTTGAAGAATGAAGAATTTTCAGATTTACAGCTTGTCGTATCTGAGATCTTTACCATGATTGCTTAGACATATCAGTGTGAACCTGTATTTTTTCGACCGATTTATGATCTGGAGTGTTGGTAATGAATTCAATTTAAAAACAGAGTTATGAATTAAAATTAGATGAAGTCAAAGTCAGAATAAATTTACACAAACAGGGGAACTAACCATGTTTTATATTTTAAAGAGTTGTAGAGACATTAGGTTATTTAGAAGCGGGAGAAATGAAAACTCAGCAATACCCTCGCCGGACCGCGAACCACGGACCTCTCAAACACACGTCGAGCGTGCTGATCACTACACCACGAAGGCATGCGAAGAAGGCGGGGAAATAGCTTATATACTCCCCCTTTTAAGGGGCGACTAGGGATTAGGAGACCCAATCGCCAAATCCTGGAGATGGAGAATCGTCATCCACCACCTTTTAGTTCGGGCGCCACTGTAGAATTATTAGGTTATTTCGAAGCAGAAGACGTGAAAAATGAGCAATGTCCTCGCAGGGACTCGAACCACGGACCTGTCGAATACGCGTCGAGTGTGTTGACCACTACACCACGATGACATGAGAAGATGGTGGGAGAAATACTTTATAGAGTAAATCATTTGATTTACTTCTTCATCACATAATAGAAATGGAGAGTTTTTAAAATTTCTTTCAACTCATGCAACTGAGGGCCTTCGTTTATAATTTATTCTGATACATTTTCATCACAGTATCTTCAATGAATCACTTGTTTACTCCTAATTTAAAAGATATGTTTTCAGTATAAAAAACGTTTATTCCATTTCATTTTAAACTGATTTTATAATATAATTTCTGAACAATGTTTCACATTTAAATAGTAGGTGGATTATTTTTCTAAAGGTATGAATTTTCAATTCATATTACGTCAATAATATCACACTTTAGATAATTAAATAATTTCCATACCTGAGCGACCTCATTAACAGTTTCTCTTACTAGTAAATTATGTTCAAGTGGCTCTGTTTAACTGTGAACACTTCGTTAGAAATCTTTTGAATATAATGTTTTTCGAAATATAAACGAATTACGCTGCTTCACATGATGGAAAGTTTAAATCAAAATAAACATTCATCATTAAACTTTTATTTAGTGAAGGAAATACGAAACCAAACTACACAAGCGTCAGTACTTTTTGCATGTATATTTACTTTTTCTTTTCATTATTAACATATGATATTTCAAAAGGACACTATTAACGAAGATTAAATTATATTTATGATATCATATATAGATTTGATGCATATTTGAATCAACATGTTTTTATGATATATTATTAAACTCGTGTATAATGCGTTATTAAGGTGTAAGATTCCACTATGTTACTCTAACCAGTTATTACGATTTAGCTCTTTTATCTCTCACTTCTCCTTTTCCTTTCCAAGCTAGAATGCAAATCATTATAAAAGTATTAAAGTTGAGGTTTTTCGGTTTGTAAGGTAGAGCATGTTTTTGCCTCTCGTGGCCACGTTGCTAGGTCTCTGCTAGCTCAGATAAGACTGTATTCTTCGGCTTGCATCATAGTTGAAAACATATAAATTTATATTACGTCAAAAGGTTTGAGCCAACTTCGCGTTAAATTAATTGTGTAGCCTTTGGCTATTAGACGTAGTTTTAAATCTTGAAACTGACTGTTCCTTTAAGTTACATCTCTACGAATGATTGGTTGATTTTGTCAAGCACGAGACTTACATTTGCGTTAAGATTCTGCTTCAATAAAAGTGTTTAAGACTTTACAGTTCTTTTCCGACAGAGCGATAATTTGATCTGCCTCTGTAGTTTAGACTTAGTTTATGTTACCAATGAACACAAAGTTCTATAAAGCAAACCGCGAAATAGATTTTCATCTAACAATTTTGTATTTCCTCTAACATGGTACTTTTGGTTTTACCGCAGCATTTAAAAGCAAATTAAAATATCTCTTAATATATCACTTGTATAAATTTACAGCTTTTCTTTGAACTTGTTTTTCTTTCTCCCGTTCCTATTTTTAAGGCTTATTTTCTGAAACATAAATCTCTTAAAAGGCCTTAAATTTATATCAGCAATAAGCATTGAGTCAGTTACAGTTATCACGATGTTAAGCAAATAGACATCGACTTGCCTAAGGTTTCGTTGCTCGAATGCTTCCAATGTTTAGTTTCCCAGATAAACAGACCTCTTCCAACAGTAATAGTTGGAGGAGTTAACACGCCCGGAAGACAATGGTGTGTTGTGTAGCAAATTCACGTAACACTTAATTATTTAAGTTTGACTTAAGATTTAATTTTCATTATTCTAAATTTATGCTACACAACGTTATTTTATTTAATATGTTGTATTTATATTTGCTTTAGTTTAATTTTAATTAGGGGTTTTGGTACTGTAAGATTTGTACGTTTCTTCCACTGGTTACTCGTAAACGCGTTGAAAACACACAATGGAATTAGGTGCTTTCCTACGTAATAAACTTGATTTAAAATTACGTAACTAAAAAGTTAATCCTCTATTAAAGTTGATCCTCTATTAATTTATATCACTGGATGCAGAAAAATTAGCCTTTTAACTTAAAATCACTTTCAAGTTTCTAGCTTAAATAGTTTTTAAGTTACAGTTAATTAGTTAAAATGTTTGCACTTCGTGGGGATTTTGGTTTAGGGGGAAAGTAGTGAAAAAAGGTCGCACTTGTAGTTGAATTCTAAGCCTTTGTTTAGGAATTTCCGGTGGGGTTGGGTTTGCCAGTTTTTCTCACGCTTGCGTCGGATTCTTTGCATTTTCCTTCTTCGTCCTTGGCGAGATTCGAATTTGCGTCCACGGAATTTGGAAGATTGTTGCAGGGATTTGTTCGGAGTGTGGAGTTTTGGATTTTTTCACCCTTTTAGCAGGATTTGGCGATATCTGGTTTCCTGGCATGACAAAAAGCCGGTGCAGGTGGCATTCGCCCTCTTTCTTTGGCTGGTTTTGACGCTTCTCTTTCACGCGTGCTCTGAGCACGAGTTTTTGTGGTTCAGCTTCGATGCGATTTCTTCGTAGCTGGGGGCTTATGGCTCCTTTCGCCTGTGTCGTACTGATGGATTAATATTCAAAAATTAATTGATCCTCGAGAAAGAAAAAAAATAATCTTTATTATGCAATTCATTGACGAATTCCTTTCAAAATTCTGCATTTCCTTCGGGCACAGACTGCCCCATCAATTTAAGAAAGAAAAAAATGATGTTCAAGGATTTCTCCTGATTGGTATCCCGCCAGCGGTTGCAGTTCCCTGATCCGGTTTTGGCCTCGACGATGCTGCTATCCTGCTGTTCTCCGATAGTGATGTCTGCTGCCATCCGGCTGTTGCAGTTCCCGGATCCTGCTGTTCACCGATGAGTTTGAGCCTGAGCATTGATTCTAAAGTTTACTTCATACATATCTCCGAAGACCAAATGCTGATCCTTCATCTACATCATCTTCTTTCTACAAAGTTCTGGTTTAGGATTCTGCAGATAAGAATTATTTTTCTTTTTCTTCTGAACTCTTTAGTTCTTAACTTTAATTCTTAAGTAAAGTTTCTTAAAATTTTTTTAGTATTACTGATTTTGTTTCTCTTTTAAAATATGTTAACACTACATTGTTTCACCAGTATCAAGGTTCATCGGGTTGTATGCAATAACTTATAGTCTTAACACAATGCAATGTTTAAATTTGTTAGGTCAATTGGCATCTAACAGGTGTGACTGCTAGGTTTATATGCTGGTTAGTTTTAGTACACAAAATGAAATTTTCACAGGTACATGAATTCCATTCTGTAGGTTTTATTTCAATAATGAGAAGGATTAAAGACTTCATGAATATTAAATCTGAAGAAAAAGGTATGCTAACATTGTTTCTTGACAGCAAACGCAAGCCTAACAGGAAATGTATGCATAGTAGAAGAAATTAAATTACAGACACTATTGCTTTAAACAGCAAAAAGTATGAATGACACTTCACATAGAAAAGCGTTAGAATACTTAAAACTGAAGGGAAATAATTATAATAGTCATAAATCATTATACAAAACTAACTACAGATTTAAAGCTGATGCTCGTTTTCAAGCAAATGTTCGTTTAAACCACTTAACACGAATCAGTTGGTTTCCTTCTTTCTTTTTTATCACCATGAATGATTTGTTATGATTATATTCTTTCCAGAAAGAGTAACGGTGTCATTCCAAACACATTCGTGAATATTTAATAAAATGAAGTAACATAATTCCTAAATTAGACGTGATGTCAGCGAAATAAAAATAAGGAAATGTAAGATGTAATAGTTAAATAAAAATGAACACAAAATGCATTGCAGTTTAATTCGGATTTAATAAATTTACCAGTAATTTATTATTGTTGCAGATATTTATTTGGTCTAAGCAGAGACAGACGCGAATAGACAGCGATCCCATTAAATTGCATAAATAAATTATGCCCCCCAACAAGAGCCTGAGAAAATTACGAATATTTGAATATAGCATAATCAACTTAGATCTTAAAGCAGAATCACTGATGATCAAAGTCGAATGTAGGGTAAATTTATGGAATCCACTTCGTAAAATTTTTTAAAAAGTTATGGAAATGAGATATGAGATTAAATTCCTGGCAAGAGTTGCTATAAAATATTTCTTTCTTATA
>KK121925.1:75166-93203 GCA_000611955.2 Stegodyphus mimosarum | reverse complement strand
TGCTGTGCTTCAGAAATTGCATAGATATTTCTTCAGATTGCGATTTCTGTTAAAGAGTAAATGGAAGATAAATATCTAATGCCATCAATTTAGAAAAACTACATTGGTAAAATTCCGCCACCCGGAGTGTGGTAATTTTCTAACATTGCAGGGAAGAGGTAGTTGAAAGCAGTTTCCTTGGATGCAATTATCCGTTCAATAACTTTCCAACCACACGTAAGAAAATGCTCAGTAAAGTTCACGAACTGCTAAACAAATGATTAGACTGAAAATGTATTGTACATGTCGACGCCTCAGAAACGTACATTTGGCGTCAATAGTCTGTTCCAGTGAACTGCGCTTTATATTTTTGTCTGGAAACTTTATTGGTAAACACAGTGTAGTGAAAGAATATCTGTGCTACATATAAAATATTTATATTAAAAAATGTGATACCTGTATATCTTAAAATAAATTTGTAACTCTATTAGGTAATAATAGTAAATTGAAAAAACTGCGATACTGCATGCGCAATGCATTTATTTCAAAATTAACTGTCTTTAAACATATATTCAAGAAATCAAAATATGGCCTAGTTTTTTTCATTTCTCGAAAGAAGTTTGTTTCGATGTCATATAACCTTTTGCAAACTGCTACTGGATAAAGAATAAATTTGAAATTCTACATATGGATAAAATTCTTTATATCTATGAACTGACCGAAATTATGTTAGGAACCATAATAAAATGCGGAGAAATGAAATGTAAAGAATTTATTATAATTAGTGACACAGTCTTGAGATCTCAATTTTAGTTTAGCTTATTAAAAGAAAGAAGCAAAAAAAGGTAGACCCTATTATATGAACTGAAAGTATTTCAACCAATTACTAAAATAAAAGTTACGAATTCACATATTTTAAAACTCTCTTTCTTTTCATTTGTGGATGAATAGTCACAGCTTCGCTACCATCAAATAACGTATATTAACATTAAAGCGTTGTTGCCATTCATATCAATCCAACGCTTAAATAAAGCAACTAGAATCTAAATTACCAGTATATCACCATTATATTACATTAACTGAAATGAAACCATATTTTGAAGAATGAAAAGGAAAGAGAATTTAATTATTAAATTTACATCGTTATGTTTACTTCGGGATTAATACGTATAATGATTAAAATACATCACGCAATTTAAAAACGTCAGTGATAACCCTAACATAATTTTTATAAATAACAAATAGTAAGAAGGATCGATTAATCTATTTGTAGCAAATACCTTTCCCGCATTACAGAAAACGAAGCTGACGCCTCTCCTACGATTAAAAATACTTTTCGCATTCTTTTCAAAGCATTCCTTTGCTTTTTTACCAATTAAAAATTAATTGTAATTCAAAAATCTTGTTACCATCTCATTATGGAAAGAAAATGATTTCGACGAGTAAAGAATATCCGAATATAATTTTCGAAGAGTTTCATTGCAATGATAACGCATGCAACCAAGTGACGATTTTAATTATAAATTTGTTCCGAGGAATGCAACCGTTTTAATAAACTAATATTAAGGCACCGCCTTTTTTATATTGCTGCATTATAGAAATGCAAAATTATCAATAGAGTTGATATTTTGCTTTCAGTACAAAATTTGTAAAATGGATTATATTTGACTTCAGAAGGTGCTTGTGTTAGTACACACTAACTAAGATTTTCACGACTAAATCCAATTCAGGAAGTAGGTGTCCACTGACACACTCAGTGCATTCACAGAAATAACAATTTACATAGTACTAACGTACTACAGAATGAATACGCTTGATAATAGTAAACGCAGTAGTAACAGAAGCGTTAAAAAACATCTTCCTTTATAAGATCAGTATAGGTAATCCGATTTTAGTACTAAATGATCTAAACGTAACTGAGCAAATTAAAGTTTAGTATTTCGATTAGTATAGAGAGTATGGAGGGTTTGCTTAAAATGCATAGAAAGATATGAAACGCATTACTGTCAGCATGGTTACATTTCAAGAATAAACCAAAATAGTTACCACATAACAACAATTTTCAGACATCATTGATTTTTTTTTCATAGTTAGATTTTAAGAATCAGCCATTCAATTTACAGTAAAAAATTCGGTCTTCCCCGTTCAATAGAGTAAGATGATCATAATTTGCACAAGATCCTTTCAGTGCGAAAGTAAACGATTCAAATTGAAGAGCTTGGATATAAAAAGTTCAAATTGTGACATCACTATATTATTCAAAATAAAATATTTTAATTATTAAAAATTCATTTTAAACAAAAGCAGTTGTGCAACAGATAAAACTAGAAAAAAGAAATTGGGAAAAAGATATAATTTGGAAAAAAAATAGTTACAAAATTTATGTTTATACGATAGTAAATGCATCCCTTAATGGATTCATATTTCTTAAACTATACTAAATTACTGCCTTCTAAGTTTAACATGCTTAACTAGTTTGAAGCTTTTTTATGCCCATGTATAACTAATGAAAAATAACATTCACAGCTAAAATTTGTCTCTGATAATAAATACTGAATGTATGATATCAAATATGGTTTTAGTGATGAGTGTAATTCAGAGAAATGTTAAAATTTTTCACTCCATCTTTTGTCAATTAAATATGCTTAATGATTCTAGTCCCTATTTTTATTTTTAGAGCACTTTCTCAGTATAGCTTATTTCATCAATTACCTCATTGCCTTTCCTATTATAAACATTGGAGATAGTAGTATTTTGTCGGGAAAGTTCAGTACGATTTTTGGCCTTACTCCAAGCGACTTCGTGATTAAGAAGTAACTAACAAAATATAACTTTTAGTTGTAAATTGGTTTCTAGATCATTTGTGCAAATAAATTTAAATTTTAGAGTAAAACTATAAACTTCTATCAATTGATAATTGCTCACTTTTGTTTTAAATGTTTTACTACTATTTAAATTTTTACTGACATCTGTATAAAATTTTCCTGCTCCAAATGGCCGCGTTGGAAGGCCGTTAAAACTTGGTAGTCCAACTCCAGTTTGAGTCTCGACGAGGGTCTAGCAGAATGAGCATTTTGATGGATTTCTTTAGTGCAGCTTTCCTTAAACAATGATCGACGCAGTCTCGAAAATTTAATTCAACTTCATGACTTTAAAGAAACATGAGTAGCAATGCCTTCATTATCTTTAATTTCATTACATTTTTTGTACAGTGCAATTATAAAATCGCAATACTGGTCAACCTGACTGTAAATTAAAGCTTATAAGGTATTTCTCCCGCTTTCTTAGCATGTCTTCATGATGTAGCAGTCAACACGCTCGACTCGTATTCCAGAAGTCCTTCCCGGCAAGTCCCGGCAAGGGCATTGCTCATTTTTCACATCTCCTGTTTCCAACTAACCTAATGCCTCTACAACTTGTATATTGAAAATTGCCACTAAGGGCATCATAATAGTGGTATCGTGTTAAAATGTCAGCATAAAATCAATATTTCAGAATCAACGTATGTCATGAAAACATACTACACAATCGAGAATAAAGTCGGAGCTGCTGCGGATATTGTAGTCATAATGATTTTCCAATATGATCAGTTTCTTTCTATTTCATCGGATTAAGCATGTACATGGCAAGAAGAATACAGAATTATATTTCACTGTTTACTCGACTATAGTTGGCATAGTTATATAATTATTAGCTTATTAACCATACTATTACATATAAAATATCTGTATTCAAAAATGTGATAGCTGTACATTTTAAAATAAATTCCTAACTCTATTAGGTAACAATAGTAAATTGAACAACCTACGATACTACATGTACAATACATTTGTGGGGTTTCACCTCCTTATTTCACAGTTCAATTTTTGAAACCCCAAACACTGGTAACCGAATAATGGTTAGAGTGTGTGAACAGAGACGTAAGACTCAAGAAGGGTTAACTACCCTTTATTTCTCAAAATAAACATGACACAATCAGCTCCTAACTCGGAGTGTACAGCAAAGCCTCCACTTGGGCTTGAACTCAAATTACTATGAAATTAAATTTAACTAAGCTTAACTAAAGCTAACTGAAAGATGCAGCCGAAGCTATCAAGTTTCTAAGTCGTTCGACCCTAAATCTTAATTAAGTCGGTGAAGCCAAACAAGGGCCTAAAGTACGGCCGAGCGTAGCAATAGCTTAGAGAGAGACCTAGCCAAAGGCAAACGCGCGCTAATCAAGAACTCGGGCTCTCTAACGAAGTCAGTGAAAACATCGACTTAAATACTATTCTTATTCATTTGCACTAACCGCGTTAGTGAAAACAAATTCTGGTAGGAAATTGTAAGCTGAAGCTAGGAGGGATAGGAAAGATGCATAAACTTAAAATAACTGTTATAAAATTAGGAAATTAGGATAAACCTTACACATTTATTTCAAAATTAATTGACTTTAAACTTATATTCAAAGAACCAAAATATGGCCTAAGCTTTTAATTCTTTACAGAGGTTTGTTTTGATGTCATATAACCTTTCGCAAACTGCTACTGGATAAAGCATAAATTTTAACCGAGATATCATTTATACACACACACATATATATATATGTGCGTGTATGTGTGTGTCTGTGTTTATTATATTATTTTACCCATGAACCATTTTTCACTCGTTGATTAAAAGTAATGAAGCAGATGGAAATATTACAAAGTCTCTTCAGGCACGATTTAGTAATCAGAAAGAAGCATCTAAGATACGAAAAAGGAAATATAATTAGTCATTTCTCTAGTTTGGCTTTATTTTCAACAACTGTGATGATTCTGAGAAACTTCTTTTTTCACAGGCTATAGAGATTATGAAATCATCCAAATTAAAAATGCACTTTGAATCCAGATAGAAGTAAAACGAAAACTTCGCTGAAGAACTGTGATTTTGTCATCCTTTGGAAAAATATATCGCAAGGGAAGATACATAGTAAAGTTGACAAAATTTTGTCTTTAAATCGTTCTTTAAAGCTGCTGGTAATGATCACGTAATTTTTGCACAATGCCTGATCCTTCGAGAGGCCCTTGAAGCAAAACTATTAGCAGTGGTCCTAAATGATATGCTTAAAGATGCTGTCAAAATTATAAAATTTATTAAACCTTCTGCCCTTAATACCTGCTCATTTTCAAATATCTGTAAAAGCATGGGTACCGATTAGAAAATTTGTTATTACACGCAGAAGTAAAATGGACGTCAGGAGGGTAAGTTAAAAGAGACTATCGCAATTAAAAAACAAAATTACTATATTTTTAACCAAACGAAAATCTGATTTCGCTGCTCTTTTTCAAAATGATTTTGGCTATCAAAGTTCTGCTACATATGGTTATGATTCAATAAAGGAGTTTTTACGATTCGATAAAGAATCGATAACGATTTCGATAAAGAATTAAAAAAAGGAAATGTCTTCAATTGAAAATTTCTGGTAACAACTTATTACTTGAAATGAGAAAAATCGTTTGCTACTTTTAAATTTATTCTATTTTCAAAATGCCATACGTAATTACGCTGGGGCGTATTATGTGACGTCTGTGCACTATGTGAACATGTGAACACCACTGCAGAACCAGGTGCACGCTTTAAGGCAATAGCGCTCCAGGCGAGTGATGATATTCATCAAAAACTTAGCTCCAATAGCCGAATAATCAGGGAATGATTCGAGGAACATTTTGGCGAATTTCAAGTCTTGTCCTGTGAATTTACCTGACATAAATACAACAGAACGTTTGTGGTTTCACATGGAAAACCGATTTCGTATTGTCAAGCTTACCACCTTGCAATGTGCCAGAGTTGCAGAACCAACTGGTGAATGCCTGATACCAGATACCGCAGACTGTCTGTCAGCACCTTATCAAATCAATACCTCGCCAGGTGTTTTTGGTTTTGGAGGTAAAAGGTGGTCCTAGTTCATAGTTAAACAGGTGGTCGTCATATAGTGGTTCTTCAATGTGTGTGTGTATGCGTGTGTGTGAAATAACTTAGATGTTGGAGACAGATACTTGCAGTCACGACCAGTTAAACAATACTTTTATTGTTGACAACATATTTTTAACCCCTTCGGGCCGGGTAGCGCAAACGCGCGCTTATCGCGGAGGCCGGAAGTGTCTTACGGGATATGATTAAAGCAGGCACAAACAAATTAGAGTTAAAATCTCCTGTTCTTTAATAAATGTTTACGATTTCGAAGTAAGCTAAGAGTCTGAAGAAAGAAGGGGCTTTACCGGGCATTAAGGAACTGCGATGTAAGAAAAAATCTTGTTCAGAATAAATTAGTTTTAATGCGGCATAAGTTTAATCGGCTAACTTTGTAAAGTTTCCCTTGTCTGATTTGAAATTATTATTGATTAAAGCTATATGTAGGATTTATACATGGCTGATTAATTTTCAAATAACGCAATGTAGATAGGTATATTATTAACACTTACTATTTTTAGGACTGGGAGCGAAAATAACCAATTTAAAACGGAGATTTAAGGAACTGTTACAAATTAAGCTTAGTATTTTATCTTATTTATTGTCACTCCTCCACATATATAAACTTTTGCAATATTCAATTATTGCGTTGCTCTTTATTTAACTGCACATTTACTGTACAAAAATCCTAAAAAGGACGCTTATGACAGGGACACTCTAAGGTTTGAGGCTTATGACAGGGAGTATGTTTCTGTGCTGTAAAGCGTTGCTAAGTTAAAAGGGCAAAGAAGTCTGGATGTTTAAAAACTTGTTGTATTCTCTTGATTGCTATACACTGGTGTGCAAAAATTAAGGACCAAGTCGAAAAATTAGCATATCAGCTGAACGAAGAGGCAGAGCGGACAGAAAGACCAATCAGGAGATTAAGTAAGGTGATGTACGGTAGCACATGCGCAGATATGCAGGTAGACGTAATGGGGGAGTGTCTGAGTGGTATAAAGCATGTTGTCGGTGTAAGATCAGTATTTCTGGCAAAGAGATTGCACGCCGTATAGCAGTTAAAATCACACCGAGTTGCTGCCTCAGCGAGAAATGGCGAATAATCAATCTGTTAGACGACATCTGGATGCTTTTACCCGAGGTCGAATCATTGGGAAGTTGGAGGAAGGCCGCAGTGTGACAAGTGTGGCTGCAGAGTTCGGAATTGCTCACAGCATCGTTTCACGACTTTGGAGACAATTTCAAACTACAGGAACAGCTATCCGGGGGTTTAGTAGTGGTCGTCCACGAGGAACCACACCCGCAGATGACCGGTATATTGCCTTACAGGCCAGAAGAAACAGGCGGCAGACAGCGGGAGAAATCGCTAGACACACGACACAGGCGACTGGACGACCGATATCGCGTTTTACCGTGGCCAGAAGACTGCACGGTGGTGGTCTGTTTGCACGACGCCCTGTACGGTGTGTACCTCTAACGCCTGCCCATCGGAGAAGGCGTTCTCTGTGGTGCCGGGAACACCGGAATTGGAGAGACAATGAATGGGGACGAGTACTCTTTACAGATGAGAGCAGATTTAGTCTGAGTTGCGATTCTAGACACATACACATCTGGACAGAGCGGGGAACACGCAATAACCCCTTCAACATCATCAAAAGGGACTGTTTTGGAGGTCGCGGAGTTCTCGTTCGAGCAGACATAATGCTTGGTAGCCGGACCGACCTTCATATCTCCCAAGGAGGTTCGTCACCTGGGACTGCTATTGTAACGAGGTTCTTCTTCCTTACATGCGTCTTTTCACAAGGGCTATGGGTCCTCAGTTCCTCTTCATGGACGACAACGCTCCACCTCATCGCACAGTTACTGTCGAAGAGCTGTTGGAGAGTGAAGATATTGAACGCATGGATTGGTCGGCAAGGTCTCTGGATCTAAATCCCGTCAAGCATGTACGGAACTTACTAGGGAGACCCGTGGCAGCACGTAACTTATACTCAGTAACGATTCCGAAACAGCGATTGGTGCTACAAGAGGAACGAGCAGCAGTGTCTCAACAGCTCATTAACAACCACATATCCAGCATGCACAAATGATGTGAAACCTGCCTAGCAGTCAGGGGAGATCATATCCCCTATTAAAGACCGGATGTTTCTTGCTGGACACCCATCACAGGGATGTTTCGGCCTTCAGTCGCATTGCGATCCATGCTACGTTTTCAATAAAGCTTCTTTTTATCCCTCTGATTTCTCTTTTAGTAAGTGTTGCTTACATGACTCATGTCCTTACGTATTGTTGATCTTACGGTATTAAATGTGTTGATTTGGAAAGCTTTTGCACAATGTTATATTGAAAAATCCGTCTCGTCCTTAATTTTTGCACACCAGTGTAAATCATGGTCAGCAAATTTCCATGTGGTCTGTCAGTTTTACCTCGTATATATGTAAAATATGTATATACATAAATTTATATTTATTTATATAAACTATGTCTAAGTTCTACCAGAAAGTTCTGTTTCTTTGGGACGTGAAAGAAAGTAATACATTTTTCATACTTTTAATCATATTTATTGTACAATAAAATTTCTGTTATTAGTTATGACCTTCTGCCAGAGTGACGGTAATTGGCAGATACCATTTTTCGGCTGACGTCTGCTTCAGTTTTGAATTTTTTCCCTTGAAAATTTAGCAAGAAGATAAACAAGTAATAATTGGGGGATGCTAGGTATGGAAAATATGGTGGATGTGACAGAATTCCCAGCCTAGCTCTGCAGTTTTCTGACGAGAAACAAAAGCAACATGCGATCTGGCATTATCATGAGGCAGTATGATTTGATTTCTATTGAACTTCCCCGGTCGCTTTTCTTTGAATGCTTTGTTTAAATCTTTCATTTCGCGACAGTATCCTTCAAACTGAGCTTTTCTTTAGGTCTGGAAACTCCGAATGTGTTGGTCTTTGGACGTTTCATAATGTACATAACTTTCTCTTATTCAGGCTAAAACTTGGTTGGTGAGGGCAAGTTGTTCCTCTTCTCAATATGCTCTTTTCCTAATAATGTTTTCGTAGGTAATCTACTTTTCATCCCCACTTATTATGCGGTTCGATTGTTTTTATTCCGAGCAAGCACAGACGTGCATATGACGTCTCAGGCATGAAAATTTTCTCACTTAACTCATGAGGCACCTATCTGGAATATTTATAGATCAATCCAAGTTTTTGATTATGAATCGAAATGTTCTTTGGAGCTGAATTAATTTTTTAATTTCCGATGTTGTCAAAAAGCATCTTTTTCTCCTGATGTTGATAAGATCATAATCGATTAAAGAGGGCAGCATAGAGTTTGGCTTAACATTAAGGTCGAAATCACCAGCTTCAAATTTTTCTAACCATGTCCTGAATGTTGGATCCGAAACTGAATCACCATTAAAAATTGTTACTAATTTTCGACACCCTTCTATAGCCTTTTCCTTGTTGTAATTCGCACAAAATATAGTGTCATAAATGAACGTATAAGGTATTTTCTTCCTCCTTCCAGTATGCCTTCGTGATGTAACGGTTAGCACACTCGGCGCGCATTGCAGAGGTCCAGGTTCGAGTCCCGGCGAGGGTATTGCTCATTTGCCATGCCTTCTGCTTCAAAATAACCTAATGAGTCTACAGTGGTGCTCAAACTAAAAAGGAGGTGGATGATGAATCTTCACCACAAGGATTTGTCGATTGGGTCCCCTAATCAAATGGACTGTGTATAAGGTATTTTTTCCCTCCTTTTTGCATGTCTCATGGTGTAACGGTAGCACAGTCGGAGCGTATTCGAGAGGTCCAAGTTCGAATTCCGGAGAAGGCATTGTTCATTTTTCAGAAAAATTCCTCATGACTCTACATACGAAACGGCTGCCCTGTTTACACGATCGCATCTCACTTAATGATGGCATGAAACACTTTTGTTTCAATTAATTTCGAAGAGCAAATGTTTATAAACAGGTGATAAAGGGAGATAGCCATATATGTCTCAAATGAACATCTGCGTGCATGTTAAGCAGGATTGGTGTGCCCAGTTAATTAAAGTTATGGGGTCATTTTTTAAGTCAGTTAAAGTAAAAATGAATATTTAATTTTGTTACGATTACTTCTTTCGTAACATTACTTATAGTATTTATACGTATGAATCAACATGAACACAACCATCTTTTGCAGTTTATTACATATATAAACATGGTGTTTCAAAAGTAATAGAACAAACTGCAGAAGCTATAAGGTATTTCTCCCGCCTTCTTCGCATGCCTTCGTGGTGTAGTGGTCAGCACGCTCGACGCGTAACCTAGAGATCCGTGGTTCTATTCCCGGCGAAGGCGTTGCTCATTTGTCTCTTCTCCTGCTTCAAAAATAATTAATAACTCTACAAGTGGCGCCCGAACTAAAGGGTGGTGGATGATGATTCTCCACCACCACGATTTGGCGATTGGGGCCCCTAATACTCAGTCGCCCTTTAAAAGGGGAAGTGCATAAGGTATTTCTCCCGCCTTCTTCGCATGCCTTCGTGGAGTAGTGCTCAGCACGCTCGACACGTAACCGAGAGGTCCGTGGTTGGATTCCCGGCGAGGGCATTGCTCATTTTTCACCTCTCCTGCTTCCAAATAACCTTATGACTCTGCAACTGGCGCCCGAACTAAAAAGGTGGTGGATGATGATTCTCCACCAGCGGGATTTGGCGATTGGGTCCCCAAATCCCAAGTCGCCCTTTAAAAGCGGGTAGTATATAAGGTATTTCTCCCGCCTTCTTCGCATGCCTTGGTGGAGCCGGGTCAGCACGCCCGAAGCGTAACTGAGAGATCTGTGGTTCGATTCCCAGTAAAGACTTTGCTCATTTTTCTCATCTCCTGCTTCGAAATAACTAATGTTTTTACAAAGTGACTGTTCAAACCGAAATAAGCCCCTTTAATTAAAAAAATTCATGGAATATCAGGAATGAAATAATCAACTTTAAAAGGAGTTAAATTCACACTAATTTGTGTTTTTTACGTACTGCATAAGCATACGAATTTGGACATTTTCTAGAACTGATATGCAATTTTATATAATTCTATTCGTTTCTTAAATTGTGTCTGCATGCAAAAGGTGGGGTAAAATCCGCACAAGCAGTCTCCCTCCCTAAACAGTACTCAAATTTTTATTTCAGATATATTAATTGAAATCGATTTATGCTGAATAATGCATCTTTTTTTAAACACATTATCTTGTTTCTTTCTGTATAATCTGCTTTTAGGCTTAATCCAATTAATCCAAGCAAAATACAGATTTTTTATATTCTAAGTTTTAAAACCAAATTTTAAATATTTTATCCGTTTTCCAAAGAATTCTCAAATTTTAATCTATAAAAATTTGTGCACGCACTCAAAAAAGAAGTATATTTTAGATATGTTGTTGTATATGCATTTTAGATACTATCTATTTAGAATTTTGGAATAAATTCATTCAGAAAACATTTTGGACTACTTATAATGAGATATTCACTGATTAAAATCATGTAAAATGCTAGGACAGTGGTCTTAAATTTACGCGAAAATATTGTATCCAGTAAATTAATTGCATTCGGATAACATTGGTCTCTGTCTGGACTGGTTTATGATAGTCGTTTGTAAGCATCACACTTTGTTTCCAAAAGAATTAATCATTAATGAAATTTTAAAAATAAAAGTGTTCTAAGCAACATTTTCACTTCTTATCTATTTACAGAATGTACAAAAATGAAACATTTATCTTTTCTTTAAATAACAGTGATTATTACGATACGATCAAAAGGCAGAATTAGTTAAATACGAGAGTTGGAACGTTAATAGTCAAAACTAATTATTTTCAGCTGATGGAGAAAAGATATTTCTAAGAAGTATTACTGCGCTTAAAGGCAGTCCCTAGTGTTATAGGAAATCTTTTGCCAACAGTAAGGAAATCAAAGTATGCCTGAAGCAACAGCTGGCTGAAATGGAATGGTATATTACCTGAAGAAGCTCTGGAGCAATTCGGATAAAAATGTTATGAAGGTGATTCTGTTTCTTAGGAATCAAGTCATAAAGTCTTATGTCGAGAGAATGGATTGAAGAAAATGGATTGTTGAAGTAAACTTTTCAGCGCCATCAAGCAAACAAATTCGCCACAGATTGCGCTATGTGCAACCGAGCGTTGTCGTGCAAAATGTAGTCAGGATTCTACAGAAAGTATCGTGGCTTTTCACACGGTACTGGTATCCTGTTTAATTCCAAAAAATAGTTGTCAAATTGGAATTGATGGCATATACTTGACGTAGACTTACGTCAAGGATATGCAATTAAGTCATCCTAACCTGTTCACGGCTGTGTTTTTGATGAATTGTTTTTGTTTAAATGGTGACCCGTAATGGTACTATTTGTTCGATTGCCTTTTGAAATTGATTTGTACGATATGGCTTATGTATTTTTCCTCCCAATGATATGGCTTAAAAAAGACTACTTCTTCGAAGTCATAGCGTTCGAAGTGGAATTGTCGAAAATTTAATTGTATCCATTTCTGCATTTCCAACAATTCTGCTGTTCGTGTTTCGGTTACACAATTTTAAATCGCCATCTCACAAAAGACACTATTTTTCGTCTCATGGCACGTGTGCATAGAGCTGAAAGAGAGTACATTTAGCATACTGTAACTTAGATATTGAACTAACGAATGGTATAAGAGAGAAGGGAGGTTGATATCACTCTCGTATGGGATAAACGAGAAGCCTTCGTTCCGTTTCACAATGCATTCACAACACTATTGTTAGCATTAACATTTTGACCTATGTATTGAAAATTACAATAACTTACTATATGTTTGTTGTTTAAAAAAGATATACAACGATGGTAATTTAAACCACTCACGATAAACTATTTTTGGTGTCAAACGTTGAATGGGAATAGTTGCAAGACTGATGGCTCAATTTTTACAAAAAGCGATGTTTAGCCATAACGCCAGGCAGATTCAGAATGCAGATTCGAAATGTCGAAATATGGGAAATATATTGAAATGTCATTTTAGAAAAAGATAAATATCGTTACTAAAATATATGTCACAGGAAAGCTTTTTATACAAGTTATGTATGTATCCTAAGTAATTCTTTCAAAGAATCATATGTAGTGTTTACATTCTGTTGAACAGCAACCTAAAATGAATTACGTACCTTTCTCACGCTGTCTGCTTGTTTTAATGACAATAACCATGCAGTAATATTTTTATTAACTAAAGAGACGTCATGGTATAAGGTATTACTCCCACCTTCTTCGCATACCTTCATGGTGTAATGGTCAGCATGCTCGACGCGTAACCGAGAGGTCCGTGGTTCGATTCCCGGCGAAGGCGTTGCTCATTTTTTATGTCTCTTGCTTCCAAAATACCTAATGTCTCTACACTTGGCGCCTTCGCCGGAAATCGAACCACTGACCTCTCGGTTACGCGTCCAGCGTGCTGACCACTACACCACGAAGGCATGCGAAGAAGGCGGGAGAAATACCTTACAATGGAAATGTGTAAAATGTAAAGTTATGAATCTTCAGTAGAGAATTTTAAACTATCAGTCTATTATTTACGACTGTATTTAGAGTGTTTCTTGTCTGGAACTTTCTTTATGATAAGTCATTATGTTTTATGATAGTCAGATAATATATTTTCTGACAAATTAAATCAAGCATTCAGCAGCTACATCATTTGAATTAAGGAAGAAATAAAGCCAGTTAAAAAAATGGAACTTGTAGAATCATTATATTATTTTGAAACAGGAGACGTAATAAATGTGCAGTGTTTTCGCAGGGAATCGATCCCCCCCAGATCTTTCGAATTACTACTCAGAGGCATGCAAAAGGAGGAAAAAAATAGCTTATGAACGATTCTGAACGAAAAAATGTATAAATAGAATTCTTAACATGTCATTATTTTCAAAAAATTAAAATATTTACTCTTGCTTACTGAACCAGAATTACAATAGGATCCTTTACTCTTAGGCCAAACATGAGTTATAATTAAAACACAAAAGGAAGCTGAAATTCCATACTCTTTGGTTTAAGTCATTCGTACTAATTTAATAAATAGTTAGCAAGTGCCTGGTGTAAGAATAATGAGCTATTCAAAGGAAATGGAAAAACATGCGTTTTAGTCGAATTCCGTCTCCTTAATTTGAACGATGAAATTCAGATTCTCTTGGAGGAAATCTGAAATAAAATGGAGCAGAATTTGTCATTTAAAATAATCAAGTGAAATCATCTGCTAATCTTACAACTGGTTTTATTAATATATACAATTAATGCCTTACATTTAGGATACTGTAGAGCGATTAGGAATTTATCGACGCAAAAAACAAGAAACAGCAAACTCTCGAGTAATCTTTTGAACAAGCTTTGAATCAGCAAGACTTTTAAGCTCTGGATCTCCCGACTGCCAGCTGGACATGCTTCCAGTCACACAACAAAAGCAGGCATTAGGAAAGTGTGAAAACTCTCTATATTCTTCCTTACTTAACGGGTGACTGGGGAGGCGTGGGAGCAGTCATCAAAGCCAGATGATAACGAATTAACGTTCATCACATTTTAATTCAGGCGTCACAAGCAGAGGATTTTAGAATATTATTTGAAACGGGAAATATGAGCAATTACTGTCTTCGCCGAAATTTGAACACATGACCTCCCAACTGCCAATCGTTTGAGCTACCCAGTATACCGCGAACGTAAGCGGTAAGGCAGGAGGAAAATCTCTTACAGTATTAGTTCAACACATTTATATTTTAAAAAGTACAACTGTAGTATGACAAACTGTAGCGATATGTAGTACAGTAGCGAATCTAAAAAAACAATAGTCAAATCATAGTTAACATTTTCTGAAATTCTCTGTAACTTCCTTGATCGGATAAAAATTTCTATAGTTTTATTTTAACATGTAATTCTCTTTCTCTCGAAAACTTATCCATCCAAACTAGTAACTTATTTTTATAAGCTATATCATGATAGTTTATATAATACTTTTGAAATATCATTAAACTTCTGCATCCGGTTATTTTTGAATCTTACATTCCAAAACTGCGATTACACGCTTGGAAATATATGTTTTTTTATTTTCGTTTTTAATTATGCTGTTCATTCTTTGAAAGCGAGCGAGTGGCACTGTACGACCAGTGATTGACAGCGCTAGCGAGATTATTTTATTTCCTAGTGCTCAGATAAACAGGCGTTTAAAAGGAAAAGCAAATGCCTCAGTACTCATACGGGGAGAGAAAGAGGCGAAAAGGAAAATCAAATAGAAATGGCTTCAAATCCTGTTTAATCACACGGCCCTTGTACCTTGCAATCATTGAAGGACAGAATTCCCGCCCATTGCTCTGAATCTCTCTTCTTAATAAAATTCTTTTGAGTTTCCTTTTTCATTGGAATCTCTTGCTCCTTATTTATATCAAGGCTTTCGAAACTTTATTGGCTTAGAAGTCAAAATTAATTACAATTATTATTTGGGTCTTTACGATTCAATAGACTGAGAGCGAAAATGAGAAATTAAGTTTGCAACAGAAAAAATACTTTCTTTGTATTTCTTCAAATCAGTAAATGTATCAGAAGTGTTTCTCTAACCGTTTCAAAAAATAAAAAAGATAAGGATAATAAAAATATCTTGCCTATTTTTTTACACTAAATAGATTTTTACGAAAAAAGGTAATCTGGTTGTTTCATAACTTGGTTGTTCACATAATGCACACTATTTAGCTTAAGTTTTCATAGAATAATCATCCTGAAAATGAATTGGATGGTAAAAATATTAACATGTGTGCTATAATAGAAGTTAGTTTTAGAAACAAAAATGCAATATGCAACAATAAAATTGCAAAGTAAGATAAGCCGTAAAATAATTTTAAATTAATAGATCGTAAAATTTTATGTTTTTAGTAAGCAATTATGATTTTAAATTTTCAATCTAACATAGTCAATATAGGTTCTTATTTCGAGCGGAGTTCGAATTTGTTACATAACTGCACGGTTTATATTCAGTGGGCAAATATTTATATAACATTCGACCAAAATGGGTGATAAAACACCCTTGAATAAATGTTAATAAAACTGCCTGAAATTAATAACTTTATCGGTAGAGGATTCGCTGTTCCAACACTTAAAGTTTAAAAAAAACATAGAAGTTTCTTTTAAATAAAATCTTTAAAACATAATTTTTAATTCCTGTTTAACCACGTTATATAAAATTAATTATAGTTTTTGTGGTTTCATAAGTGTGCTGAATCAACGTATAAGTATCGAAATTCAGAGAGACAATACAGGAAAAAAATCCCTTAGAAAAGTCACCGTAATATTAAAGACAATTTTTTAGATATACTTAATTATTTTTAATCGAGTGAAATAAAATCGAAATAGTTTTTGGAAGAGTCTTTTTCCCCTTTTTTATTTAACGAAATGAATGAATTAATTATTAATGAAATAATTTCAGTTATTAATGAAACTTATTAGCAATGAATCTTTAGCTAATCCATATATTTTAAAAAACGCTAAGTGAATTTGTGTTACCGATTATGACGCAGTAATTATAGATTTCATTCTTTGAAGGTGACATATTATTCATCGTAAATGTTCAATATAATTCTATTATAATTAAAAAAGTTACAAAGAGATAGACATTTTAGAACGGAAAAACAGATTCTGAGTTTATAAAGATTAAACATCATCATTAAGCTATTTTATATATATCAAAATAGATATTTGTCTGCGTTTATCAGGGGATTATTGCTGTAGTCTTAAATCTATAAAAAAGAGATTTAAAATCAGATGACTATAAATTTGTTGAAAATCATCTTAGAGTTCATAAATTTGGTAATATTTTATTTTTATAGGGTAATAACAACGCTGAATATAAAATTTAAACCGACAAGATACAAAGAAATGGAACCCCATGCTTTCAGAGACGATCAAGCAACTCACTTCACTTAAATTCTCAAGTCATAAAAACTTAACCCAAAAGAAGGTACAATTGAAATGCCGAAACTTGGTACAATAGTTCTTAACGTAGAGCGCAGCTAACACATATTTTTGCCATGGGTGATCCTTGCCATTTATTCGAGCTTATTGTCTATTAAACCGATGAGCAAGATTCCTCCTAAACTCTTTGCAAGTCAAAATGCAGACATGTCTGGAGCCTTCTTCTGAGACACCCTTAATTAGTAAGTCACCTGTATGTGCTCGCATTACTTTCAACACATCGTCCACGAAACGTTGAAAGGGTAATTACATAGAATATTTACGCATCGCCTTAGCCTGAACGTAAGACGACCCTGCATTTTTGAAAGCATTTTACACGGGAAAAAAGGGCGTGTGAATTATTATAAGACGGTCTCATGCATAAAGTTTGATGAAGAATGTGTTCAAAGTTTTGTTTTGAAAGAGAAATGATAATTTGTGGAAATATATTTTTATTGCCAAGTTTTGTTTTACTTGTTATTGAAAGGTTTTTGTGATATTTTTAATTGTTAGCTTTTATTTTATATTGCCAAATTGCTCGATAAGGGGAAAATAAGGGGAGTATTTTGAGAAAAACAGAATTTTACTAGATATGTATTTTACAAGATTGAACTGAAAAATGCAATTAAACATATACTATCTCTATAAATTAAGAATATCTTAGAGACATATTTTGCATCCCGTTGGAAATAGTACGTAAGCAACTTAAGGTGCCGACGGGGATGGTTAACATGAGTATCTAATAGCTTAAAAGCAGAAAGCAACTGTTTCAGAATATAGAGAATTTATGCTGTAATTCTCATTTGTCCCAAATGAATCAAATACAGTCTTTAAAACATCAGTGAAATATCTAAATTACTGTCTACAGATAAACTTTATTGCCAGTGACAGCACTGCTATAGGCTGTTACTTTAAAATTATAACTTCAGCGCCATTTTCGGCCGCCCGTCTTGTAATGAAGAGAACGACAGATTCAGAAGATGGTTCGAGTCGCTTTTTTTAAATTTTCCTCCCCTCCCCATTTTTCCGTTTAGTGTCATGAAAAAAGTGCCAATGAATACTGATGTGAATAACAGTCTCAAATGGAGATAGCAAGTGCTGCGCCTTGGTGACGACACGCCTTAGAATTATAA
>KK121925.1:59174-75152 GCA_000611955.2 Stegodyphus mimosarum | reverse complement strand
CTTAAAGTAACAATTAAAAGAAAGACTATAGGTTAAAAGTCCATGTCTTTCTAAATTTAATGAATGCTCTAACAAAGGCAATCAAGTCACCAGTTTTACTCTTCTATTGTTATTTTTTATTTAGAAGATTATTCAAATATTGTTTTTATTAATATAGTTAGTCTTATTTCACTTTCAAATTCTAGATGAAGTCCTATTTTCTTCAATTAAAGCCATTGCATAAAATTACCGAAACTGCTGCATAAGCTGTTATAAAATTGTCAACTGGAATCAAATTTGACATGTATGTCTTCCGAGGATATAAGCTGTTGCGAAGGTCGTGAAAAGTTTTAACTTTTGACAGCCTAAGTAAATTTCAGTTTTAATCATTGGTTTACAGTTTATTACTTCTTATAGTTAAATGTGACATTTCTCAATATATATATATATATATATATACAGAGAAAGAGTGCGTGTATGTGTAATCTAAAATTCTTCTGTAAAGAAATTATCAGAAATGAAATACTTCATATTTAATCACTTCTGAAATATTCAGTGACAAACTTAATATAGCTATGTGACAAATTATACTGATGCCCAAATTTATATTTACATACCAAAAAATTATAGTATTCCATGAAATATCCTATTTATGCAATACATTTTTGCAGAGAATGTGTGAAAGACTAGCCTAATTAACATTATTTAGTCAAATTTTGTCAAACGATTGCTGATATGCAACCAAGGCGTTATGCCACCTGACAGTGAATCGAGCATTTCGCACAAAGTGAATATCTGGGTGAAATTTTGGAATGCAATGCTTGATTTCAGTATGAAAGAACTCAAAACGGTTTGCTATGACTCCAAATATCATTCAGAAGAATCTATGAATTGGCGAATCATCGACCATTTAGAAACTGGGCTCACAATCATGAAAGCATTGAGATGTGTGAACATTTCAAGGCAGATAGACTTTATAATACAGAAACAATTTCAGAATTCTGAAACTGTAGCAAAAAAGTCTCGACAAAGTCGTAAATGAATAACAGTTGTTTCTAAAGATCTATTTCTGGCAATAACTGTCGGTAGTAAGAGGAAGTGTATTGCTTGGCAATTACTTTGCAAGCTTGCATCCGCCAGTGGAGAAGTTACATCACTGCAGTCTCTATACGGAAAGCTTAATAAAAATACCTTTATACCAGAAACCCAAAGATATGTGTTTCGCAATCTTCACAATAAAAGAAGGATCACTTTAATTGGTATGCAAAACATCAGAAATGGAGTGAACAAAAATATTTCCATTTTCGTTTTACTGACTAGTAGAAGTTAAGTCTAAAATCAGATTCTAAATGTATTTACATGTGCAGGGAGTCAGTCCTTCGAACATTGTGGAACGTGACTGTTTCATTAACGTAAGAGTTATAGTATAGGGAGTATTAATGGAAGTATGCCCCTGTTTTTTGTTTTCAACAAATGTTTTTCAACAGAGGATTTGTGACCGACCAGAGATATCGGGACGAGGTCTTAGTACTTATATGTAAGACTTTTCAGAGGTCCATATGGATCTGACGTTTTATTTATGGATGATAATGCTGGTCCCTATCGAGCAAACCTCACTGAATAATTCCTTAAAAGCAAAGATATTGAGCGAATACTATGGCCTGCAAAAACTCCTGATGATAATCCGGTAGAGAATTTATGAGATACTTTTGAAAAGTATTTCCATGGATACATTCTCCTTCTAAAGAAGTAAATACTCTGAAGACCGCATTGCTGGATTAGTGATCTTAGTTCCTCAAACTATTGTTAAAAATGATTTTGCCATCGTCAAAATGCGTTTGGATGTGTGCGTAGAAGTCAGTTGAGATCACATTCTACATCAAATTCATAAGCCTTAATTTTTTCTGAGTTATTCGTTTTTATTCCATGAACTCTCCTAACATATTATTGCCATTTTTATTCTTTCATGCTACTGATTTATATCATATGCAATTCTGCTAAGTTTTTCATTTGTATTTACGTGTTATGCTGTTATTTGAAATTCCACACAAATATATAAACATTCACAAACATAATTCACAGTTTCTGAGAAATCCGTGATTTCATACATGTAAAGATACTTTTTCTCACGAGTGGTTTTACTGCCCTGCCATCATGTAGCTTTCTAATTTACGTGCTAACATTGTACAGACCCTTATCTATCTGTATATATTACGTTAAGATATTTGAATATGGCAAAGCACACTAAAGAATACTTACCTATGAGAAAGGCAGCCTTCTACCAACTGGAACCTACTAAAGTCAACTGGGACCTAAGAGAAACACGAACATATTTACCTTATACATTGGAAAAACCACGAAAACCAGTCATGCAGTTAGATCGTTCGCATGGGATCGAAGTTCCAGTATTCAGAGGTCTTAACTACATGGCCACTGATGAAGCCAATATTCTAGGTATTTGAAATCTAAAAGTAAACTACTACTGACTTCAATATTCTTAAATAGGTATATATTCATTTGGGTTACATATAAGCTACCTTTATAACCTGCATACATATTTATTAGAATTTTGTATACTAACATGACTTACTTAAGAAAGTTAAGAAAATTACCTTTGTATGAAATAAAACATATTAAACTGATATATTCGCAAAGCATGAACTGCTGCGGACAACAGTAAATAAAAACTATTGCTTAATATGAAAAATGAATATATTAGTAACAGGAATAATAAAATAATATGGAAATAATAGTGTGAAAAAAAAGCTGGAAACAATAAATTACTTATATAACCAAATTATCTTTATTTACTTCCATCTCATAAGTGTATATATATATTTATATCTATCTATCTATCTATTATATATGTATATATAGTATATATATGTATATCACATATATATGTCATACAATGCACTAAAGTATTACTTGTAAATGTGAAAATTAGTATGGTGTAGAATTTTAGGGTTTGTGAGCATTCTTAATAGTTAATGTGTATATAAAATTTTTATAATTGAGCTACTGTGGGCAAAAGTTTCCGAAATCCTTCTCTGAAGTATCAAAATTGTCATGTGAATGTTCCAGAAACAAGAACTTTTTAAAGACTAGACTCGAATCTTAATAGGACTCTAAAAATGTGCAATTATTTTAAAAGAATATAGTGCTTAAAATTATTACTGAATTTAAAATTTTACGACTTATAATTTTTAATTATTCGAAACTTAATTTTATGTTTCTATTTTCAAAATTATACTTCTCATATTTTTCTGCTCTACGCTTCCCTATCGCTCCGCCTTTTTCTTTTGAAGGGGGGAATGTGTAAGATAAAAAAATATTAAGGCAAGCTTGTAGATTTGATTGGATATGGCCTCTTTTATTTTTTTATTTAATTTGGGGACTTCCTCTGTCTGTTCTAAAAATAGCGCTAAATTCTAAATTGCGTCATTCAAATTAATCATTGGATTCTACGTAACGCTTAATGCAGATACTACTTCTTGACCAACCATCAAATTGTAAATCAAAATTTTTTTAACTCCAGCTGAAACTTTTGGTTCCTCCCTTTTTCCTGTGAATTAATGCGTTTGTTTTCGCTTCAACTTCTGTGCTGCATGGATGCTTCTCTATGCTCGCTTCTATCGCCATAGCATTAAAAATGTAAAATGTTCTGAAAATAGGCACGATGGAGCGCCAAGTGAATTGTGGGCACAAATGTGAATTTAAATGAAAAAAGAAATTAATCTGGTTCGGCTTGTTCTTCTTTAATATGGATCAAATATCTATGCTAAACAACATTGTTACGTTACTACATCTCAGTGTGCTTACACCAGTGCTTCCAAAATTGTGCTTTCATTATATATATATGTATATATAAATATAAATTTTACATAAATAAGTCTGGTACTTCCAAAAACCAAGGAAACATTTTGCAATCATTAAAGTTCATGGGAAAAAATTTAAATTAAAATAAACCAAAGTAATGACGTTAAATGCAATAAAGCAACTTGTCATAAAGAATTTTGAAAAAGTAAGTCTTAGGAGAAATTTAGGAAGAAAAAATCTAAAAAAAATTTTTTTATGTAATTTAAGATTTAATTGAAGCTGCTTTTGCGCTTGATTATATTATTTTTGAATGTATTAAAATGTTTACATAGTTAAATGTGAATTGCTGTGAACTCTATATGAGTTGCTGTAATTTGCAATTCACTTGGATTAAATTCCCAGTTTCAGGATGGGGAAGTGTGAAGAGACTATTATTGCTTTTTCAGGGCAGTTAATAGATCATAATGCTAAAGCTGGATAACTTTGAGAAAATGAATTGTAATTTAATTGTGTGTGCTTCCTCAGAAGGGAAAGTGGTAGCTATTCTGACTGCTGTATCGAAGGGCCCAATTTCGAATCCCAGAGAAGGCATGGATGTAATTTGTCCGTCTTTTCATAAGAAGCAACAGTGACTCACTGATAATAAAGAGACCATCTCCTCCGGCCTTAATAGTGGTTAACGTGTATAAACGGCTAGAGTCCGCCATTGGAAATAAAAAGAAATAAATGTGTATTCAATTAAAGCAGTTAAAATTACAGCATATATTCCAATGTTACTTTTCATTTATATGTATATAATATATAAATGCATTAAGATATTACAAAATACGGTAGCTGCTTCAAAAATTATTGGCGACCTCATAATTAACTATTCTTGATTTGGTGCTTTCCCCCCTGAATTCATCTCTTCTCCCAAATTCGAGATGCTTCCATGTTATATAACATTGCTTAAAAATGAAACTAAAACCCAAAATTAACCAATCATAGCTTGTCTCTACAATTGCATCTGCTTTAGTATAATTACTACTTCGCGAAGCAATTACGTCATTCTTCATTCCTTTCCTTAGCTTTCACCTTGCAGAGAGGGTCCCTCCGTTTATGCTGTCCTGTCCAAAATGCTTACGTCTTACGTTTAATATCAGTGTACATAGGATTTACTGCAATTCATTATGACTGGATAAATGTTTGCTCAAATTGTTTCATACGCTTGAAATTAAAGATTGGGACATATTCAAAATTCATTTGTGTCGGCGTCATCTGTTTGTCTTTCCACTCAGCTACCACGGCTACGCATTAAATTCTCACATGCATATATATAAACTGCATATACTGCAGTTATGTAAATATATAAAGAAACGAAAGTATATATATACATATATAAACGCACCTATACAGGATGTGACAGTGTTTTATATATCTATATTGACAGCTGTATATTTATCCGTTTCTTTCTTTGCGTGGATATGTATATATAAATAAAGACACTGAATTTCACATCTTTTAGTGACGTTGACCATCGTCGCAGATACCTGTACAGAGTGTATTCTTAGCATCAAAAGCACACACAGAACGTGCGAAATTGAAGTAAAAATACTGCGGATTTATTTTTTCTTTCAAATCTTCATATGTTGTTTTCTTTTTGTTGATTTTGTTTTAGCTCACGATAATACCGGAAAAAGTGAAAGTTGACATACACGAAACTCGAAGATTGACGAGAAATATGAAAAAGTTGTTTTAAAGAAAGATCTTCAAAGAAATGTATTTCTTTCTGTTGCAACATTCTTCCTCATTTTTTCAGCCTTTTAACGTGTTAAGAAAGTAAAGTTTTATTTCTCTTTTATCAAAGTTCACAAAGAATTTTTTTCTCCTTACTTTCTAACTCTGGATAGAAATGTATAAGTTAAATAATTGGTGTTCCAACTCAATACTTTAAGTACGTTGCATTACTTTTATTATTAAATACGTGGGAAAAAATTCTTTGAATATTCATTGTTTTCGGAATTAAATACATTTTTGTCCTTAATGAGCAGACGCAGTTGTCAGTAAACCATTCCTAATAACACTTCATTTATCTTCAATATAAGAAAAATATATTAATCAATACAAATGAAATTTAATTGAAATAAAATTTACTTCTTAACAACATCTTGTAATGAGTGTTAATTTGTACTGTGAGTGTCATATATAAAAGAGTGTTCTGAAACTTTATATAACAAATCGAATGGAAACTTTCTAACTCTAAATCTTGTGTATAATATATTTCGCATCCATAACAAAATCTAATAGTTATGACGAAATTTCACAGTTACATACAGATTGCAATCTTCTGTATATGTATATACGGTTATTTGTATGCACTGCTTTCGCATATCTGCTGCTTGTCTCCGCAGTTCCAAAATTCTGTGTTCTTATATAAAGTCAATTCAATTGTGGCGAGTTCCAGAATTCTGTATTCTTATATAAAGTCAATTCATCTGTGGGTTGAATGAGAGGCAAGGGCGTCTTGAAGTGAATGCCTCATTGTGGCTATTACGTGTTTTAATCTTTACTCTTTACATTTTTAATGTTCCTAGAAATGGTTAATGTATTTGGTAATTTTAAATAAAGCAGTTTTTAGGAAGAAGTCTACTGTTTTTAAATATGTTTTCTGGATAATCAGTTAAACACTTCTACAATTAAATTGTGGGACTAATTGCGATGTGTATTTGCTTTCACGCTTAGAAGTTTTAAAGCTGTAATTTGCAATTCACTTGGATTAACTTCATCGTTTCAAGACGGGGATGTGAGAAGAGATTAGTATTGCATTTTTCAAGCAGTTAATAGATCATAGCGCTAAAGATAGAAGACTTTGAGAAAATGAATTATTATTTAAATGTGTGTTGAAATAATCCAGTTAAGGTAATGTTTATATTAGTATTTCAAGATAATGGTAACAACAAAAAACACTGTTGTTACCATTATCTTGAATTATAAGTTTAGGGGTTCTAATTATCCTGATATTGATATCAGTATGCTTAAAAACCAAACTGATTACATAATTTCCAACTTCCCTCTAAGCGAACTGATTAATGATATGTAAGGCTTTAACATGGAATGGTACAAAATTAAAAGATGTTGAAAGAACAATATCGATCTTAAATGAAATATTTACTAAAAAAAATAATTTTATTGCTGATGCATATGAAAGTGATAAGGACACAGCTGATGTAAGAGTGTAGAAAGAAAATAAATCTCAAGTTATATTGCTTGATAATAAAATAAAAATATTTTCGCGAGTCTTGAAAATTTAAATTAGGCAGAATATGGTAACTTTTCTAAATGACAAAGTGACGACAGATTTTTAAATGAAGCAAATTGTCCCAGAAGTAAGCCAAAGTCGGGGGCTATAAATCCATTTAAAAATATTCTGTAATTTTTAATGAAGGCTTTACAGGGAAGAATGTTTCAGAGTTAATTCTCCGATTTGTGTCCGAATCTTCTTGCAAAAACACGCACGTTTTTCATAGAATGAAAATCTCGTGTTTGCTCATAGAATAAGCTTAAAATGGTACTTGTTGATGAATTTAAAGAGCAGGGTCATTCCGCTGAATACTGAGTTAGCTAACCGGCAAAAAGGTGAAACGAAAATGTAGAAGACTATTTTTTAACATGAAACAAATTTCAAGGACATATAAAAGTGAGAAAACCGTGTTGACACATCTTGTGATAAATAGTATTACTGATTCCCCAGCCACCCAACCGGTCTAGTGGTCAGCATCGTACCAAAGAACTGCTGTACCAAAGAACCCGGATTCGAATCCCGGAGAAGGCACGGATGTTTGTAAATGTATAGTGTCCGTGCGGCATGGGGGCACTCTAAATATACGGCCCCGCGAAAGTCTTTTCGAGAGGTTGATGGTAGAGAAAGAGGGCTGAGAGACTTTAGGACCCGTACCCTCGGAGTGCTCTCCATCAAAACTGGGAGCGGAACTGAGCTAAATCGCACTGTCACCTGTAAGCTGGTCAAACCTGTTGTCAACGACAGGCTTATCTTGCGTTCTTTGCAGCGAGGAATTTTGTGGGCATGGGCTGACTATAGGTCAGACAAGTGAGCATTAGTCAACAATAACAACTGATTCCCATGTTAATAAACCTTTATTTCTAAACTCTCTTGATGTAATGATAGTGATAAACTTCGAGAGGGATGAATAAAACCTTTACAAATGACAAAGGCTATTAAAAATACTAAAATTATGTTTTAAAAGCAGGTACAATAGTCATAAATTCAAGGCATATCTTTTACAAGGCTGTGGAAGTTGTATGTTTTCGTTGTAAATAATCCAGTTTCAATTTAGCAAAATATTAGTCCTAATTAGGCTGTAATAAAATAAAAGTAGGTACATCAAACATAGGAGTTTAGATTCAGTTGGAATCCAGTAAATATTTCTCATATCATTGAAGAAACTGTCGTAATACGAAAACAAAATCACCCAAAAGGAAGATAATGTGATTAGGACCATTAAGGAAGCTCAAAACGCTTCTAGATATCGTAATTATTTTGAATAAAAGGGTTATTTATATATTTGGTTGAGAACAGAGAGACATTAGTATAGCTGGAGCTTATGGAAAAATAAATCATCTGAATTGCACGTTGGATTAAGCAAATAGAAAAAAAACTTAACGATAATATTACATTCCAAAGTTTTAAATGTAACTACGAAATTTGCTCTTTGCATTCTTGTAAATCCGAAATGAGTTAAGCAAGAAGACTTATCGCATTCGCTCAAAAAGATAGTTTTCTTCAGGCGCATACCATATCAAACATTTAGTGCCATTTGAAAGTATAAACAAAATATAAAAGTACATTTTGGCTATAAATGACCGTTTTACTAAGCTTTCTGGTTACATCTTGAGAAACCAACTTAAACAAAAGACGTGATGTATAAATTAAAATTGAAGAAATCGATATTTGAACTGCAAGGCAGTCCATTTTATATAATATACGACGGAAAAGCAATTTTTATTTAAAACGTTTTCGAAAATTGTCGTGTAAACAAAAATATCCAACACTGTTGTGTAGAAGAATTTCTAGTGATGCAATAATCGTGCTAAAAATTTTATAAACATACAAAATTTTATCTTAATTCCAAAAGAACAATTTGCATAATGAAATACAAAAACAAATAATTAATCTTAGGTTCGATTAGCATAATACAATTTACAATTCTTTAACAGTGCTGTAATAGACAGAAAACATAATCCAGCGATAAACACATGATCCTAGCTATAAAAAAGGTTCCTCTTTCTTCTCTATATTGTCCCTAAGTACTGTTCTATCATATTAAAGACACAACAAACAAACAAACAAACAAACAAAACTTTAATCGTAAACTCTTGAATAAATATTTGTATTTTGATGTTCAAAGACTGTGATTATATAAACATAATCAACTCTGTAAACTAAGAGGAAGTGAAGAGTACTTACATAAGCAGACTTCTGGAATCCGAAACCTAAAACAAAATTACACGATGCTGAAGGATAACACACGACGGTCATGCTGAAAATAAACTTATGTTAGGTGTCCTAACAGAATCACTTATAGTTTTAATACTGTTTGTTATTGTTCGTGGAGTAGAGCTCTTTTTTCATCATCCCTCAAAGAAAAGACGACTAAAGTATTTAAGGGGATAATTTCAGACAAAACGTCTCTCAAAAAATAATACCCCTGTCTACTCTTTTGTTTGCTCTGTAGTCCAAGGATCAATTAATAATAAATGTCGCCATGTTCCAAGTAAAGGCTTTTTTTTTCAAAACTGCCGCATCCGATTACCTCCTGCAGTAAAATAAATTTTTACCTTCCCTTACTAGGCTTTCAGACAGAGAAGTTTTGTTTAAAGCGCACATTTAATTCTTGAGGGTGGGTGTCACTCATATCTCATCAAGGGAACAGAAAACATTCTCTCTGTCCCTACAGAATTCAGAGAACACGATCCTCTGTTCAAAATCACAATCTAATTATTTAGTTCTATTAACAATCTAATAATTTTTACTGGGGCTACTCCTCAACCCCTATTTTTTCAACATTTCTCGTGAAGTAATACACAACATTTAGAAATAACCTGAAAGCCGTAATCTCTTCTTAACAACACCATTTTATAACAACTTGTTTGTAGCAGTATAATTGTCAAATTGAAAAGTTGAATCAAGTTATAATTTCTATAAATTCAAAATTACCTATTGATGATGCAGCAAAGTGGTACAGTTGTGCTGGTAAGGCACATCAGTTTATGAATTCTGCATATTAAACTATTCATACTATTCCATTTGCGCTATTGCTTGGTATGAGGACGCATATAAAGGAAAATGTAGAAATGATTAAATTTTATATTCTGAGCTTCAAGTGGGTTTTCAGAACTACCATGTAAAAACTCCCGAAGAAGAGAAACAACTAATACTCACGATCTAGGAGGAAAACCGGAAATATTACAGTTGTAGAATATGTGAAGCTCACAGATAGAAGATTAATGATTTGTTAGCAATTAAAATAGCCCAATTTGGAGAAAGTAAAAGATTAACTGTCTGGGATCTTAGTCCATAATTATTAGACGAACGTAATGGCACATACGATATGACGATAAAAAGCAATTTTGAAGGACCACAAAATACTTTGACATGCTCTGAATTCAGAAGATCTATAATGCTATTTAGAAAAGTAATTGATAAAAGGCATTTATTTCCGAGGTGGACCAGCAAGCTGCAGGAGAGAAGATGATCAAAGGAGAAAACAACGACGTGTTAAGGCTTTTTTAAATTTTTTTTTCCTCTTTTCCTTCAGATGAAAATGTTTTATATTTATTTTCTACATTTTTCAGTTTCCTATTCTGAGATGTTCCTGAATTCCTAGAAGGCCTGACACTGGGGACAGTGACAAGCAGGACAGCCCTGTTTGTCGTAATTTGCATATACGACCTCTGCATATCTGTTGCTAGGTGCCGCAGTGGCGAGGTCTAGAGTTCTGTATTTTAGTATAAAGTTAATACAGCTGCAGGCTGAATGAGAGCAATTTCATTTGATTGAATGTCGTATTGTGGCTAAGAATTGTTTTAATCTTTACGTTTGCATTTTCAATGTTTCTGTAGAGGCTTAATGTAGTTTATCATTTTATATATAGCATACTGAGCTTTGGAAAGAAGTTCACTTTTTAAATATGTCGCCTAAACATTGAGATACGCACTTCTAGATCTACTTTTATTTTTAATTTGAGTCAAAGGGTAATACACATTTTAACGTTCTGATATTTTTCTGTTTATGGCCTTTCATATGCTGAAAAAATATATAGAAATAAACGGAGCATTTAAAACTGAAATTCGTTCTTAGCAACATTTTAAAGTACCGCATATTTCAGCGTATAACGCATACTTTTAATACACACAATTAGATAAAAATTTACAGGTGCCCGTTATACGCAGGCTATAAATACGATAGATTTAAAAATAAGGAAAAGTTGAGCATACAAAAGTTTTATTTCTACATGTACGGGAATGCTGTCACTGGCGATTGAGCGTATTTTCCAAGGCTCAGCTCGCAACTCCTTTTTCTAGAATAGGCCTCCTTTGCACAAAATCAAATTCATACTTTGGCAGATTAATTATTGTGATGTCATTTTTGTTCCCTCACATATGGAGCTTTCACCAATACCAAACACCCGTGCCGCAGCACGAATTCTATTTTTTTCCTTAATTGAGTGATTTTGTATTTGAAACCAGCACTGTATGATTTTTTTTGTCAGGAGCCATGTTTACAAATAAAAAGAATACTAGACGAACTGTATTTCAATTAAAGCAAAGACGACTTACTAAAGCCTTCGATGTTAACTTCAAATTCACTGCTTCAAATGATTACAGAAGGAGGAAACATCTGATATCTAATTCCGTGACTTTATTTGTGTCCGAAGTGCATTCGTATCCCACATTGTTTCCCCCTTTCCTCGAAACTGTAGAGTAACATTCTTGTGTACACCTGCACGAATACAACCCATCCTTATTGTAGAATTATTTACGCCGTCAAACATTCCCCTCCCACACATTATTGTTCCCCTTTTCGCTTGTCAATTCATTGTACCATTCTTCGAAAGCCTACGAGAAATACTGGAATGAACGACTGCAAAAGATAACAGCATCACTCGTACATCTTTCAGCTTTCCTTGTAACGAAAAGGTTGCGTGTTATACCCCGAATATACCTAAGAATTAAAAATGTAGTTTGACAGTACAGGTACGTGTTATAGAGTATATGTTATAGACCGTACAAATGCGTGCTATAGAACGCTGCGCGTTACATGCCGGAATATACGGTAAATAATAAATAAATAGGTAGTTTTACGAATTGGTAGCAATGTGTTTTTATTTAAGAAACAAAGTGCTATATGTTCATTTTAATTTTTCAAATTTTGAAAATTTTCAACTTTAATTAAAATCAAGGCTTGCAAGTGGCAGAATGCATATGACAGTTGACCTCTCGCGGATCAGGCCGGTTTTCAGTGCCGTCTAACGAAATAAACAGCGGAAACATTTTATGGTTTTTCGATATGGAAGATGAGTACGAGTTATTTTTCCATCAAAACTCTCCACAAAGACAGCCTAATACACTTATTCAAATTATCCAGTCATATCCTTTTTTACAGACCTTCTTCGAGCATTTAGACTATAATTTGAAGTTTTCATACCGCAGATATTTATTTTTAAATAATTTAATCTCACTTCCGATAAATCTTTTATACAGGGTAAATAATAGAGAAAGTTTAACTAAAATGAGGAGTCAATTCTTTTCAAACTTAAAAAAAAAAGTAGTTCCTATACTGTAGTTTTTGACTTGTAGCAATTTGACTCAAACGTAACGTCAGGCTGGATTGTATGTTACGACGAATTATCGTCAAGAAGGTAACAATGAATTTAAAACAATTTATTTAGTAATACTAAAATTTTAATTTACCACTGAAATTAAAATTTACTACTTGTGTTCCATAATTTAAGAAGTAAACTTCCAGCACAAAACTGAAATGCGATTAACTGGAGAACAGTTATAAACAGTTGTCTTATAAAAGCTAAAAAATAAAACATAATTGCGTAATTATATGGACACCTGGATATAATCTAGCTCTGGTACAGAAATTTCGGATTCCTCTCTTGATCCCGGCTAAAAATTCTTTATCAACAGAAGCGCATTGAATATCGCAAATTAGTGCAACAACGAATTTCTGAACTATCTTGTTCTGCACTGAATTTCTGGACTGTGCGAACTAAGTTTTAGGTTGCTGGAATATGACAACGTTTACTATGGCTATCTGAAGGAAAACGGATGCGTTCATCGAGAACTTTCCAAAGGAAACTGGTTCAGATTTATTTATCACTTGGATATGACCACGAAAATCACCAAAAAAATAAATCTAGTTATCCGTGTTCAGCTGTTTAAACTATTAGGTTTTGTCCGGGTAGAAAGAACTACACGAAGAAAAGGAACGCATAAAATAAACTTGTTAAATATCAACAAATTAACACAATTGCTGCAGTATCAGGATCCGCTTTGCGTGGTTTACACCAGAATCCTCAAGGCACAGCTGTCTTAACTTAAGGTTCAAAAAATTAAAATATTGTTGCGTGTGTACGGGTTCGTAATAGATTGAATGCACGATGAAATGTTAATAAAATTTATTCTTATCACTAGAAATAAAACAAAATGCTGATATTTTTTTGCTCACAGATATTCGTACAATAGAACACAGTAGTTCAATTTCAAACTACTAAAAGTTAAACAGAACACAATAAAAAGCGCAGAGAAAGCTAATCGGATCAAAATTTTCAGCAGCCAAGTTAAACAACAACAGCTCACTAAAACAACTCAGCTAAAATGTTTCTTTCCGGCTTTTTAAAGCTTTTTCATCGCGCATGAGAACATTCTGGTAATTTTTGTTTTCTCGATGTTTCACGAAAGCAAAACAGAACAATTACGGTATATCTATTTATTAAATGCTAAATGTGGGCGCTCTTCTATTTTTACTTTTACGGTGTAGCTGTCTCTTATTCTTCGCGCGCTATATTGCTCGAGAAAGTAAAGCAATTTTAATTACAATTCCACTAAAAATAGCAAATTAAACACACAATCCGTAGCAATATGCATCAAGATGCTTATTCTAACACTCAGTGAGTAATGAGCGTATACATACACATAAATATAAACTCTAGCTGCCGGGAGGGGGTAAGACGTTTGAGAAACTGACAGTTCAAACTGGTTTCTAATAACTACGAACGGGGTGGGTAATGATCTTTCCATGATTTTCCTCATTTGTAGTGTAAATACTAAAAAGTTTCTCTTAAAAAGATTCCACAAAAGTACCGCGCCCTTACGCAGATCAGCACCACACGTTGCCGAGTAATAAGGACCGCTGAATATTGGTAGTTCGACCTCGCTTTGTTTCGATCCCAGGCGAACGGACTGACCGCAAGTGTGGTTTTCGTGGTTTTAACCATGTGTAATGTGAACATGAACTATATCGATATACACTGGTGTGCAAAAATTAAGGACGAAGTCGAAAAATTAGCATATCAGCTGAACGAAGAGGCAGAGCGGACAGAAAGACCAATCAGGAGATTAAGTAAGGTGATGTACGGTAGCACATGCGCAGATATGCAGGTAGACGTAATGGGGGAGTGTCGGAGTAGTATAAAGAATGTTGTCGGTGTTTCTGGCAAAGAGATTGCACGCCGTATAGCAGTTAAAATCACACCGAGTTGCTGCCTCAGCGAGATATGGCGAATAATCAATCTGTTAGACGACATCTGGATGATTTTACCCGAGGTCGAATCATTAGGAAGTTGGAGGAAGGCCGCAGTGTGACAAGTGTGGATGCAGAGTTCGGAATTGCTCACAGCATCGTTTCACGACTTTGGAGACAATTTCAAACTACAGGAACAGCTATCCTGGGGTTTAGTAGCGGTCGTCCACGAGGAACCACACCCGCAGATGACCGGTATATTGCCTTACAGGCCAGAAGAAACAGGTGGCAAACAGCGGGAGAAATCGCTAGACACACGACACTGGCGACTGGACGACCGATATCGCGTTTTACCGTGACCAGAAGACTGCACGGTGGTGGTCTGTTTGCACGACGCCCTGTACGGTGTGTACCTCTAACGCCTGCCCATCGGAGAAGACGTTCTCTATGGTGCCGGGAACACAGGAATTGGAGAGACAATGAATGGGGACGAGTACTCTTTACAGATGAGAGCAGATTTAGTCTGATTTGCGATTCTAGACACATACACATCTGGACAGAGCGGGGAACACGCAATAACCCCTTCAACATTATCAAAAGAGACTGTTTTGGAGGTCGCGGTGTTCTCGTTCGAGCAGACATAATGCTTGGTAGCCGGACCGACCTTCATATCTCCCAAGGAGGTTCGTCACCTGACACTGCTTTTGTAACGAGGTTCTACTTCCTTACCTGCGTCTTTTCACAAGGGCTATGGGTCCTCAGTTCCTCTTCATGGACGAAAACGCTCCACTTCATCGCACAGGTACTGTCGAAGAGCTGTTGGAGAGTGAAGATATTGAACACATGGATTGGTCGGCAAGGTCTCTGGATCTAAATCCCGTCAATGATATTGAACACATGGATTGGTCGGCAACTGGATCTAAATTCCGTGAAGCATGTACGGAACTTACAAGGAAAACCCGTGCCAGTACGTAACTTATCCCCAGTAACGAATCCGAAACTGCGATTGGTGCTACAAGAGGAACGAGCAGCAGTGTCTCAACAGCTCATTAACAACCACATATCCAGCATGCACAAATGATGTGAAACCTGCCTAGCAGTCAGAGGAGATCATATTCTCTATTAAAGACTGGACGTTTCTTGCTGGACACCCATCACAGGGATGTTCCGGCCTTCAGTCGCATTGCGCTCGACGCTACTTTTTCAATAAAGCTTCTTTTTATCCCTCTGATTTCTCTTTCAGTAAGTGTTGCTTACATTACTCATGTCCTTACGTATTGGGGATCTTACGGTATTAAATGTGTTCATATGGAAAGCTTTTGTACAAAGTTATATTTAAAAAACCGTCTCGTCCTTAATTTTTGCACACCAGTGTATGGTGTATCGCTATGTCCTCAGAAAAGTATTTCTACTGCAAGCGCAGTATATCT
>KK121925.1:2948-53315 GCA_000611955.2 Stegodyphus mimosarum | reverse complement strand
AATCCAAAGCGCTTGCCACCAAGCTCGCGCTTCATGTGCAGGAACAAGTGATAGTCGGACGGCGCCAAGTCCGGGCTGTACGGCGGGTGATCGAACTGCGCCCAATGAAACTGTCGAATTAACAATTGAGTGACACCAGCAGTATGGGGCGAGCATTGTAATGGAGCAACACAATTCCTTTACTGAGCATTCCTCTTCGTTTGTTTTGAATGGCACGCCTTAGTTTTGTTAAAGTCTCATAATATCGTGCCGCATTAATGGTTTCACCTCTGGGAAGAAATTCAGTAAGCAAAACGCCTTTCCTCTCCCAGAAGACAGTGCACATGATTTTTTGTGATGACATTGTCACTTTGAACTTTTGTTTTTTCGGAGAATGAGTGTGTCTCCACTCCATCGATTGTTGTTTCGATTCTGGTGTGAAATGACACACCCAAGTTTCATCACCTGTCACAATTTGGTTTATAATTTTTCTCTCTCATCACTGTCCCGCGAGAAAAATATCGGGGCTACCAAGTTGCTTTGTTTTGTGAACATCAATGAGCATTTTTGGAACCCATCGGGAACACAGTTTGCGATAATTCAAGCGGTCAGACACAATTTCGAACGAAACAGTACGTGAAATTTGTAGAAATGCCTCTGAAAGAGTTATCATTGTGAAGCGTCTGTTCTCATGAATTGCTTCATCAACTTTCTTTACCAAATCATCGGTAACAACAGAAGGCCGACCACTCCGAACCTCGGCGTGGACATTTGTTCGACCTGCATTAAACATTCTTACCCACTTTCTCACCATTCCATCACTTACCGCGTATTCACAGTAAACTTCGGTCACTTGACGATAAATTTCGGGCGGTTTAACATTCCTCGCGTTCAAAAATTTAATCACGGCACGAGTCTCACAGTCAGCGGGAGAACTAATTGTCTTTTTAATTGTCTTAACATTTTGAATGTGCACAGCAAACTGAAAACACAACATAGAGCAACCAAAATGGCGACAACTGAAAGTCAGTGAACAAGAAAGACTAGTGCGCATGAGCGGGACGCCTACCACAGCGCTGCGACGGCATTAGAATGAAACGGTGCTTGGTTTCCGAATACGCTACGTATATATACTACTTTCCTGCCGAATTTTGTGTCAATCAAAGTAGTATTTGCTGATTTTTTTGCATTTTTACATCTTCGTACTTAACTTTTGGAAGTGCGTGTATCGAACTACGTAATAATGTTACTCCTAAAAAGTAAAACTTTAGGACAGACAATGTTTTCTTATTTTATGATTCTTTTGTTTCCAATATTCTGCTTTAAATATGTTGGAGTATCTTAAGACTTAATTCAGATTTACGAGATCGATGACTCGCGCTTAGAATTATCTACCAGTGTGATTAGTGAAGAAGTCGCTTTATGTTTTCGTTAAATAAGTACAGCTTGCCGAAGACATTAAGCATCACTTATAGCACGTTCCGTCTCTCTTTCTGCAGTAAGTGAAGATTTTACCAAGCGTGAGTACACTTGTAGAGACATTAGGTTATTACGAAGCAGGAGACATGAAAAATGAGCAACGCCTTCGCCGGGAATCGAGCCACGGACCTCTCGGTTACGCGTCGAGAATGCAGACCACTACACCATGAAGACATGCGAAGAAGGCGGGAGAAATACCTTATATACTCCCCCTCTCAAAGGGCGACTGGGGTTTTTTGGGGACCCAATCGCCAAATCTCGGTGGTGGAGAATCATGATCCACCACCTTTTTAGTTCGGGCGTCAGTGTAGAGACATTAGGTTATTACGAAGCCGGAGACATGAAAAATGAGCAACGCCTTCGCCGGGAATCGAACCACGGACCTCTCGGTTACGCGTCGAGCATGCAGAGCGCTACACCACGAAGGCATGCGAAGAAGGCGGGAGAAATACCTTATACATTAAATTCGTGTGGTACAAATATCTGTCGATGACTCAGAGGAGTGTATATAAAGCACACCAGAGATCTCATATATTGATTGGAATATAGGTTTTACTTCTCATTAAATTATGACTATATTTTGAACTTTTTTCTTAATTGCAATGTTACAATTTTTCCCCACTTTTTACATGCCGAAACATTCAGTAGGAAATTTTATTCGTTATGCCTTTATTTAAAATGCTTACTGTGACATAGATTTAATTACAGCATCGCTGCCAATCAACACGAAATAGTGGAACATTATACACTACTTTAAAACAAGTACTTTAAGAGGCAAGAAAAAGAGTTTGTGTTTCGTTTTCATAAAATGATTAAGGTGAAAAAGTATCAAGAATTAATTTTTCTAGCAAGAACAGGAAAATTTTCAGTTAAACACCCTTCCCATTCTTGTTTTTTAATTGCGATAGTTATACCCCTGTGTGTACTTATTTAATAAAATATTACTGTATATCATGGTGTTCCTCCCTTTTATCTAATAACTAAGTGTGGAGGAACTTAGTGAACCGCTAAGCGAACTATCACTTAAGTCCAGAAACAAAAACGTAACACTCAAGAATTGTTAATTACCCTTTATTGCTCAAACTAAAGGTGTACAGTCGGCCCCTTGCTCAAGAAGTACAACAAAGCCTCCACTTGGGCTTAAACTCAAAAGCGTAAGAAATAAGTATTTAACTAATGACAAACTAAAGAGATTTAGCGAAGCTAACACAATTCTAAATAGTTGGCCCCTAAATATCAAATCAGCTAGCGAAGCTTGTAGAGACATTAGGCTATTTCGGAATCAGGAGAAAGGGGAAAATGAGCAATGCCCTCGCCGGGACTCGAACCATGGACCTCTCGAATACGCGCCGAGCGTGCTGACCACTGCACCACGAAGGCATGCCAAGAAGGTGGGAGAAATACATTATATACTCCTCCTTTTAAAGGGGCGACTGGGGATTAGGGAACCCAATCACCAAATCCTGGTGGTGGAGAATCATCATCCACCACCTTTTCAGTTCGGGCGCCACTGTAGAGATATTAGGTTAGTTAGGAAGCTGGAGAAGTGGAAAATGAGCAATGCCTTCGCCAGGACTCGACCTCTCGAATACGCGACGAGCGCGCTGACCACTACACCACGAAGGCTTGCCAAGAAAGTTTGAGAAATACCTTATAAGCTATCAAGGGCGCGTAATACGGCCGAGCCTAGTAACAGCTTATAGAGATGTGGCTAAAAGGCAAACACGCGCTAGTAAGAAACTCTGCTTCTCTCTTCCGAAGTCAGTGGAACTTCGACTTAAATGCTATCTACTAATCATTTGCGTTTAATGCGATTCTAAAAACTCGTTCCAGTAAGGAATTATAAGCTGAAATTAGGATGTATAGGAAAGGAGTTTTCACTTAAAAATAACTGTTATAAACTTAGGATAAGCCTTACAATATAATAACGTATTGTGTAATATAATAAGTAAATAACTGCAAGCTTACTTAAAATAAAGTAATATTGTATTGGTTTCATTACACCTTTATGAATTACTTTAAACAGATTACTTTTTACAATTTGCATAAATGTCTGCTATTCCAACAGGAAGTAATCAGTAACCAATTAGGAAGTGATAAGAAATACAATAATATTGTTACGGATTTCATATTTATTTAGTTATTTGTTTAGAATTGTAATTAAAATTGTTTTATTTTCCCTTGCAATGCAGACGATTTAGCTACGCCGGAAAAGTAAAAATACAAGAGCGCATGCATTTAATATTTAATAAATAAATATCTCGTAATTGCTGTTGCCGTCGAGGAAAATCGAGATATTTATAGATTTTACGAGAATATTCTAGTGAATAATTAAAAAGCTTATTAAAGCCGAATTTAAACACCTAAGCTGAGTTGTAGCTGTTTAAAGCGGACTGCTGTTTGTTTACTTAATGCTGCGATTGATTGTAGCGAATTCACTGTGAGATTGGATTAACTTTATCTGTTTTGAATTCAATTTTGTTTAACGTTTCAGATATTGTGATATTGTACAAATATCTCTGAGGAAATATTTCAGCATTTTGTTTTATTTCTTTTGAAAAGAATAAATTTTATTAATTTTTTAACGACTTGTGCATTCAATCCATTACGAACCCGTACGCACGCAACAATATATAGCATATATGAAGACAAAGATATTTAATTTAATTAATAACTTAGGGCATCACAAATGAAGGTTACTTGTCTAAGAGAAAAAGAGCTTCTTTAAGGTCAAATGGTTTGGATTTTATGTTACGCATTGAAAGAATCACGCAAAAATCTACGCAGCCCGCAAATTTCCCATTATTTCAACCCGGGTTCAAATTACCAGGTTTCAGTGGTCATATCCGTTAGGCTACTGGTGGATTATTTAAGTCAATTAGACTGTGAAGTACATGAATATTAAAGTACTTAAAATCAGATGTAATAACATTCAAAAACATCGAAATAGATATTCACGATTTCTGAATAACTACAAAATATTAGAACTGAAATTTAAACTAATAATCTAAGGATAATGAAACAGTGTAATAATGGAAACCTTGCTCAGCCCCGTAATTATTGATTCTATCCAACGTTGAAGAGACCACAAAATTGGAAGCAAATTATTTTTCGATTTAAAAATTAATTATCGAAAGGGCTTCAGTTACAAATGCTTGCCAGTTTCTATCGCAAAATGAGAGTTTATCAGAAATGAACAATCTTTTTAAACACAAATAGTTAAACTTTTTCACGTCAATTTATTACATATGTTTGCTTATTCATGGTGAAAGAAATGTATGAGATTGTTTTAGAATTTAAACTTTGCAGCTTAAAATTATTACCTAAATTTAAAGACGTGTAAAAATGCAAAATGTTCAGGGAAAGAAGTTTCCCCATTTTCACAGCTTTATGGGATGCGAGAATGATAAGTAGGAGCTTCTGTACAAGCAAAATATGTAAGTAATATTTTACGAAAAGAAAACACGTAATTAAACTTTGTAGCATTTTCATTACACAAGTAATTTCTCTGCACTTTGGTAGGCAGAATAAAAATTTCCATAAACCTATATGCATATTATAGCCACATTTTAAAATGCGCTGGAAGTACAGTATGATAAAATGAAGAAAAGTGACAAACACAGAAAATGATAACGTTATTAATGTATTTTTATTTTAGAAGGGGTAACTGGTTTTCAGAATTCTAGAAATGTATTTCTCCTTGAGTTATCTGAAATCCTTGTTCATTTGCATAACCACATAGAGCATTAATATGATTATTGTAAAGACAGTAGGTGTAATAATTGCGATGTTATTTATAATACTTTCTGGCTAAATAAATGCAGCTTCATAATCGCTGTAAATGGTTGTTAGGGGAAAAATCTGAAAAGCTTGGATTAAAAAATGTATGCTAGATTTTTCTCTATAAAAGCACTCACTGAAAATTTAAGATTTAGTGAATGGAAATTTGGAGCAACCTGAAACATATTTGGTCATTTGGAACAAATAATCAACAGAATCGTAATGCTACATATAAACTTTCATGTAATTTAAACTGCTATCGCATTAACAAAGTTAATGTAGAAATACTGTATTCGGTGATGCTTTTATTTAGGTAATTATGAAATGAGATAACTTTGCTTCTGGTTGACATCTTTGCTATTGAAAAATCTGTGTAGATAAACCCATAGTGATTGGACAAAGATATTCAACTCAATAAACGAAATGAAAGAGACAATTGTTACTTTTAATCTATTTTTGGAAAGAGGATGAGATTTAATTTCCGCATTTTTAATAAGCATTCAGATATTCGGGTTTCAACATACTGGAAGGAGGAAACAAATTAAAAATTACAAACTCAAAAGCATAAAAAGAATTGCTTTTGCTTCTAGAAAAGGATTTCAAAAGCACCGTTCCAAGCAATTAACGCTTTTTGCAGATCTCATTTTGTTTTTCCTGGAAATGTTTAAAACTATTCTTTTACTTTCATTTAAAAGAAGAGCAGAAAAAAAAATCTGCTTTTCCGAGATTAGATACAGATATATTTTGCCGTTGTACAGAATAAATTCTAGGATGTGGTTTATATAGTAACAAATTTCGAATGATTTATATTTGCAACTTTCAGATAAGCAGTTATTCTGTACCGAATATGTTAAATACTTATTCCGGAATTTAAAACAAAAGAAATTCAAATGATAATTTTAAAATGTCTTTATATTTTGCACACGCATCAATTAAGAGAGAAAATACTTGCGATAACCATTTACGGTCTGAGAAATTACACATATATACATCGCCTGAAAATATAAAACAACTGATATATTTAACTTTCAAAGAAACTCTTTTATTTTAGTAAAGTATCAGTAAGGGTGTAATTTATTCAGAACTATACATTAACTTGGAAATAAAACCGGTACTTTACATATGAAATTTATTTAAGCATACATTAATTAACGAAAGTGGACCATTATTAAATGTGGGAAGATTCTTAAAAGTTTATTGTTTCAATGGTCGGCTAGAAGATGTTTTCTATTACCGACTAGGACTGCAGAGATGGATCAGATAATAAAAATCAGATAGGTATAGGAAAGGAAATAATTTAGGTATAATGCCTCTGTCAAGTAGCTCAAATTCTCTTGGACGTAATACATTTAAGTTCATACTAAACAGAAACAAAACCGAAAACTTTCGGGCAAAAATGATTTGAAGAAGGAACTCTAAGACTGAAATCTGTCAAAAATTACTACCTAGTATTGCCTTCTTAAAATCTGTATTACTCCGCCACATTGAAGGGTTTGAGATTTCAAAGTAAAATTGCTCGATCTTAAACATTTCTGATCTCGGTTCTAAACTGAAATATCAAATGAATACTCGAACCTCTTAGTGCTACTAACTTGGCTAACTTACTTTAAATAATAACAAATTCTTGTCACTAACTATTATGTAAATATAAGTGGATTGCTGTACCTTGCAAGTCTAGTGACATTTTTCTGTTAGCTTAAAGCACAATGACATACTGTAAACTGAATAAACAATGATATTTTACGTAATGCTTATAATTGATAACAGCAATTATACCCAGGTATATAGAACGCGTATGTATAAATGTTATCATATTTTACGTTACTTCATAATAGTATTAATTTCCAAAAGAAAGTCTTTAAGTTATCTGTGAAGGATAATTTTAATTTATTAATTCCCAAAAAACTTGTAATTTACTGAAAAGAGTTTTATATGATTCAAAATCTAAGTGGATAATATTAGCTGAATTTGAAATCTTTAATAAGGTAACTAAGTAAACTATTGATAGAATAAGATGGTACCATTTCTTGGTTCATTCTTCTAGGCCAAAAATATAATTAAGTTTGTTTCAACTACTCTTCAAACTCAATACACAGCAGAATTAAATTTTTTTGCCTATATTTATTATATAAATGCTTTCTAATTTATTTAGCTCAAAATGCTAGTCACCTATATCCCAAATGAATGTGAAAATATTTAGACTAGTACAACTGAATACAGTATTTAAGTATAAACTTGGTTTCAATTCGTTACTCTTCAAGATATATGAATTTTTTAAATTTTTAAAAACTACGTTCAGTACAGCTGAGGACACTAAATTATTTTGAAGCAAGTGAATTAATTTAAAAATAAACTTATAAAGCCTTATAAAATCTTTAACCGAATGAGATTAAGTCTTTCAAATACCATATAGTTACAAAACCATGTTATAGTTTCTTGTCATTTATGAGTAACATATGCTTAGATACTGCTCAAACCAAAGAAACCACAACATGCTCATGCTCTCCCATTTGGCACCAGTGTTTTTTAAGTAGAAATTAATCAAAACAACTTATTTTACTTCTGGGATATTAAGATAATTTTTTTAATTTTTGAATTCAATTCTATGCCCTTTCAGAAATCATTAACTCGAAAGTTAAGGCTTACTATTTTGTTTTACAGTAAACAGCAGTAAAAACTTTTAATAGCTTCTTGCATTTTAAAATATGTAAATTATTCATATACATGAAAAGCGGTATTTTCTATATTTAGAATGCAACATGAATGCTAAAAAATGTTGAACGAAAGTTTACGAAACTGAGTAAGACTAGCTTTTATGCTATAAAAGTAACACACATTCAAAAGCCATGCAGAAACGCGAATGCACATAATAACTTAAAATAGCTGTAAAAAACAAAATTAAAGTCCCACCAAATGAATAAAATAACATCTTTGTTATTGTAATTCGCTGAACAGAAAACGAAGAAATTTTTACATCACACCGCAAAGCATTTGCAAGAGGTTGAGACAAACGTTTACTGGATATCAAAAAGTTCTTTTCTTGTAAATGAAATAACTGGCTAAAAGCCAAATCTTTGATATAAAAGAAATCAGCTGTAAGAGAGAAATTATCAGACTCTTTGCCTTTTATTTCATAGAAAAGAAAAAATAAGAAGTCATCTTCCTGAAGGAAAATGCCTGTTAAAGCCTATTAGTTATAAAAGTTTTAAAATGTCGCTTCTCAAAAAAGAGATTGAATATTTGCCAATTCAGGAAATCAACATGGAAAAAAATTAAATAATCTCTAGACCTAATTGCACAGAAATTTTGCTATTAATGTATTACCCTCAAAAGGGAAAAACTTCAAATTAATTTTAAAATATTTTGGAATTTAAATAAGAAATCGAATTTTTCTATATATAAATATATATACAAAAAGAAACACATTAATATGCCCAAAACTTAAACGAAAATTAACCTGTCCTCCACTATAGCTGCAGAATTGAAATAAATTAAACTTAAAACGTCTAAAATTGAAATTAAATTGGAATCAAAGCAAGACATTTCCTCAACAATCCTCATAATTTTAACCATAGGTGTGAGGTTACACTGTATCTAAACATATCAAAAGTAAAAAATGAATTCATCAGCAGAACAAACTCGAAAAATTAAAACGGGAAAAGGAAAAAATATACAATATATAAAAATATGAAAATTAATCTCCTTTTTCTGAAACTCTAATTCAGAGCTCCTCAGGGGAAAATGAATTAAAATTTCTTAAAAGTTGATTAATGTGTTTCGAATACATGTTTTGTTCTTCTGGTACATTTGATATCAAAAACCGAAAAAATATTCATTTAAATTTTCTACATATTCAAAACACATGGAAAAAAGAATAAAACATAGCATTGTGCCAAACTGACTACTCAAAAAAAAAAAACTTTACATTATGCAAATTGACCATTCAAAAACCAAATTGGCGAAAAAACATTATATACCAATCCGGTATTCAAAAGCAATTATAAATAAATATATGAGCAAAACAAATATACTTTAAATCAAATTGTCATTTATACAACACTCAAAAATTGGATGGTCCCCGATTATGCAATCCTAAACTTTTAATATCAGGAAAACGAAAACTGTTCAGAAGAGATTTCTATAAAATAATATAAAATCTAATCTGAGCCTTAAACAACTAAAAACTGAAAACCTATTTGAAACAAAATTTGAACAAATCATAAACTTACTGAATTCTAAGAACGAACATATTTTCCCAAACAGTGTTCCTTGTAAAGAAGGTAGAATTCAAAGCTACTCGGGAGAAGTAAAAATTTTTTGTACTTCTTGGAAGAAGTTTGCGGTAAGGTTCAAAGTGCCCAATAGCAGAACTAAGTATTTTAACATGTGTTCAAAATGTTCTACCCTGTTAAACGTTTTGTGTGGGGGGTTGCAAAACGTTGGGTGCGGTCTGTAAAAATTATTGCCGGCGAGAAGGGTGATTATTAACTCCAAAATGGCAGCGCTAGAAACTTACTATAGGATGCTGTCCTGTGTAAAATCTTAAAAAGCAAAAATAAAACTGGCTAAAGTTGAAGAAAAAGGAAAAATACAGTTTATAAAAGATAAAAGTCTTCACGTAATCGGGACACACTACGTCTTGAAAACTAGAAGCTTGATTTTTTAATAAAAGCGGAATTTTCCAGCTTATTAAATTTACAAATAGAAGAAGGATAGTATAAATAATATTTAAAGAGAAAGAAAACAAAATCTGTGTACATATTTACGAGTAATTCCGAAAGAAACGTATTAAGAATTAAAAACAAAAATTTTTTAACCAACCCTGCGCTATAGCTGCAGGACTGAGGTAAATTAAAGCATCTAAAGTTACAATTAAATTGGAATCAAAGCAAGGCAATTCCTCAACAATATAAATAACTGTAACCATGTAAAATAAATTACACTGGATCTAAACATATCAAAATTAAAATAAGAATTCAGTAGAACAAACTCGAAAAATAAAAATGCGACAAGGAAAATTAATCTGCAATTAAAATAAAAAATTAAATTATAAAAAGTAAAATATATATATACATATATAATTTCTATTGCTTATTAGATAGATTCATGTTTGAAACGATTACAACATACATGATATCCTACACTAGATTATTGATAAATACCAAAGCTCTGTCAACATGCTGATACGCAGAAAATGGTTCTGAAAATAAGCACAAATGGATAAGGAGTTGCATAGTTATGTTTTGTATACTTCATTTTCAGGGAACACATAAATATATTAAATTTAGTAAAAGAGAAACATTTACCCTACCCACAGCATAAGGGATGCAAGAAGTTTCAGCAAACATAACTCTTTCAAGTTTAAAAATCTAGAATCCTTAACTTTATACTATATTCTGTAAACCTGGTACATTATATCTTATGAATAATGATAAAAAATACGATGTTTAAAAATATACTGTTGCGTGGGCGCGGGTTCGTAATAGACTGATCGCAGACAGAACCGAAAATAGTTTGATAAAATTTATTTAACCCTTTACAATTATGGAATTTTCCACAAAAAATACTCTTACAGCTCTTCCTAAATTACCTCCGACCGCCAAGAAATCTCTAGTAACTTCCAATTTTCGAAATAACTGGAAGGCATACACAGTTGAAGTTACATACAAAGGCCTGATGCTGTTACAGTTACATATAAGAAACAATTATAGCAGTAATTGCTTACACAGTGACCGGACCAAAATGTCGCTAAGTTATATGTCATCTATAAGATGCCCAACGCCCATACCGACGACAAATGCAATCCTGCGCTCCTCGCCTGGCCTTAGTGTGATGTCATTGTCAAACAATAAGATAAATCATAACAACAAGGACGAATGTTTTCCTTCTGAAATTAAACCGCTCACAACAGCCATAAAGGGAAAGTTATAAGGTATTTTCTCCCTCCTTTCTGCATGCCTTCGTCATGTAACGGTAACCCATACGGCACGAGTATTCGAGTAGTCCAGTTTTGAGTCCTGGTGAGAGCATTGCTCATTTTTCACATCCCCTGCCTAAAAAAGACCTAATGACTCTACAGGGGTGTCCGAACGAAAAAAGTGGTGTATGATGAATTTTCACTACCAGGATTTGGCCATTAGGTCAACTAATCGCCAGCCGCCCTTTAAAAGGAGGAGTATATAAGATATTTTTTCCTCCTTTCTGCATGCCCTCGTGGTGTGACGGTAGCACACTCGGCGCATATTCGAGAGGTCCAGGTTCGAGTCTCGGTGAGGACATTACTCAGTTTTCATATCTCCTGCTTAAAAAAAAATAATGTATCTACAATATTCTCAGGCTAAACTCAGTTACTTTAGAAATGCATTTTATATTTATAAACCTGCGCGTAAACCTAGTATAATATTCAGTATCAAAGTAAAACTGCTTGGTAGATCATTAGAGGTAAAAGCCTTTATCCGGTAAATTTAGTATCACCGAACCTCACATGTTTTATTCAGTCGAAGTATATAAAAGTAACAAAGTCTGTATCGTTGCATTAACGATTTTCCTTTTACATTCAATGCTTACGCATTTAAAATCATTCAAATATCCACATGCAAAATAGGGTTCTAGAAAAATTATATTAAAGGATAAGGAAAGTGAATAATTTGAAGCATTTCTTATATTCAAATATTTATGTGTAAAGTTTCTTATATTAGAAGACTTCAGTAGCTTGGTAAAAATTTCATTAGATTTCCTTTTTTCTTAATATTGATAGGTAAATATCATTAATTTTGACAGTCCGTTGATTGTTTTCATTATATAAAATAATTAACTAATTTCATCTTCTCATTTTTAAAAAATTGTTAAACTCACTGGATAAAGTTTCTTCTTTCATCCTTTTTATTTCTTGAGTAAACTACCTCTCGAATATGCATATCTTTTTCTATATTGACAATCTAGCTTCAAATCCATGTGGTGTATAGGAAGTTGCTGGCAAGCTATGTATAACTTGAGAAAACTTTCCTCCTTCGTAACAAATCATCAATTTTTTCTCAGTCGTTGGTAAGGGTATAAATGACAAGAATCTTTCCGGAAGGTCTTGTGGCAGTCGTAAATCCCGACCATACATTTCGAAGCACAGTGGCTCATTAATTGCAGAATAGATTGTATAACGGGAAAGAAAAATGTTGACAACACTTTTCCCCTTCTGGTAAACTAGGTGACTAATCAAACATTCCTTTCCGAATGCCTTATTGTGAATGATGATTGCTAATCTGTCTTGTAACAACTTGTAAAGTAATGAAGCATTTATTGGAGAGGAGCTAGGATTGCCTGACAATACCGTACTTCGGAACAAAAAAGTAATATTAAACTCCACTGAAATGATTTTAATGAGGATTTTATAACTCACTATGCTACGCAGTACCTACTTGATTGTGTAACATGTAATTCATATAATTTACTTAAAAATGTAGTACATAACTTATTTAACTCAGATGGCAGAAAATATTTCACTTTAGATATAAAAAAACTCGTTACTATCCATTGCGTTAATTAACTGATGTGCAAAACCCTAAGAGCAATTAAGAATAAAAAGCTCCTTTTCATCACAGTCATAAATTAAATACTACTAAAGATCCATCCGTTGCCTGTTCGAAAGAACTTGAGTTTTCCTTCCCTGATTTCATCAATGAGGTATTCATCTTTTAGCTTTTAGCTTTTTCAGTATATTTCTGCAATTTTTAAATATATGCAGTTTCATGTTTATCTGTACCTTTTAAATCGCAATTTTTCTTTGCAATAGTTTTAGGAAAATATGCTCGGTTCTTTTTATTTAAAGAAATAACTAAGTACAAACAAAGAAATCAGAAACGGAGCGCATGTTATATTAGATAATGCAGCTGAAACAAGTTGAAGTATACTGCATTTTTTTCAGTCACCTTCATGGGTGAAAAGTTCGAGAAGCTTGCTAAACACGGATAGTTGAAGCAAATGATTGGAGTGGAAATAATTCTGCTTTACATTCTAAAAAGATTATTTTTACCAGTCGAAAGTCAACTTTACGAAAACATCAAAATTAAAAAATTTTATTTTCTGTGAACAGACGGGATCACGCTTCTGAAATATGTACCTGTTTAACTCATCTCTACCAAAAGATTAAATATTTTCAAAATAATAGCATTTCAAACATAAAGGCGGTATACCCATTTGGGTAAATAAGCTTTAAACATTAAGCTGAAATTTTACTCTTTTTTTTCCTTTCAATATTCTTAAAAAAATACGTCAGAAAAGTTGTTTTTTATTCAAAGCAATGACTAAACATAATCAAAAAGTCATGGTGGAAAATCATGTTATGTCACATAATCGGACGAAAGAGTTTGAAGTGTAATGCTTTATTTTAAATTTTCCAGATCTTGAAATTTTTCAGATCAAATGAAATGTTTCAGAAATTTGATGAACACGGATTACTAAAGCAAGTGGCTTGAATGGAAATGTAGATTCAAAATGACAATTATTGTAAACTTTATTGCAATAACAGGGTAGAAAAGAATATCTCTCTTGAATATTGAGAAAAATTATTGAATTTAGCTGAAGGATTGTAATCATTATGAAAGGTATAATATTATATGCTCTTTTACTAACTTATTGCATTACTGTCCAATAAAGAGAAAAAATGTACATTTCGAGTAATAGTTTTGCTCGAAATAGCTATGTGCAAATATGATGTCATTCAAAAAGTTAATCGCTCGCAAACGGCGGAGAAGACCTCTGAATACTGGTCATTCGATTCGGTTCCTGTTAAACGAGCTGGCTACATTGGCTCTTTTGTAATTTTTCCGAAGTGTAACGTGAATTTCCTTAAAACGCCATCTTACAGGTAACAGGGCACCTTAAATTTAGACCTAGAGCATACTATTGAATACTGATTTTAGCAAATATTTGTCATAGTTCTCTTTCTCTACTTATTCATTTTATGAAATATATTACAAAGGCTCCTTTACATCTCTGGCGATGACTAATCAGAAGTTTCAGTTCATTTGTGTTAAATGATTCTAAATTCAAAAGATCAAACAAACATTTTATTCTTTGATTAAAATAAATCTTTTTAATTACAAAAGTCTTTAGAATTAAGTTCTATATTGTCAAATTCTTATTAGAAGCCTCTTTTTTAATTCCTGCACATACGAAAACGCTCAACGTCTAGTCTCAATTTTTTTTAAATCTTCATTTTTGACATAAGCTATGCAGTTTCGTATAAAAATTAGGCTTGTAGTATAATAAAGTCATTTCATTCTTTTTCTTAAACTACTTGGCTACTACGCACCCTTATGGCTGCGACTTTTGTTCTTTGATCTTCGGTTAAAATGCCCTTTCTTCCTGTTTCCTTTTTACTTGGCAAACTGAAAGAACTTTACTTCCAAGATTTAAGCTTGTATGCGAATTATTAAATAAGACATTTTCCTTTCACACGAAACTCACTAAGTTCTTCACTCCTGGAATGTACACCTTTCGTAAAACATTTGCCTAAGATTGAAGATAAAAGTGACGTACTAAGAAAAGTACTGCAAACTCAGAAATTTCATGCAGTCACAAAAATTGTCTTCAGCTCTGGGCAGGATTTCTGTGACTTGAAAATACAATATTTTACAAATAAGAAAGCAAAATCATTTATGTTGCAGTCTATCCTCTTGATCTTAATGAAATTAAGTTCACGAAGTCATCTCAATCAAGAACAGAAGAGAGAAGGACTTAGAAAACAGAAAAGAGAAGTTATATAATCAAATATGTCCAAGACTTTGGTCACCTTTTGGTTATATAACAACATTTTGTTTAGCTCCATCCTATTATTATTCGAGAGCGCACTTGATGACGGAATCTAAAGAACCTTTTTGTAACCATCTGTATCTACAAAAAACCTCTCGAAAGTCTTTCGTCTTCACGTATTTTAAATGCCTCCATGCCACTATACACTATTCCTAGCCCAATACTTGGGCTAGGAACTATACATAAATATACATACATACATAAATATTTACTACTATACATAAATATTTACGTATGGAAACAAAAAAAATTCTTTGCGGTTTAAAATCTTTGCCTTTAGCTTCAGCACAGTTTCCAATCGAATAGACCAATTTTAAAAAGTGTATGCTATTCAAAAATTTATTTATATAAGGGACATGATTTATCAGTTTCAACAGCTTCTTTTGGGCTGTTAAATCTATAACCATTACGTTTGTGTTTGATGAAATGGAACAAGTGAAAATTATTGAGTCGTATAAGAATACTGACTTTCATGGATCAAGTAACTGGTGATATGCAATTCAGAATGTAAACTTGTAGAGTCATTAGGTCATACCGACGCATAAACGAGACAAATGTGCAGTGCCCTCTCCGTGATTCGAACTCCAGGCCTCCCGGACTGGAGCTTCCTTCCAGTTACAATATGAACGCTTGAGGAGAGGAGGAAGAAAATATCTTATAAACTTACATTTTATGATGCAGAATGTTACGACGTTTCACATCTGCCCTCCAGCAGCTATTTCTGGAAAACAAACTGCTGTATGCAAATCAGCATTTACTGCACTGCAATCTTCTAAAGCAATGGTTTTGATACACTAGACATACTAAAAAACTTAATAAGCGGACAACTTTGGTAGAGTGTGGCGTATTTTGAAAGACATAAGAAGTAGATTGCTAAGTTTGTAATAGTTTCAGATTCATATGAATAATTCACATTCCATCACCTGTTATGATATCAAAACATGTTTGAAAGAAGAATTAATTCTTTAGAGATTTTCCTTGCACCATTTGATTCGAGTATCTTTATTGAGTTAAATTTCATGGAATCTAATGCGCACTTAACGTTTTGTTTTTCTTTTAAATGGTTTTGTAAAGCTAAATTTGCTCAGATTATTAAAATAATCTAAGATGCCTCAAATTCATCATAGGTGATATATTGACTCAAGGAGATCATTTATTGTACGTCATCAGTGTTCTCAGGCGCCGAAGTAGTTTCTGACCCACTTCCACGATACATCACTCATATTCCTACGTTCACAATAATGCTTTAAACCATTTATATATCGTTGCTTTCGACACCGCTTCATCGGCAAATATCGAATCATGAATCATAAAATTGCCAAAATCCGATCAATACTATGTTATTGAGTCAAGCCTAAGTGAAAATCATAATATAAATAAGCCCTGATTTGATAATCGCCTTTACTAAACCTATGCTTTGTCATTACCTTATTTACTTCAAAATGACTTCGTAAAAGTATGTTGTAATATATTTCGGCCATCTAACAACCAGTGATTACAACAAAATTTAAATTAGAAAACCATCTGCGTTTAACTACTACTCCTTGAATTGCCAAATTCTTATAATATAAAAGCAGACCCTATTATTTCTCTTTACTTCGGAATCAAACGCGGATTCAAAGGTACTGCAGTCAGTTTTAGACTCAATTATAAAGAGCGTTATATATTCTAAATAGACATTAACTGCCAAAAGAGCATAACATTACTTACATTGTTAACGATTAATTGCTTCATCTTTTCTGTCTTTAAAATCTATTCGCATATTTTTTGCGAACTAAATGTTCAACAGTTGTGAATTCATTGAAACTACGAATGTTATTTACACACGTTATTTATCAATCAGACTTGTTCATTTACTGTTTGACCCTAAAACATTGGAAATTACAAGCTATACAAGCGTTATCCTTTTTCGCTGAAATCAGGAGATCGTTTTCTTTCATATTCGAGTGATGTGGTATGATGATATCAAAATGTGACATACACGATTGTAATGGACATGAGAATGTGTAGCTAGGAACACGAGCACAATTTGAGGTTTTCATGATTTTGAAAGTAAATTCTATGTCTTGATTGGAAAATCCAGGTAAAGAATAACTTAACGTCCTTTCCATTATGTCCCACAAAATGGTCAACGTAATCATTTTCTCGGAAATCTCATTTATTAAAACAATGACTTAAATGCTATGATAGCAATGTGATTGAATCAGGAAAAAATGACATGTAAATGAAGAAACCATTCTTCCGCAGAAAAGAGCGTTATTTACATAAAGAATTTAATTATTTAGCTTTCATGTCAGGGGAAAAAAGTACTCCTACGTCATGACTATCTCTCGTGATAGCTGACTACCGTGATAGCTGAGAGAAGAATTTTAGTTCTTGTAAGTACTGATGAATGGTGTACATCGATAATAATGAAGGATTCGCGTCGCATAGAAATTACAGAAAGAACTTGCCTTTTGGTCAAAATCGTTTGACTGAATACTGACATTTTCAGTGAAATTTTCCACTCGTTAGAATTATTCAAATCTACTTATAAGCGTATTACTAGTGATATCCTAGTACACAGATGTTTCTTATGTGTTTGATCTGCAAAACCTTTTTAGACCATACTTAGTAACAATTAAAGGCGTTCTTTTAAAATGGCTTCGAGCTATAGCGGTCATAAGATCCTGTTAGCGAACGAGAAAACTGATTTTTTAAGCTTCATGCTCATAAAATACATAATTGATTCTTCCATGACGCCCGAAGTAAAAAGACAAAAAAGAGGCGGGGACTGTAGCTCTTCACCACTTTGATTTGGTCGTTTGGATCATTCCTCCTTCTTCCAAACATTCTTTAAGTGGAGGAGGAATGAAGCAATGAAAGGAATTAAAGGCTATTCTCCACGGCCTGCCTTTATACCGTAGTGGTAAGGTCTCAGTTTCGATTTCAGGTCAGGGAAGTGCTAATATTTTAACATTGGTACTTGCGAAAAGCCTCATGACTCTGAATTCTTGTGCATAATTTTTAACAGTTCAGTTTAACTTCAAATGTCATCAAAAGGCATAAATTGTATAAATTTTGCATAATACTGTTATTTTTAATTACGTTCTAATACCATTTTTGTTTTGCTTTGATTTACGTTGGAACGAAAGCCTCATCATTTACAAATATACACTACCTTACACCTATATATTGTATTTTCTCCCACTTTTCAACATTGGAAGAAAGCTCCGAAAATCTAATTCAATAGCGGAATTTAACTTTAAATTTTATTAACCAAATGGAAGCCAGAAATGTAAAAATAAGCAAATGGAAGCCAGCAAAACATAAATTATAGTTCCTCTTTTTTTCTGTATAAACTAAACATTGATTCAGAAAACAATAATGTGCATGATAATTTATGCATGTTTAATTGATTTCTTGTGTGACAAACAAAAATGAAATCTTACGTTTAAGGTGCCAAGGTCGCGCAAATCTGCGTTTCAGTTTCATTATTTAGAATTGCATTCAGCCAGGAAGATATTTCTTTTAAGAATGTAATGAAATTCCAACACACTATTGAAATCTTAAGACAATAAAAAGATTATCGTGTCTTTCTCTTGTTTGGCTTAAAACAATGCTTCATGTGTTTTGGAAAAAAAGTAATGGCATAAAAATCAAGTTACGTAGAAACGTTCAGCTACTGCATTTAGGTACTTGAACTTAGACTTTTCTTGGAAACATTGGAATTTCTTGTTCAAGCCATCAAAACGAACGATTTGATGGATGACAAGTCGGAATGGGGCTGGGAGTGAGCGGAGAATCGTTCTGATCCGCATACTAATCAATCTTATTCTATATTCCTTTACCTCTCTTTTTAAATTTTTTTTATTTCTAGCTTACTCAAAGAATGCCAAAGATTCGCTCTTTTCATCTAAGAAAATGCATAATGTGTAGTGATTCATGTTCATCGCCTTTCTTGTAAAAGAATTTGATGAGTTATTCAAACACTACACGTATTTTATAGTTAAAAAAATCACGATTTCCTTTATGTATATAAAAGAGTTAAACTTTTAGTTCCTGAAACACTCAGTGCATGCATTGTTCATGTATTTTGAAACAAAGTATATATAAAGCAAAAACAAGAAATGCAAAATGGAAAAATTGTTTAAAAATGTAAGTTTGTCTTACACAGTTAAGGCCTGAAATTACGTACTCAAGGAAGGTTACGTAGGAAACATTGCAATTCCTAGAGAAAATGTAATTTCCAGCAATGAAAGTCCCAATTAATTTTGCGCGAGATTGTTTTGTACGTACTATAAAAATGCGATTATTTAAAATGCATAAATTTTTATATATGCTGGTTCTCACAGAATTATATGGTTTCTATTAATAGTATTTAATTTAGTGAAATTGCCATAGTCTTAAAATGAAATATTTGAAAACAGCATATATTAATCTTCCTAGATCGCAAATACTGTATTCCAGTTAAAACTAAAAGATTCAATATTGAAAAAATCTGCAAAAGCTATAAGAAGACACCAATCTTACAAAATTTCATCTGCATTAGGGGCAAATAAAACTGAATTTTAATTTATATTTTATTATTCGTTGTATAAGTAAGTTTAGGGAAAATATTGAGTAATGCAAAGAAATATCACAACAATTTTTATTTCTAAAATTGCATAACACTTTTTGAGCCATATTCAAGAAAGGAGCCTTTTCAGACTATTGAATGTTATGATTAAATTATAAGGTATTTCTCCCGCCTTCTTCGCATGCCTTCGTGGTGCAGTGGTCAGCACGCTCGACGCGTAACCGAGAGGTCCGCTGTTCGGTTCCCAGCGAAGGCGTTGCCCATTTTTCATGTCTCTTGCTTCGAAATAACCTAATGTCTCTACAAAATATTCAATTAGTTATCAGTTTTTTAAAATGCCGCTGGATATGTTGAATAATTAAATGTTTGTACTATAAAAATGTTATTTTTGAGCAAATTATTTTTAAAAATGGACAGCAAAAAAAACATAATGTAGAAATATTTGTATATCATATGGAAAGAGTATTATTATAAATTGAATATTAAATAAAATTGGTTATTTTTTAGAACAGGTTAACAGCATGATAAGTCTATTAATTGCATGAAGCGGGAGGAGGGGAAAAACTAAAGTTTTATTCATTTCTAGTCAGCATTTAGACGGTTATTTTCAGTGCATTTCATGTGTTTCTCATGTAAATGTTTCGTTTAGATCTGCAAAAAAAAATGTATCCTTACAAAGTGAAATATTTAGTTAAAAAATTAAGCGTTTGAAAATGGCAGTACATGTGAAAAAATTAATTTTTCTTCGAATGACTTTTCTCCACATCTTGGAAGAAATTCCAACGCAACTTTGAATGTAAATTAGTTTTATTTAAAACTTTCCTATGCGACTATATATTCGTACTAATACACTAAACTCGATGAATACTCGAGAACTTCAGAAGGTATGTCCAGTTTTTAAAGGTTCCTTTATGTCAATTAACCAATTATTTTATGTTTTGATTTTTACTGGCACTTCTCCCTTCCGTTTTCCTGCCAGAATGCAAATTATTTCGCGTGTATTGAAGGTTAATGTGTTGGATTGTAGTGTGTTTTGCTTCTCGAGGCCACGTTACCAGATTGCTAGAGAAGATAAGATTTACAGTCATCGACCTTACATTATAATTGCCGGTAGCTGATATCCACACCTGTTACTTCGAATTAATTTATTTGTGTAGTCTACGGCTATTAGCTTATTTAAATTTAAATTTTACATCTGAACTTAGTGTTATTTCGCCATAAGTGCTGGCATAGATTATAAGCACCGCGTGTGTCTTCTGTTTAAATCTGTTAAATAAATGCTTAGATTTAAATAAAGGGTCTTTTACACCCTTGTCAATTTCAGTTGTTATTTTAGACTTAGCAATAATTCGGTTAACGTCTACCGAAATTCTAGATATTTTGGATGTTTGCAAAATACACCTGACGATACAAAATGAAGACTTCTTGAGACGGTTATGATAAGTATGATATAGTTTTAAGCGGCTACTCGCAACGTCTGAGGTAGCAAGAACTGTTTTATTTATTTTTGTATGTTTAGAATTCACTCACTGCTAATATCGCGATTAGACGTTGTAGAGACATTAGGTTATTTAGAAGCAGGAGACGAGAAAAATGAGCAATGCCTTCGCCGGGAATCGAACCACAGACCTCTCGGTTACGCGTCGAGCATGCAGACCACTACACCACGAATGCATGCGAAGAAGGCGGGAGAAATACCTTACAACGTTTGCAAGTGTCAATGCTCAATCATGTGTTCTAACAAACTTAATGTCTTAAACTTTTATAGTATATTTAATTTTATTTTATAACAGTAAGCGATGAAAGAGGCTAACGCTTACATGCAGTTAATGAATGAATGAAACGCTTTACTAAACCGTTTATTTTTTACATAAACGGTTTAGTAAAAATACCGTTTATGTTTATTTTTTACACTGGTAGATTATGTAAGATGTCTACTAGTCTTTACTAAAATTTTCTAAAATTTTCTAAGCACGCAATGTTAACTAATATAATTTAAAGACAACTGTAAACTCACTACAAATTTTGAGAGAATACGGAGAAGGTGAAAACTCATGCTATGAAAACAGGACAAGGTGAAAACTCATTCTATGAAAACAGGACAAGCTGCAAACTCCGTTAACGGTCATTTCGAAAATTAATTGTTATGCAAAAGCACGTGTCTAGCGAACATGCAGTTTTGGATTTGTAATCAAGAATGAGTTCCAGGAATTTAACAGAGGAAAGGGTTTATAATAAGGAAGCGTTTAATACACGTACAGGTAGTAATTATCGTTTTTATTTACAATGCCAAGAAAGTAAAGACTTTTTTAATTTCTTTAAACAACTTTTATTCAGCCTGTTTCTTTTTATTAGGCTATGTTCTATAAAATATTCTCGATTGTATAATATTAATGATGCGTAGGTAAAATAATTACAACAATCCTCAATCAGCAACAAATAAAAATACTTTTTTTTCACAATAAATTATAACGTATGACAAATTTCTGTGCTTGTGAATGATTTTTATGGCTACAATACCTTTTATAACATACATGTTATATTTTCGGAACATCCCTGCTTTAGTATGTAACTACTTAAAATCAGATGGAATATGATTCACCAATAGCTGGCCTATGCGAAAGCACTGTATGTTCTTCGGGTATTGTCTAAGATAAAGATGCATATTGAGAAAGAATGATTTTTATCACCAATCTGTTATGAATTAACACCCATTAGTAGAATTTAAAAGATGCAGTTTATATTCTGAGAACAATGTATTTATTTGGAAGCCACTATTTCTCCCTTTAATGTAGATATACCACAAAATATAAAATGAAACGTACATACTGTAAGGTTTATCCTAAGTTTATTAACAGTTATTTTAAGTTTTATATCTTTCCTATCTTATTCTAATTTCAGCTTACAATTTCCTGCCAGAATGTAAATTCAGAAACACAATAAATGCAAATGAGAAAGAGTACTACTTAAGTCGATACTTCACCGACTTCTAGAGAGAGAGTCTGATTCCCTGACTATCGTGCGCTTGCCTTTGGCAACGTTCTCTCTTAGTTACTACGCTCGGCCATACCTTAGGCCCTTGCTTGGCTTCGCCGATTAAATTAATACTTAGGGACCAACTATTTAGATTTCTGATAGCTTCGGCTATAACTTTCAGATAGCTTAGTTAAGCTAGTTTAGTTTAATTTAAATTCATTATTATTTAAGTTCAAGCCCGAGTGGAGGCTTTGTGCAAAGTTCCAAGTAGGAATTGATTGTAAATATTCTGAAAAATAAAGGATTGTGAACCCTTCTTAAGTCTTGTGTGTTTTGTTCACACACTTAAGCGATTATTCGCTTGTTAGTGTTTGTGGGGTTCTAAGTTAGAACTTTAGAATTGAATAAGTAAAATCTCACAATACTATTGAGAATTTTCAATAGTTAATAGTACTTCTAAGGCCTCCGCTATAACTTAATTGTATGCTGAAGGTTAAGTACTCGTCCAATTCCACACTGCTGAGTAACGTTGTCGTAGCTGAGGTTTCTAGCGTGAAATCGAAGCGAATACTGAGGATGAAAATTACAAAATGAAAAGCTGAAAGCCTGAAGAAGAATGGGGACCTCATGCAATCAAAGAAAAACAGGAGGCTATCATGAGAATATTATACCAGATGCTCCCATCTAATGTAGTGAAAAGAAACACTTCTTTTCTTTAAAATAGAATAAAATAAAAAATTCTTTGCGCCGCTACATTGGACCGAAACCTATTGAACCTATGAAGAAATGCAACTGAGATTGCGTGGCTCATAATTAATTTCGCGAACCGTCAAAGCAACTTGGACTGTCATCTCATCTGTAAATATAATTCAAAGCTATTTCCCAACTTTCCTTAAAGAATATATAAAGAGCATCTGCAGATATTAAAATGAAAGTTACAACAACACACTGACAGAGAAGGTTCCAATAAAAATACATTTGAAAACTGATCAGTTTCCCCAAAACTTAGGAATTCGTAACAATGAATTCTTTTTTTATTTTTAGATGCATCGCTTGAGATAATAATCCCAATTACCATGAATCTTAGAAAAATATTTCTTTTAAAAGAAGGAGGAATTCATAAAAGTAGTTTTTTATCTCCATGACTACATTCTAAGTTTAGATCCTACAAGACAGCAAACAATAAAGAAAATAAATACATGCACAAATAAAAACTACGTTTCTACGTTCGGTTGAATTGTCTCGCAATGACAACATAGATGAATTTAACAGTAGGGAAATAATACGGATATGAAAGTAGTACTTAATACACAGTGTCGTATTCATAGCTTTTAACGTCTGCTACAGCTGGTAAACACGAATTTTTCTTTTTAAAAAGCATTGAAATAAATGATAGGACAAATTTGTTTTTGTTTCTTCTTCCCTCCTTTAAATATTTAATCATGTTAGTCAAGTTAAGTCATTTATAGTCTGAAAATGTTATAAAAATAAATGTAAATTCTAAGAAATAGGCAAGGACTTGTTTTTTCAAATACTATTTTTCCTCCAGATACAACACTATATATATATTTCATTTTGAAACTGCATTACATTTCGCATTTCAGTTTGAATAAGAGAATGTATTACAAGGAATGACGACTTTTTTAAAAATCAAATTACGTTTAAATGTATTGTGTTCACGCTATTTCATGCACTCATTTGGAAAAGACAAATGTACTATTGTCAATAGCAGCATAATGTTTCCTGGAAACATTAGAGGAGCGCAAGAAGAAAGAATTGAATGTTTTAATTTCTGAAAATAGGAAAACTTAATTATTGAAGAAAGCACGACGTTGACAATGAACAGATGTAACAAAAGGAGAATTTTTTCCCTTTAAATACCCACACTTTTCACACACGCGAACTATGAAAAATAATGGCATAAGTAACCTCCCTCAGTGATACAAAGATCATGTTTTGAATACATTTATTCAATATCAATATCCTTAATACACGCGTTTATTAAAAATTAGTGAGAAAATTATCTTTTCGACTGACACCATATTTATCTAGGGACACTTTCCTTTCAACGAGTAATACTTATAAATTAAACCTAATTTTATGTATAGAAAAAAGTGTCCACAAATTTCTAACCCAAGTGGAACTTTGTAAGAGAAACTCAGAGTAACTGTAAGAGAAACAGATTGCCTTCAAATGCGACAAAAATATCCTGCAAAAATGCCGGTTTTTGTATCTCAATCTTCTTGCAGAAATATAAAAGAAAAAATAAATATTTGCTTTTTTCCAACTAAAAAATGGTGTTCATTAATATTATTATTCTTTAACATTGCTTTTTCACCATGTTTATCAACGTAACTAATACGTACGGAAAGAAATGTATTAATGAAACACAACAGAATTGAAAGTCTGAATTTGCAATCATAATTTCAAAAATCAAGAAATTCTGTGGCTTCAAAATTGATACAAATATGAGTAAAACTAAGGTATGATGTGCATTCTACATTTTGTTTAGTTCCAAATTTTGCGAATCTCACAAATGCCTCACTCTCCACAAATTCCGGCAATCAACTTTAAATAGTCTTTTTTTTGGAAGTGACGTTGCCTGACTTGATACTGGTTTACTGTTACAGATGATCGAATGGAAATGACTGTGTGTACCCTTCAGTGATTCCCACTTAAATCGAACTTGATATTTCACTTTCCACGATTTATAAACAACGCTGATAAGATAACTGGTTAATACTACCTTACCACAGAGCAAATGAAGTTATCAAATTGTTAATTCTTTCTAATAGGAAATGAACACAAGAATTTTGAACTTACTGAAAGAAAGGCTTTGAACAAGTGCAGCAAATGATTCCTCTTAGTTTATTTTTAAACTTAGATGATCAAGAGCAATTAGAATTTCGTATCCTTAAATAGCAGAGCAAAAATCTGAAACAAGTTTGTGTTTGAAATTAATTAATGCATTATTTTTCAAACATTTATTTTCTTTCTCTAACTTAAATCAACAGCACATTAAGTACATAGATGTGTGGCCTACCAAGCAGCGGCCGAGCCGTCACTGGTCTGGGGTTCGAATACCGGCGAACGGGCTGGCTGCATGTGCATTTTCAGGTTTTCTTTATGTGTAAAGTGTATACGAGAATGTTTCCCTTAGAATTTCCTCCATGAATGCATCTTTCCTCTTAGGCAGGCAGCCCTCGGGTTTTTTGCCAGAATCAAATAAAACAAGCTAAAATATACAGATATGGAGTAAGCAATTTCCAAAATGCTTCTGGAAACAGAGTAATTTTCATGGTTCTGGTTATCAAAGTTACACGTTTTATACTGGCAGAAATAATTTGTGATTATAATGGTACTGTTCTATTCTTAGGCTTAAATAATGTTTTCACATGGAAACAAAGAACTTATAAAACTTAAAATTATAACAATATTTTATTTCCCTTTCCTAACTTTGGCTTCTGAACATATTATACGCATATAAGTTTACCCAATCTACACTGCTGGATGTTAAAATTGCTGCAGTAGGCTGGAAACTAATTAGCAGAATCTTATTTATACAGTATAGTAAAAGGAAGACATAATAAAATTTGTAGTAATTCAGGATACACAGCGTGCAGAATTCAGTATAGAAATCCACCATCTCTGGTAGTAGCAAAGGTAAAATTCAGCTGGATATGGAGTCGAACTGAGCTTGGATATCAGACATGGATAATTCATACCCTACAACGCTATATCAGAGTTCATCACTCGTAGCGGCTGGTGAGTGGTGAAGTACCAGCCTTTCGGCAACCCATGATCAGATTTTCTCAGTGGATAAGCGACGATGGAGAACGATCTGGCAAACAGTCGGACAGCCTCTGTATCGAGAAAGGTCAGGATAGCAAGGGCAACGTGCGATAGTGCATCACCTTCTTAAAAGATGGCGTCATGCAGGCCTTGAAGATAAGGAACAAAACTGGGAGAACGTGACGCCGGTCTGGCTATGTAAACAAGAAATGACCAGGATGTGTACCTAATGACGCTCTATACCAGCTCTATAGGTTCTCGGCCCTTATGGCGATGACGAGTACAACCTGGTAACAGTTCGTTCGTTCTCTTCGTTGTCAATTTCCTAGGTCCTTTCTTTCCTTCTCCTCAGTCCCTCATAATGCTGCACGTAGAACCTGGATTCATCTGAAATGGCAAAATGACTCCACTCATATGTCCAGTGTCATTGTTCACCCAACACTAAACGAGTACCTGTCTTTTCCGCAGCGTCAGGAGAAGCCGAAACTATGGTTCCCGTGCTAACAGTATGTGGTGCTGCAGATGTACTTACTATATTCATGTAGACATTTGATGCTCTGCACAAAAACCAATTTTGTGACTCAAGGTACAAGGTATGGATGTGCCATCCCTGTAAGTGGATAGGGGGCAACGTGTCTGTCCTGTCTGGCGTTAGTGGTCAGGTACCGCTGGAATCCTGCAGGACGTTCAGTATGGCCCTCCTAGACCAATCGATTGACTATTCAACTGGACGTCACGGGATCCTGACCAAAGTCGAGCAGTAACGTAGCGGACCGATAAACTGCAGTCCTGATACCACATGATGCTGCTGTGGTCGAATTTCGACACGAGGCATAACACCGGCTTTACGCAGACAAACAACGATCAAATGAGATTTCCAAATGGGAAACCACTCTGCAGCTTTGTTACACATTGTAGATGGCGTTATTTACACCTGCTTTGTGTGCATATACTGAAATATTAATTATCTGAACATGCCAGTGTATAGTACCTTCTTCGGAAATGTGACGTTGTTGCATATAGCTTCCATGGAGAAGCAATTTTAATGGCCAACATCAGAGCCGTGCATATAATTTTTTACCTGAGGCAAAGAGATAAATGCGTGCCCACATATACATCTGGCCAATGCGAAAAAAAAATGTATTTGGCTGATCTGTTTTAAAACGTTCAAAACTGCGTATTATGATGCGCAATTTTGATTAGAAATAAAGTATAATATAGAGCCCAAAAATGAAACAAAGTTTATACCATGTGCATAGTGTACATGATTGTCTCCGTTTTATTCTACAATGATAGAATGGGAAAAACATCTTCGCATTTGTGGAGAATCCATAGAAAACAACTTTTGTGAAGGTCGGTAATTGGTAGCAGTGATATCGGAAAATACTGCCTCGTCTAGAGTGAAATATTAGTGATAGGATATTAAACGTCAGTGAGATAGCAGCAAAATTGTATAGCGCATTCCACATGAACACTTCACATAAGCAAAATCTCTGCGATATGGGTACCTTAATTTCTTTCAGCAATTCAAAACTAGCAAGGTGTCGATGCTATTCAGAAAAATGTGGGTTTAAGGAGCTTGACGTACCTTTAAAAACCATATTTAGCTTCAGTTGTTAATTAGCTATTCTCTAAACTAAAGTACGAGCTTTGTGCAAAGAGGTTTAACGATTACGATGGCATGAAAAGAAAGTTATTTAACGTTTTGAGAACAAAACTTCCGCTTATTTTTGCACGGTGAAAGTGCTATTCATTAAATGACTTGAAAATTGTATCGAAGTACAACGAGACCATATTGAACAATAAACTACTCAAAATTTTATATTTCGTTTAACAGTATGTCAGACCAAAAAACTTTAGATTTGCCTGCATACATTTACTTGTTCTCCGCAAAAGTGCTTCCAAAACATGCGTAAGATCGGGAGATCAGTGTTGCTTGCAGAAAATTATGTTTTCAGATCCACAATGACAAATCTAATGGTTTGGAGACGTTTCTTTTAAATGTTTACGAATAGTTAGACTTCATTGTAGTGATCCGTCCTGTTTTAAGATCTAATCTTTAGAATCCTCGTCGAGATTTTGAATTGCTCGTGATGTTTTTGCTAAAGTTCGAGCTCGTATGTGTCTGAACGGGCAGCATTGGCAGCTGGTCCTGATACGCTTCATGGCGAACGGGTTGGCTGCGTATAGATTTCGACCTCTTCCCATGTGTAACTTGAATATGAAACAGTTCCTTTGGTATGTTCTCCATGAATGCATCACTCCTAAAGAACACAGCCTCTCATGTTTCATTAAAATCGATTGATTAAAGAAGCAATCTCTAAAGCTAACATATCTTTTATCAGTCTAATGAATTTTTATTTTAAGGAAAACTTATTTAGCAGGATATCATATGCCAGCTAATTCTATTTTAAATATCACTAACGGAGCAGCTTCTAGATAAAATTTTATATCTTATTCTTCTCATCACAGCCCTACAATATAAGCGTTATTTTAAAGTTATTAAAATTTAATATCATTCTATGGATTCTCTTTACTTTACCCCGCTATCGGTTAACTCTGCAGACTTTAGTTCTTTAAATTTTGCGAATACTTTAAGTTCTTCTATTAAATCCTATTCGCGAGAATAAACAAGTTTACAATCTAATGTCTAATTTATGTTGATGTTTTCATTTCAGTTTTTTCTAATCTTTAACTCAACCGCATTGTAGCGTTCATTGTTTTCTCTTTCTTCCGGTTTAAATTTTTTCAGAAACTATGTCTTTTACATTTCTTTCGCATGAAAAGTATTTTTTTAACATATACTTTCTATCGATTGCTTTAGAAACAAAAGAACGAAACTAAGCTTTTTAAATCATGCTCTTTTATATCAGTATCAGTTATATGAGAAGCCAGAATGTTCCATCTTAAAGCTTCCATACAAAATTTCAAAATTATAAATGCCTTTTTATTATCAATATTATTTCTGTGATACTTATACTAAACAATTTATCTCATGATTCCATTATAAATAATAGGAAAACTCAGAAAAGGGGGAGGAGGAAAAAGAGAAATATTGTCTTTTTTATATGTTTGCATACCAGAGAATATTCCTTTCGGAGAATGAAACTGACAGATGTGCCTATTCAGTTAATCTGCTCAGCAATATATGTATGTGCTCCAGAAATAATCGCAAACGGACCCAACTGTACAGTTCCGCGCAAATTAAATATGAATACAAAAAGAGAAATCCTCGAACTATGCATCTTGTTCAGTGACACATTTTACACAAGAAATGAGCCAAAATATTGAAAATATGATATATGCTTTATTTTTAAATATCCTTATTTAGCCTCCCAATGATATTCTAATATAAAGTGTATGGGTGATAAGTCTTATAAAAACTGTAAGCAGTTGCTTCGACATCTGTATTAAGTTAGAGGACTTTAGAGATATTCTTACGGCGAACTAAGAGCAATAAGACATAGTGAAAACTAAAAGGGAGACAGTAAAGAATTACTGACTTCAACAGGATGTTGCTTTCTAGGAAGGTTTATAATATACAACCTAATACATTAGTATAAATAAGCGCAAATTAGCTTCAATAAATTAGTTCAAACAATAAATTTAATGTTAGAAAATAATATATTCTTACGTACGTACAGGTCCATAATGAGCTGAAAGCACACAGTACCTATGTTAGCTTGATAAAAGTTATTTTCCCAAAAGAAACACTTTATGTTTCTAGAACTTCCCACAAACGTACTATCACAGCTCTTCTCGGTATGATGAAGCACAATCAGTAGTTACCACTTCAAACTACTAAGAACGTCAAACACAAAGCAATGCAAAGCACATCTAAAAAGCGAAACACGCACAGAGATCTCTGAATATTCCGAACTCAACTATGAACTACACTGATTACTAATTATCTTTCCAGTCTTATATAGTTTTCCTCCGGCCGCCGAGGAATTTCCACTACCTTATTTCTCGAAACTGCTAGAATTACAGTTACAGTTACAGACGGCCGGATACAGTTGCAGTTACATACGCGTTGGTCCAGTTACAGTTATACAGGGATTGGATCAAAATGTCGCCAAATGATCACCACGTTTGGGGACTTTTTGCCATTTATAGCCAAATTTGGTGACAAAAATTAATTACCGAAACCATAGCGAGCTTCATGTTGTCTCGCCAATCACCTCAATGTTAAATGGACCTGCCCCTTGTAATCTTATTTCTCCAGCGGATAGAATTTCCATTACCTTATTTCTCGAAACTGCTAGAATTACAGTTACAGTTACAGACGGCCGGATACAGGTGCAGTTACATACGCATTGGTCCAATTACAGTTATACAGGGATTGGACCAAAATGTCGCCAAATGGTCATCACGTTTGGGGATTTTTTTGCAATTTTTCGCCAAATTTGGTGACAAAAATTAATCACCGAAACCATAGCGAGCTTCATGTTGTCTCGCCAATCACCTCAATGTTAAATGGACCTGCCCTTTGTAATCTTATTTCTCCAGCGGAGCTTCGCTTTCTCTAGGCATTTCATGTTATATTATAAAATAGATATTATGATTTAACATATACAAAATTCGTGCCTTAAAACATCAGTAGTTTTGAGAAAAAATTGAACATACAGCTGCAGACTAAGAAGTTGCAAGTACATTTCCTCGTTAACTGAAATTAATAATATTTAAGAGATTAATTCTAGGGCAAAGCTTACTGTATAATTTGGTCTTGAATATATCTATAACTGATCAATATTGAATGCATTAATAAAATTCAAAATATTTATTCTACGATAATTCTCAGGTTAATTATATTTCAACATAATAGAAGGAGAAATAAGAATAGCAAAATGTATCAGATCTACAGATAGAAAAGAGAAGATACAAAGGAAATTATAGATGGAATACATAGTGCAGCGTTTATTCTTAAACCGGTACATTTATTCCTAAATTGTCCATAAAGTTTAAGCAGCTCTTTTTTCTTTCTTGTACTTTCTTAAATGAGTAAAACAGAACACATGTTTGTGTAATGAATGTTAGCTATACATTAGTTTAGTAATAAGTCACATAAAATATTCACAGAAATTTTAAAATATTGTTCAAGGATGCCGAATCAAACGCTGTGTTACATTTGTGGAAACGATATACTCACATTCGAATGAAACTACCTTAACTTTGAATTGCAAAATGCTTAAAATAAGCAACCCTAATTTCATCTTGCGTGATAAAACAGTTACTCAAGGATGAAAGTTCTGCACTTTTAAACTGCTTTAAGAAACTAATGATGACCAACAAAGATTTTAAGCTCAGAGTTAAATGTTGTGAGCTAGTCTTAAAATGCTGTATTATTATTTCCTTAACTTTTAAGAATTTCTCTGAATCGTTAGCGATAATTCGTCTCAGAGACATGACAAAACAATTTTTATTTTAAAGCATAAATTTTTCTATAAGCATAATCATTTCGCTGCCAAGTCTGCAGGATATAAACTTAATAAATGTTAAATAAAAATTCATTTGTAATAAATGCTTATTTTTAATAAAATCAGCTCGATGAACGCTATGAGATATTATAGATTATATAATCCTAGCTCTACCTAACCCTATATAATTAGTTAATCTATAGTTAATTGTATGCTATTTGAGAGCAGCCTGCATGTACATTTGGTATATATTAATATTGCCTGTAAAAAGCAAAATGTACTCTGTTTGTACAGTATTTAATAAATTGCACTAAAAGCTCCATGATATTTACCCTAGGTAAAGAATTTTATGATGATTATGTTATACGCATCAGAATAAAAAGTAAAATTGCGTTAATTGAATTAATATAATGTTTTGCATGATTTTTATGCATGGAACAAAATAAAAGTTTGCATAAAATTTTTTATAAATACAGAGCTATACAACAATATAGCTCTAAAACCCAAAACTCCTTTGAGTTTATATATTGCATCTATTTCACAAAACGTCTTTTGGGCTTACATATTTATACTTACATATCGTTCTCTTTCACAGTGGTATTTGCATTTAAAATATTGCGAGTGAACAAATGAAAGAAGTGTGCTTGCTGCTAGGAGATTCTGCACAATTCATCATAGAATTTACAACACACGGTAGTAGCTGCAGCCAATTTTGAAATAATTTATTTTGAAATTCTGGTTTATGCCACCTGCAGTTATATGGGCTTAAGGAAGTTGGGAAGATATAAAAGAAGCTTAAGGTCCAACACTTGTTGATAAAGTATGCTGTCAAGACATTTACTTCCAGTGATCTAATCAGAGTTATTTTTCGTGCATTTCAGACAGATATGATAATTTTAGTTACTGTTTATATTTCAGCAATGAAGCTTCCCTAAAACAGAATTGAAAACGTACTTTAAACTTATGGCAGTGTAATTTAAATTTAATCCATAGGATTTAAAGCTGAAATCAGATTACATTTTTCTTCCCCATCAAATATGCTACTTAATATTTAAGCGTTAAGTGCGGAATATATATATATATATTCCGCATTACAGAGCCGCATTCAGAGCCATTACATTATGACTGGAAATTAAACGTATTATTAGATCGCTAAATCAGAAGAAAGCAGCTGGAGTAAATTGCATTAATAATAAAATGCTGAGGAATCTACCTGACAGTTTTGTTAGTAACATTGCCATCAACATCCTGAATGGCTGCCTTCAAAATTCGTATTTTTCCAATGTATGAAAACACGCACTTATTTTCCTAATTCAAAAACCCGGAAAACCACAGATAACCCTGCAAGCTACCGACTCATAAGCTTACTGTCTGCTCTCAGTAAAATCCTAGAAAGAAACATCTATAATCGCATTAAGGATTACCTCAGCGTATTAACTTCAAAATAACATGGATTCCGTAGGGGACTTTCCACGACAACGCAACTTGTGCGAATCGCAGAATTCATCGGAAGGAGCTGCATAATAAAATGAGTACTGTCATCCTGATGCTAGACGTGGCCAAAGCTTTTGACCACGTCTGGCATACAGGTCTTATTTACAAACTCATTCATATGGACTTCCCACGTGAGACCATTCTCACATTCTGCTCTTTTCTGCAAAATCGTTACCTTCTCTGTCCGACAAGGAAACATCCTATCAAGTGCCAGAAACATACTTAGCGATGTCCCCGGGGAAGTGTTATCAGTTCTATTTTGTACATTTTATACGTAAATGATTTCCCGGACTTCAGCAATGATCACAACGGCTTGCTCGCCTGCTATGCAGACGATACGTCACTCCTAATAAAGTCTCGTCGTCCAAACCATGCTCTTGCCAAGTTACAAGAAAAAAACACTGTTATCGAGGACTGGTGAGCTAAATGGATGACCTGCGTTCATTCAGAGAAGTCGCAAGACTTACTTATCAGAAAATTTAGTGCCAAAGACAGCATCACCAGTTACATCACCCTCTTCGGACATCAAGTTCCAAAGTCACCCAAGCTGTCTACCTTGGAGTCACATTAAATCGCTCATTCACACGGTCTTCTCATATCAAACGAGTGCGCAGCAAGGCGTGGGGAGTAGCCTTGAGATTATATCCCCTTCGAAAAAATCAGCTGTCACTTTATCGTAAAAGGCAAATTTACACCTCAGTCATCCGGCCTATTCTTACATATGCCTCGCCTACCTGGGCAAATACTAGCTATCTATTCCCTACAAAAAATTCAAAAGAAGATTCTTAGGATAATTACCGGAGCTGCATACCACGTTAGAAACAAAAATCTGCATGTTGACCTGAAAGTGGAACTTATTTCTGATTTTCTGCAGAGAATAAGTGCTAAATTTTACGATAAAACTACGTAGAACACGTCCGCCGGCTTTGCAGATACATTCGCTTAAGAAATACTTGAAGAAGACAGGAAAAGCAGGTATTTGCAGCTTTTGTCTCAGATAGCGCAAACACGCAGCGACAAGATCAACATGTGTAAACTTCGTATAAATTTTATTGCAAATTTTGGATTTAAAAACTTCCGGTAGCTCTGCGTGAATCACAGGACTGCCACCACGCCCTTGATAGGACAATCTGTCATTGCATCCTCACCCACAAGTGAGATATCAGAGACAATGTGCCTCAGTGTTTCCTCATTTTATTGTATTTTAGATTAAGGCATACACATTTAAGGTGTATTAATCCTCGCTGTAAACCAGAATATGCAACCAAAGCATTGAATCATCAAAGCTTCCAAATATAGCGCGATTACTGATATAATGGGAAAAGCAGCTGATTTATCAGACTTCGATAAAGGTCAAATCGTTATGGCTCGACGACTGGGAACATAAGCATCAGAAACGGCGCGTTTAGTGGGCAGTTCACGTGTAGTTGTTGTGAGCACACATCGGAAGTAGTGTACGGATGGTGAAACGACAAGTCGCTGGCCAGCAGTATGTCACTGACGACGCATTGATTCCAGAGGAGAGCGGACAATGTTACGCATTCTTCGCCGTGACCGAAGAGCTACAACAGCTGAAACCCACAATCAGCTAGAACAGTGGCGACCCAGACAGTGTTTCTCAACACACTATGCAGCGTACATTACTGCCTATGGGCCTATGCAGCCAAAGGCCGAAGCATGTCCCTGCAATGACGGCACGCCGCCATCGCCAGCTGCCTCTGCAGTGGGCCAAGAAACATCGGAATTGAGCATTAATAGAATGGGAGAAAGTTGCATGGTCCGACGAATCACGTTTTATGGCCCCACACATCGACAGGAGTGTGGTAATACGCCGATTTCCAAACGAAACCCTGGTTCCCGGAAGCACAGTTGGACGAAGACAAGCCGCTGGCGGCAGTATTATGGTGTGGGAAATGTTTTTACAGGACTAGTAATCCCCATAGAACAATCCGTGATATCTGTGCGTTACGTGAACATCATTGCGGACCAAATTCACCCATTCATGACAACAGCATTTCCGGAGGGGATGGTGTTTACCAACAGGATAATGCACCATGTCATAAGGCTTGACTCGTCAGGCAGTGGTTCGGGGAACATTCCAGTGACTTTTAATTCATCTCTTGGCCTCAAAATGCACCTGATATTAATCCAATAGAACACTTGTGGTCCCACCTAGAAAACGAATTTCGTGCGGCCACTCTATCCCCTCGCAATGTGCGGAAATTGCAAAACCAGTTGGTGAGCGCTTGGTACCAGATACCTCAGACTACATCCACATGTTATTAACAGGGTAGTCATATTGTAATGTCTCTTCGATGTATATATATATATTGCATGTTTCGGGCCATTTTCTCAACAAACACATATCGGGATCTCGAGGTGTAAGAGGCATTAATAAGACGTTACCGTTCCCGTGTTTTAGCGTTATGAAACATATTTGGTTGATAGCGGTGTTTGTTTTGTTACTTCATTTTGTAAGTTATATCACTGCAGCATGTAAGTAAATGTTTTTTTCTGAGAGGTACACCGGTTCAAGAAAAATAATGGCTCTCTCTTTGTTACGGAATTCACTTGACCGGCTTGAGTTTTAAATGATCTAGCAAATTATAGCGAAGCGTGTCGTTTGTATGAAAATTAGTTCTATGTAAAACTCAAAACACTATTTTACAGAGCGATTTGGAAGAGTCATTTCCTTGCACTGTTTATCAAGATCCAAAAGACCCAGGATTATGGTTACCATAGAAAGACAGCAACTTGTGGAACACGCTTTCATAAGCTGTCCAAGAAAGTTCATCCGAAGAGTCAGACTAGGATTCTACAACTCAAAGTGACCAATTAATAGATTTCTTTCTGAAACGAAGTGAGAATTTTATTATTTTCATTTCCCTTATGTTATCATAGAGGATAGTTCGGATAGAAAAGTTAAATTTTGTGAATAGTTCTTTGGGAAATACGAAGATTACATTTTTTCATATAACATTTGTTTGATAGAAGCAGCATTTTAATTAAATGATAGTGTTAACATATATAGAAGTGTTTATTGGGCAGTTCTAGTGAGTGTGAGATTATGAGTAAAAGGCGAACGCTAAGTTTGTGAGGGAGCCAAAATTTGTGCAATAAGCTCCTTGGAGATTTCCTTGGAGAAGGTTACATTGAGATACTTCATGCAGACTTCTTGCGTTCGGATACAATCGGACACCACCTCAGTACCTCATCCTAGCGAACATAACAATGAATGAACCTTTCCTTAATCGTTGTGTTGGGACTGAGAGAAAGGTGAATGCCTTTTCCTCTCACGATGTTACGCGCAAAGTTTTTTATTTTACTGCGAGTTGTTCTGAAGAGTAAAGAGTATTCTCAGAAGTCACATACGATTGATGACCTTGAAACATAACATTGTTAACACATCTGCAAGCTTTCCCGTAGTTCTGTGTACCAAACTGTTTTTATGAGTTCATCACTGAGCTACCAAGTATCTGGAAAGCAATGGTGCGTTATTTGAATATTTTCAATGAATTATGAATCATGCTATTCAATTTGAACTACTTCTATTTTGTGTTTCATCCAATTTCAATAAAAGAAACAAAAAGTTGAATAAAAAATCACGCTTGATTCTTAATATTTAGATTTAGCATAAACAAAATGAGAAATACTGAAATATTGGAGGTAAGGAATTTTACGTACATCACTAGAAAAGTAAAAGGTTAGGTTAGGTTAGGTTATTCAATTATGGCAAAGCACACGAGGGCTATATGCCTAAAGAGAGGGATGCCTTCGTGAAGAACTTTCTAAAGGAAACTGGCTTGTATGCACGTTACACGTGGGGAAAACCACGAAAACACTCATGCAGCCAGCCCGTTCGCTGGATACGAACCTCGGACCGAACTACCAGTGTTCAGCGTCTTTACCGCTCGGCCGCTGGTGGGCCCCGGAAAAGAAAAAGAATTAAATTCATAAATTAAGAAAACTTAACCATATCGAAATAATTAAATCATGAAAATTTCAAAGTTAACTAAAATTGATAGTTAGTTACATAAATTTCTGCTACGAAACAATCCAGTGAATTTATGGCAAAAAAAATGTTTTCAGAGACAGACATTTGTTCGTACCAAAAATTAACTCACTTAAATCCGTTAACGCATCCTTAACAGATGATAGAATTACGATATTTATTAAATTTTGGAGGAAATTTTTAATTTAACGTGCATGATTGAGCAAGATAATATATGTAAAAGAAAGGACACGAACTTGAACAGCATCTTACGATGAAAAACATAATATTTTCCTTCACTTCGTGGGGATGATAATTAGTAAGAGACCAGTACATAAAAGGACTAAAACTGAATTGGGTGTGTATCCGTTTTTCTTGAGTTAGAATCGAAAATAAAGCATTCCTTCCGTTTTTATTTAAACTATACTCTTGAGCACGATTACCTTAGATGCTTAGGTTCTGCAGTTCTCATGAGAAATAGTTTTATATCGCCCAGCTGAAACACATGGAATACAAAATAAAGAAAAAGGATTTATTGCTTTGCCTGACTAAGAAGACATTTTTAATATGTAAGGTAGAGCCACATCAGACTCCCTCTCTGTGACGGTAGACAAGTGGTCTAGTATTACATCTCGATACACAAGTTAATCGCTCGAAGAGAGAATCCAACGATGTCCAACGTTATCCTAAAATAGATAACGACTCTCTTTGTGCGATTACAGGCGAAAACATCGCGGAAGAAAACGTCACGGAGAAAACAACGCAAGGCGAAAACGTCGTGGTACAAAACATCGTGGGAGAAAATAAAGCAAAGAGAAAACATTGCTGTTCTAAAACATCGTGGTCGAAAATAAAGCGGTTCAAAAACTTCGCAGTTTAAAAACATCATCGTCGTAAATATCGCGATAAAAAATAAAGTACCTACAAATCATCGCATGAGGATAACATCGCACGGATGCGTTTTTCGGGCTTTAATAACTGTAAACGGATATTCGCCTAATGATTTGTGAGCGCAAGATGGAAAGAAGAATAATTTTTATTTTCATATTTTTTATTAACTAATAAATTTTTAAAAGCAAAACAAGAAATTTAAAAAGGAAATAATTTTCACTATAAGAGTGTCAGATTAACAAAAGTGAAGAAAATAATCTCATAATTATTAACCTACCAATTTTTTTATAGATAAAGACATGCAGTTACTTATCTTCCTTTTCCTAATCTTTTTTAGATTATAGTTTTTAAGAAAAATTACCAGTAAAACTTTATAAAAAATAATTTATTAATGACCTTTGTTAGTTAACTATGTCAGTTTAAAATTCTATTAAGTGCTATAAGTTGCATTAATTTTTTATGCTTAAGTTTCCATTTTACATTTTCAGCAAATATTTATTAGTTAATAAAAACTAAGAAAGTAAAAATTATCCTTTTTTCCATCTTGCGCTCACAAATCATTGTGCGAATATCCATTTACAATTATTAAAGCCTGAAAAACGCCTGTGTGCGGTGTTTTCATCGTGCGATGATTTGTAGGAGCTTTATGTTTTACCAGGATATTTTCGACGGCGGTGTTTTTAAACTGCGAAGTTTTTGAACCGCTTTATTTTCGACTACGATATTTTGTACTACGATGTTTTCTGTCTGCTTTATTTTCTCCCACGATGTTTTGTATCACGACATTTTCACCTTGCGTTGTTTTCTCCTCGACGTTTTCGTCCGCGATGTTTTCGGCGTACACCCTTTGTGCTAGGTTTCTTTTCTTGAACAAATATTATCAGAACAAGTAAACTCTAAGAAAAAGATTCCCGATATCTAAAGCGTATTAGCTGTATTAGAATATTCGTAAATACCTAGGAGCAAAGAAGGAAAACAACTTCATATATTCTTAGGCAAGGTTTCGATGAGCGAGAGTTTAGAGTTATTGGATTTTTCCGGAGTACGGGTCTTGTAGTACACCTGAAAATAATAACATAGGTAAGCATAGTTCATCTCACATGTGCTAATCATTTTTTAATACACGTTTCTTAAACTGATGGTCTGAAACGGATAATTTCTCCTGAATGCTACATCATAAGAGTGTTTAAATTATAAGTGCTGGTGTCTGTAACCAGAATATGAACGGTTATGCTAATACAAGGTTTCTGTTGCACAGAGAAATAATGTGTAATAAAGTAATACCACTTAAATAAGCATTTGGATGCTGTATGCGACACTGCCATTAATTGGAAAGACATAAAATTAACAAAATGGTTTATCATATGCTTTGCTATCTGTCCTGCTATTAACCTGTGTTTAATTTTGAATAAGCATTTCCTGCTGTGAAGTCGACACATCGTCTTAGGAGCTGCAATGTTTTTGTTCTCTGTCTGCTACTCTTTTACCTTCATATACATGTTATAGGATCGTGATTAATGGATGTAGCCTTTTTTTGCAAAGCTAAAATTCTGTCTCCGGTTCTGGCAAAGATATGAGTCTATTTCAAACATTTGGGTACCACCACAACATGTTTGTGTATTGTATACTACAGCATGTCAGTATCTCTTTAGATTTGTCGTGGCGTGTAAATTTCGACATGTTAGCTTTTTTAACAACCACTCATGTTCTTTTGCATTGTTTCTGCGATATTTAGAGTGATTTCATGTGATTTGAATGAACTGAGGAAGCGGTGTTATTCCATACAAATCTATTTTCATGGAACTTGCTTAGACATACGTACTGCATTACGGTAGGGATTTCTGCATTGGAAAATTTCCTAGTAAATTCGTGTGGTAATTTTCTGGGTACCTATTGTTCCAGAAATAACTGGTATTATCATATCTGGCCTGAAAAGAAGTAAGAGTCAATACATGTGACTCTGTAGACTAAATACTCGATAATTCTATGGAGAAATGCTGACCTTTTATTTCCAGTCAGAGCACAGTAACCATTTCGATACCACATATTTATTTCCAGTCACTCCTATAGCATATTCTCATTTCAATGAAGCAAAATACCGATATACCGTATGCTAGATTATTCGTTGATTAGACTAATACTATTTGAGATATGCTACTTGAATTTAATTTATGCTGCATTTGATATAATAAGTTACCGTAATACTCCAGATTATGTGAATTCGAAGCTGAGCGGGTCCACTTTCCTTATCTTGCTTTACATAGTTATGCTTGTAATTAATTTTTATTTGAAATTGTCAGTAATTCGAAAACTATTGATAAACAAAACATTATTATGCCTATATATTACAGCTAGCTCTAAAAATTAATATCCATCAACGCACATTAGTTTATGTGAAGTATTCTAAAACTTCACACCCGTCTTTAAAGCAGCGTTTAAGTTTTAATTGTTATGACAGACATAGACAATGAAGTTTTTCTTGATTTAAATACACAATGCAATCATTGTTTATTGTTTGGTACAAGAAAAGCAAACAGCGGAGAAAATTATTTTTTTTCTCCGCTTTATAATTATGAATTGAAACGTCAAGGGAATTTATTAATTTTTTTGAAGCTCTGGGCACTGAAACAACTCCGTTTTATGCAGCACATTTATTTTAATACTTTTTTGTATTCATATGCAGGAATTATATTATTTATTATTATTATTTTTTAATATATATTATTTATTACACATGATTCTCCTAAGCAAGCATTTTTTCAGTCTTTTGTTTTATTTAACTACAGTAACAATAAGGGCAAAATTAGACCCCCAATTTAACGCGCCGTTCGTTTGTCTCATCCACGGACATCTATCACATAGCTTCTGGGCATTACTGAGTGTATTTAGCAAGCAGTTATATAGTTTGTAACTTAGCATTTATATTTTAGCGAATTTAAATCATAAACGTAGGTGTGCTATTTTTCCTCATTGCTTTATCATTACGTGTTCGTTAATGTCCAGGTTTCATGCAGTGTGCATTAATTTGTTGAAAAATGTAAAGGTTAATGAGAAATAAAGCATTAAACGTCGAAAGAACAGAAAAACACCACAATTATGAAGAGCGTTAGAGAAGTTAATGGAAATTTTCAAGCATAACAAATTTCAGATATCAAACCGACAAGACCAATAACAGATTTTTATCTTCATATACCCTACAAATTAAGTGATTCTAAATTGGAGCAATTTGTTAGATGTAAAGTAAAGAAACTACCATAAATCAACTGCAAGATTTAATTAAATCCTCATCTCTGACTTGGCAAGGTTTATACTTTGAGCCCTGAGTAACTGCTAAACAATTTCCAACTCAGTTTTATATGGTTGGCTTTGTTTCAGAAAGTAAAGAAAATGGAGAGCTAAGTATAATATGCTCATCGTATGTTATTTCCGCGTGAGGTAATTGTGAAAGTTTCTTCTCTCTTTACGAAGAAAGATTAAAACATATTTCTTTCCATGCTGGATGATCAACTAGTCCTTTTAACGGGATACTTTATTTGAAATATTTTTAAGATAATAATATTTCTTGCAGAACTCGCTAATAAGAAAAAAGTACACAACACTTTAAAATTTTAAATTATTTCTGCCTAATATAACTTCCATAAAGAGTAAATCCTTTGAATTCCGTATTATTGTTAATAAAACGCATCCAAATATTACTTATTTTTAAATGTTTTCTGATTTAATGAAATTATGGTAAATACGTTGTAACTACTGTAAAATTTCTATAGAAAAGCAATAGCTATCTTACATATAATTAAAAAAAAGAAAGAAAAAGAGAAAAGAAAAACAATAATAATAGAAGAGCACCAGGACAGATTTCTGAAGCACAATCTAAAAATATTGAATAGGTATTTTATATTTTTTTAATTAGAATTCACAGCTTCCATTTTACTTATTTTCGGTATTTATTTATTTGAAAGACTAAAGTTTAAAAACTAGGTAATATTTTTAAACGAAACAGCACATCTCAGGAAAATAACACTATAATCTAAATTCGTTATTTTTTCACACAATTGTGCAAGAATTAACTTAATAATAATGAATAAAGAATCTAAATTTGCTTATAATTTTACTTTGAAGCAGTGTGATCTAAATGATGGCTATTAACATGCGCAGTCTTTTGTAAACGTCAATTTAGAGGAAACTTTTAAAGAGAACAACATTCATTTGGATGAGCGCATAAAATCCTTTCTAGAGTCATTCACTAACTAAAAGTTAATTGCACATAGGGATTTTATTTAGTACATTTAGACTCTTCTCACAAAAACAAATTTGGCAATAACCCCCTAAGTCATGTGCTAAATCCACTGCGTGTAAAGTTTGAACTTTTGTGTCCAGTGCATTATTTATAATTCAACTGTACCAACAGCAACCGAATATATTTTTCTGCAAGCACTACCATTTACAGCATTTACCACAAAGATGGGGTTCATGCACGTGTGAGGTAGTTAGAGTAGGGAGTTGGTTTAGAAGCGTGGCCATGAATAACAAGTAGAATTAGACAGTTTCGTCTACGGCTCCCTTCCCTGTGTTTCGGTGGCTGTTTTCCATTTCGTGATGAGAATTACGTAAAAGAATAACCGGAGATTCTGCTCCTCTGGTATATTATTTAGATAATTAGAGTTGCAAATTGGCCTTTTTTCTGCTCCGCGGAACTAAAGTAGGTTTTATTGCCGAAAGAGATTTCGTAGAATGAAAGCTGTTGAATGCTCTTAAAAATTCCAGATTTCTGCACATTTAATCTCGAAAGAAGACACTGTACGGAATCTCTAGCTATGCGAACGTAAAAACTATCTGTGTTATTTTCCTTGCTTTGAAATCAAGCTCGAAATTTTCTTATTAAATCTCTGGAAACGAATATTCAGCCAAAAATGTTTATATGTTTGTTGCTGCCTCAAACACTGATTAAATAGAAGAATCAAGAGATATTATGCTAGGGATTGCATGTAATGAATTTCCTTCTCGAAAACTATGTTGTCATGGGTCATGGAGTTTTCAGTTTGCCTTTCATTGAAAAAGTGAAAATTCTAATTGTTTTTATGAAATGAAAAATTATTAACATTTCCATTCTTTCATTAGAAAATGCTAAACTTTCTGAATAACTTTTTGTTTTTTGAAATTCAAATATTTGCTTTTTTTATCTTAAATACAGGTTTTAGGTTCGTATTTTGCAGCTTCTGTAACGTAATTTCTCTTTAGGTTTCTTAAATTTCTGAAAATGAGTAAAAACGACATGTCCTTTTCCTTACGTTGATCACAATTATTAATAGTTATTTTTTCCAACAATAAAGAAGTTCTAATTCGCTGAAACAACCTTGTATTTGGCGTACATTTGCTAAAAACACTCAATCGATTTCGAGGGCAGCTACAGGTCCCTTCTCATCAGGAGAACAAAATATCTAGAACTATTTGATTGAGATATGAAAAACTAAATATACTTATAGTTTAGGAAAACTATAAGGTTTTTAAATTAAAATACCTTTCTGAGATTTTCCGGTTTTTAATCCTGCAATATGAAGCAAATGCAGAAACAGGGAGATGATTTTCTGCTATTTCTCTTATATAGCATCGAAGAAAAGGTGTTGTCGAAAGTAATTCAGTCTTCAAAATATTTCTGCAAGCGTTATATCTGCATGTTGTGATTCACGCTTTATTTTAACATGTTGTTTCTGTATGTGAACCCATGTATATATATATATATATATAAATTTTATATTCTGTATAGGGTCTCAAAATATAATAAAACTTAAAAGGTTTATACTTGAAAACATTTTTAGAAATATTTCAGTAAATTCTTGCATATATTGATGGTTTATAGTGGCTTCGATTTTTGCTCCTGTTTATACAAGTAGAGTTTCAGCTACTGCAGGAATAATGTATATGCATCATACTAGCAGTAAGCGCTATTTATAAAACTGGAAGTTATATAACATAAGCCAGCTGCGACAAGACTGAATGATATGAGCTCATACATCTTCAACGTGAACAATAGAATTGCAAAATCAGTAGAATGGAGTAATTGAGTGAAAATAATTTGGCATAACTTTACAAAATAATAGAAGCTGTCTCTCTCGTTTCACTAATCAGCATTAAATTTCTGTCCGGAACTCAGCTTCAAATAGGTCTCACAAAACGTTATCTTACAGCTTCTTTTCTCTCTCTCTCTGTCTCAGCATTCTGAAGCCCAAAGAAATTGCGTGTATTTTGTTTAAAAAAACACGTGCATGAAAAAACGAAGAAGAAATCAAACGCATAAATATAATACGCATGAAGATAGATTAAGAAATTTTTGAATGAAATAAATTTTCTTATATTTGATTGAATATTTTCAGTTAAAAACTTTTATTAGATTTTTAAATAAATCAGGACTAAATTGAAATGGTTTGCACCTTTTAAATTATTTAAAAGTTATAACATTCCCAATTCATATATTTTTTTTATTTTCTAAATACACGCAGATCTTTCATATATCTTAGCAAAAGCTTAGCTTTTTATCTCAGAAGTTGTGTGTGTACACAATTAAGAACGTCCGAGTGAAAATTAAAATATGGGTCTTGATTAAAAACTGCAGTGATAATATTTGGGAAACACGGCATTGAACTCAAATTCCGGCCTCTTACACCATGATTTAATAACGTTGAATCTGCAGTTAACATTTTCGAGCCACAACTTTGCAATTTATATTTATATTTCACTTCTAAAGGTGATTTTATTTACTAATTTTTTAATTCATATTTTAGCAGTTATTTATGAAATATATTCCTTTTTGAAATATATTTCCAAGGAAATTTCTGTCTATTGGAAACTATCAAAAGATGAAAAGATGAATGCTGATTACTTACATAACAGAATTAAGCAATTAACAGAATGGTTTAAATAGTAACTCTATGAAAGTATAAGTTTCTAAACCTGGCAATTTAATAATGATTTAAAATAATTTTTTTTAAAATATGTTCACTTTTTACAGTGATATAGCAACTGTTTTAAAATTTTACTTATGCTGATTATACCCAAAATTAGGCAATATTCAAATGCTTTCAGTAACTTATCTCCATTGTACGTTGAAGCCTTTTTGTATTAAAAGTTCTTACAAATGTTAAATCATGGTAGGCTGTAAGAGAAAAACTGATGCAGTTTATAAATATGCCTTTTGGTCAAGCCGTTGTTTGCCCAAAAATGTTTCTTTGTATTAGTCCAAGTTGTATTAAACTCCAGAAATTTATCTAGCAAAATTAATTTACTAGTACGTGAAAGAGCTTTATCTAGATGATGATAGCGGCAAAACAAAAATGTGATCCTGGCATATTAGTATTATGACGACAAGTGTCACATCTCTATTTAGTTAAATTCTGGAAACAACTGCTTTTTCGCCCAAGGAAGAACATTTTTTCTACATTCAGGGAAGGAAACTTCACGAATATCGTAACTTGGCACATATTATTATCTTAAAGTACCGACTGTTCACTTTCTTAACGCTTATACTGCTTCTAATCTATTAGTCTATTGATTAAACGACATGTACGTGATGAACATTATTTACAGAAAGCTGATATGATATCTCACTGGTTGATTAAAATAAAATTGTCATTGCTTTGCGGCGCATATGCTTCCCACTGACTGGCACCTGAATTCTCTGTACACACAACCAGTCCTCAAACTATACTCGTCTAACATCTCAAAGAACCGAAGTGTTTTATTCTTACCGCGCCACTGCGGTGTTTATAACTGAATTCCTCCCTCCCCTTATTTTGCAATGCAATTTGGTAAATGTCAGAAAATTTTAAGTCCGGGACATGAAGATGAAACCCGCTTGAATTAATATCCAGAAATACAAAAAGTTAGAACTTCTTGTTTTTCACGTTCTTCTGCCAAAAACATTCACCAATGAAAAATAACTCTTCTTTTCAGAATTCAACTGGATAGAAATATGCGTTGCGTTTTGTCAAAAGTGTATGTCCCGACAATTTTGCATAATTTGGGGAAAATATCACAACTGAAGATTTAGAAAGAGAGACTGATTTAAGCAACCTAATTTTGGAAAAAACCTTGTGTGCTAGCAAGCCGGCGTCTATCATCAAACTATCGCTTCAAGAATCGTCATCGTTTCGTCCAAGCCCTTGGTGGTAGTTGTTGGACCGGTTTCTGCCCTCTTTGCTGCTGGGAGTTCAAGGGTGAAGGACGGGCTTCGGCCTGTCTCTTCACCGACTGTCTCTTCTCCTACAACCTCGTTTCATGAGGCACGTTTAACTCTCCTGAAAAGTCCGATGATATGGTTCCTGATTTATAGAAAGCCAACTGTAGTTTTTTTATTGAATATATTCATTCTACATGCAGTTTCTGAAAATTCATCCAGGATGGCATGATATTTTTTAAGCAAGAATCATGAACGATCTCATTGTGCAATTTAAGACTCATCCATTGTCTATCGCCACGTGGTGCACTGCTCAAAATTAATTCCCTGGTAGAAGCTTCAAAATCAGAAGAAATTTCAAGACAAGTTTATTGCTGCTCTACATATATTTTCGATACAAGGGTTTTTGTGATTTATAGAAAGCGATGCAAATCGATTGTGCTCCCCAAGCGTATCGTTAAACGTATGGACGTTCTGCATTTATAGTAGGACTATAGTTATGATCTGATTATTTAATTTTCTTGTTTTATTTGTGTGAGCTCAGCAGTAAAATTTTTGATAGGAAAAATAAATAGAGTGAATTGTAGATGATTAACTTGTATTTTCTTCTTCAACTATCACAACGTCTGGGGTAAGTACATTATTTTGCTATCCTCTGTAGGTCACATATTTTATCCCTATCGTTCGGGTTATTGCGGAAACAACGTGATGTACTCTTAATCTCATGTCTTAATCCTATACTGGGTAGTTGGATTTCTTCATTCTTATTCGCTGTTCATCGCTGATAAAATTAATATTCAAAATTTTGGTTATCACTTGTACACCAGAATAATTATAATTAATATTTCTCATAACCTACAGAAATTAACACAATTTTCATTACATAAGAAATTAAAATATTTAAGTATTTTTACCACATATAAATATTTTTACCACACCTTGGGATTTTAAAAAGAATCGACAATATTGTAAACTACGAAGAGGTAAGGGAAAGAAAGAAAACGTTTATGAATCTCTGTCTGACGAAGGTACTATGGAAAACTGTGACGCTTATATTTCAATAAAAAATACCTAGTAATCCTGAAAGGACAGTCAAGATAACCAAAAGTCATATTTTGAGACAACATTAGCCCTTCAGGTTATTGTTGCAGGTTGATATAAAAAGTGATCAGAAAGACAAGTCCGCCTTAGCTTAAAATACGGAACTTTTACCTAGAATAGTATTAAAACAGTTCATGTTGGTTTAACGCAAGGATGTCAAACTCGCGGGCCGCATGCGGCCCACAACAAATATTTTTCCGGCCCGGCCAATATATCGGCAAATAATAATATACACTCACGTTTGTGAAAATTGCAACACCATGAAGGACTTACGCGAGTGAGCTGAAATTTTCAGGAAATGCAAAGTAGCGCATGATATGCAAATGATTAGAATTGCAAATCCGTAGCGCATGCGTATGCTGAGCAGCGCCCTCTGAACGGCTGATGGATCCGAATAAATAGACGGCTGTAGCGAGGCGTGTATGGTTATCGGTGGTTATCTGCTAGTGGTAAACGTTAACTCAATCTGTACTTATGCCTCGTCGACGAAAGAGAGCGAGATTTGAACAACTTACAGAGTTTGAACGAGGGAGAATCATCGGCCTTCGTGAAGCTGGATTGTCGTATCGTGCAGTAGCCTCTCGTGTGCAGCGTAACAGCAGCACAGTGATGCGCGTTTGGAAGCAGTGGACGGACGAGTGTCGGACAACTCGGAAATCCGGGAGTGGACCCCGAAATGTGACGTCAGCTCGCGATGATAGACACCTGGTCCGCATGGCGCGGACGGACCGTACAGCTTCCTCTAGACAATTGGCAGCACTGTGGTCAATAGCTACAGGTGTTTCATTGTGTGCTTCATCAATTCGTAGACGTCTGCTGCAGTGTGGACTGCGCGCACGGACTCCTTTATACAGGATCCCCCTAACGCACGACCATCGCCGCCTGCGGCTACAATGGGCCAATCAGCATAGAGACTGGCGTGCTGATTGGCAGCATGTCGTGTTTTCTGACGAATCCCGCTTTAATTTGTGGTACCATGATGGCCGCATTCGTGTCAGACGCTATGCCGGTGAACGCCACCTTCCGGAGTGCATTATCGAACGCCACAGTGGACGAACACCCGGAGTTATGGTCTGGGGCGCCATAGCATATCATAGACGATCTCAATTGCTACGAATTGTGGGCAATCTGAACAGCAACCGGTATATCCGTGAAGTTCTACAGCCCGAAGCTGTTCCCTTCCTTCAAAGCTTGCCAGGCGCTGTATTTCAACAGGACAATGCCCGCCCTCATACTGCTCGGATTGTTAAATCCTTCTTTGCAGCGCAGCAGGTACAGCTTCTTCCTTGGCCTGCGTGTTCCCCGGATATGTCGCCAATTGAACATGTGTGGGATGTCATTGGTCGGCGTCTTGCTCGTGATCCTCGTCCTGTTGCGTCTGCAGACGAACTTTGGGTACGCGTACAAACGATATGGAATGCTCTTCCTCAGTCAGACATTCAAACTTTGTTTGACTCCATGCCACGTCGTGTAGCAGCACTTATTGCGGCGCGTGGTGGCCACACAAAATACTGATTCTGATCTCTTGTTCTTGTTTGTTTGCTTTGAACATTTAATCATTTATTTGTACCACTACCACTCAACTGTGTATTAAATTGCATTCAATTATGACGATTCCTTCTTGGTGTTGCAATTTTCACAAACGTGAGTGTATAATAATAAAATAACATATCGACGAAGAAAAAAATGAAATGTTTACTGCTAAGTAATTAACGATAATTTATTCAGTGTTGTTAGATTACCCACAGCGTGCTGACACACACACTACTTAAATTACAAATGCGTGTGAGTAGCTTGCGTTCAGCTACCTTCGGCTTTTGGAGGACACGTGCACTCAGAACTTGTACGCATCTCCCGATAGCCGAATGTGGCCGAACTCATGGTCTCAGTTTTCCAATCATAGTTTTGTACGATATATTGGTGCATGCATGTGCATGCACTTTGCTTTATCATTAATTAGTACTTAATTCATATTGCTACGGATTTCATAGTTATTTATTTAGTTAGTTTTTTTTATTTAGAATTGTAATTAGATTTGCTTCATGTTGCCTTAGCAACGCAGACGATTTTTGAAAAGACAGCTGCGTTGGAAGGTTAAAAATAGAACAGCGCGTGCATTTAATACCTAATAAATAAATATCTCGTAATTGCTGTTGCCATCCACAAAAATCCAGATATTTATAGATGTTTCCAGTATATTCGAGAAATTAATTATAAAGCTTATAAAAGCCGAGAACAAACAACTCATCTCAGTAGTAGCTGTAGTTCTAGCGAACTGTTTGTTTACTTAATGCTGTGATTGATTTGTAGCGATTTCGCTGTGAGATAGAATTAGTTTCTCTGTTTTGAATTGATTTTTGCTAAACGTTTGACATTTTGTGATATTGTTAGAATATTTTTGAAGAAATATTTCAGCATTTTGATTTATCTCTCGTGGAAAGAATAAATTTTTGTTAACTTTTTAATGTTAACCGTGTTTATTCCCGCCCTTTGTATTCAGTATGTCTATATCAAAACCAAGTGGTAGTAAAATTAAACGAAAAATAGCTGACGAACATCGAATGTTCCAAGTAAAATGGGAATTAGAATAGTTTTGCTGTGAAATAAAAGATAAAATAATCTGCTTGATATGTAATAATACTATTAGTGTACCAAAGTTATATAATATTAAACGTCATTACGAACAACACAAATCGAAATATAACAATTACGAAGGATTAATGAGAGAAGAAAAGTTGAAAGAGCTCAAGTTAGGAGTGAAAAAGCAACAGTCCATGTTTAGTAAAGTATTGCAAGAAAGTGAAGCCGCGGTACATGCAAGCTACGTCTTGTCCGAGTTGATAGCTAAACATTCGAAGCCTTTTATTGACGGTGATTTCATCAAGGAATGCCTAATGAAAGCTGGAGAAATTGTTTGTCCTGGAAATGTGAA
>KK121923.1:614393-666551 GCA_000611955.2 Stegodyphus mimosarum | reverse complement strand
AGTGCTATGCCGGAAAGCTTACATACAGGCGCAACCGCCGAATTTTTCGTAACAATATGAATGGACCTTGCAGGTCCTCTTTGTCTCCAAAGAGGAAAAAAAGAGCTTGGATTTTGATCCAGACTTTTGCAGTATACCGTGCAGTACATCTCCAATTGTTAAGCTTAATCTCGATTGAAATTTTTATTCTTGGTTTGAGGAGATTTATAGTATGCCGGGGAAGACCAGCTGTCATTTATTCAGACAATGGTTCTAATTTCAAAGACATTTCTAGGCTATAAGACAAAGTGGTTTTAGAGAAATTGAAGAACATAGAGGGACTAAATTCAATAACATGGGAATTCATGCCTCCTAATGCCGCCTGGTGGCATAGCTTCTGAGAGAGGCTGATTGGACTGATAAAGAGAATTTTAAGGAAAATTTAGGCAAAACGTCTTTAACTCATGAAGAAATGAATACTGTTCTATGCGATTGTGAAAGATATATTAACTCAAGACAGTTGACTTATATTTCGGAATATCCCGAAGATTTGGAACCTCTGACTCCTGCAATGTTGTTGCAAGATATTAGAAAAATTCGGCGTACCCGAGTTTGACAGTATTGAGGCAAATAAGTTAAAAACAAATTTGCATATAGTGTTAGAGTGAAAAGAGATTTAAGAAAGCGTTTTAGAACTGAGTATCTAGGGCAACTGAGAGAAGCATATAAGGTAAAAAGAGAAAGTATTTTAAATGAAGGAGAAATAGTTTTGTTAGGAAATGATCATACCAAAAGACTGAACTGGAATTTAGGGCGCATAGTGAAACTCTATCCAGGAAAGGACCATCTGGTTAGAACAACTCTTTTAAAAACAGCATATGGTTCCTTTTTACGTCCTGTGCAAAAATTATTCCCTTTGGAATTACAAGGAAAGATGAAAGTATCTTTATGCCCTACTAACTTTTCTTCATTTTCAGATTCTTATGAAATACATTCTGTACCCTCTAATTTAGACCCAGGTACAGAAGGACGTCCAAAGGAGGGAAACACTTCATGCCAATCTTGTTCCACTGATGGAGCTGTGCTGGAGAGGAGAACTGAAGATTTCAGAGCATCAACTAATGATCCAACTCCTACTCGATAAAACTCAAAGTGGAGAGTGTCGAAAACGGCCTGTAAAGAAAAACTATAAAACAAATTAATAAACAGACGATTCTGTTTTCACTAGATGGCGCGCGATGAAATGTTATGACTTTATTTTTTTGTTATTAATTTTTGGCAACGAGAATGAAAAGGATAGTTGAACGGACGAGATGTAAGATGTTGGATGTAATTTCGATTTGGATGTGCTTCTGTATATCTTAACGTTGAAATATTCGAAATTAAAAGCTTTTTTTCTTTCTTGAGATGTAGATTTCCTAGAACTTCAAAATTATCTTTAGGCAAGCTCACCCGAGCCCGATTTTTAGAAGGAAGAATAAGTGAAACTTTTTTCCTTACTTTTAGAACTTAAAAATTGAAAACTAAGAAGTTAATGTTCTCAAAGATTTATTAAACATATCTCAGCTGTTATGGTGCTTTTGACAGTTAGTAGTGAATTATCTTCACTAGGTTTCCGTGCGCTTGTTCACTAGTATTCAATTGAGATCTGTACGGGATCATTTTTAAGTGTTTTAGGTCTAGGTTTTGAGCACAGCTTCTCAAATATGTTGCTAACAAACTGCAGTCCTTTATCCGACATGATTTTGGTTCCTCCTGACATTACAGAAGTTAACATATTAAAATAGACTTTATTTCCCTCCTCATCAATCTTTAAATAACAAGTCTGTAACTGTATTTTCTTTCACTGGACGATTTTTGAAACTTAAGTTATTTTCCTGAAGCTGTAAGGTCCATTTAATTCCTAGGGGTATATAATCAACTTTGCGTACACAAAAGAGCAAGACCAGTGTGATCTGTGAAAATTGTGATTGCACTTGTAGCACTTCATCGTGCGAACGACAGGCGCCGCAGTCCGCCAGAGGCGCAGATCACATGTTCTGGTTACGTCACATCTTGTCTCTCGCCTCAAGGCCTCTTTTTGACGGGTGCCGTTGGAGTAAAAGGGTTGTTATGCAATGCTCCCGGTACGAGTCTCATAATGCTTTTTCATTCAATAATGGAGTCAGATCACCTTTAATGTAGCCATCTTGAACATCAACCACTCCTCAATGGTAACTTTAGGATGTGAAATGGTCTCCTGAAACGATAACTTCTGGTTTTGATTCTTCCCGCTGGCGCGCGTGTTCTACCTGCAAAATGGATGAATCTGAAACTTCTGCTGTGGTGATTCCACCTTTTATTCAAGTTGATCCATCCCTTTGGTTCCACACGTTAGAATCAACGTTTGAATTGGCTACTCCTAAACTGATTGCAGAGAAGAAGATAAAATATAACTACGTTGAAGCTTACTTACCAGCTAATATTGCCACTGTGGTTCGTGATATCATCATTCAGCAGAATAAAGTCAACCCATATGAGGACATGAAATCAAAAATTATCGAAAGATGCTCGGAATCAAGAAATTCGACGGCTGCTGGCAGGGGAAAGCCTGGGTGATCGAAAACCTAGCGAGTTTCTTCGGAATATGAAACGCCGAGCAGAAAATTATAATATAGACGATTCACTTTTATTTGAGCTCTTTAATCAAGCGATGCCTGTTCCTGTTCAAACTATATTAGCTTCCATCTCTCCTACAGGGTTCGTACGGTCCTTAAAAGTCCTTAAAAGTCCTTAGGTTTTTTGGAATCGAAGTTTGGTCCTTAAAAGTCCTTAATTTCGGCCAAAATCGGCAGAAGGTCCTTAATTTTAATGATCTGAAATTTCTGTCTGTTTTTACGACTGCCATTTTGAGTGTGAATTAACATTTTGGAGGAATAGTTTTGGCGATTCACTATGGTTATCTTTTTAATGGTTTCATGTGTTGTAATTTGTTCCTATTTCTAATATAAATAGTGGGATACTCGAGTTTCTAAGCAAGAAGTGAAACGCACTTCGAAATTCTAATGAAAAGCTCTTAAACAACTTTTCGCTTTTGGTGATTTGAATTTTTTTTATTTAACGGTTCTAAATTTAGTGACTTATCAACATTTTGGCGATTTTAAGATCAGTTTTTATAAAAAATTTTTAATTCCGAGATCTCGGAATTTTTCAACGATTTTTTTAATACATTGTAACATTGATAAATTTCATTAAAATAATGCTAATCTATTGAAATTATATTTAAAAAATAACATGAAAATAAAATATTTTTATTTTTTGCTGTCATATTATAAAGTTCCATTTTAACAACTAATTATACAATATTTTGAATCTGAGAAATAAACAAGGTATAATGCTATAAAGCATAATTTACGGAATATGCATCAGTTTTCTCTATAAAATTAATTTTACACTTTTTCTTTTTTTTCTTTCCAAAATATTTCTGGCTTTCGGCTATTAAAGAATTGGTAGGGATAATTTTGCTTTAGGATTAGACACTGCAGCTTGGAAAGTTTAGAAGGATTTGAAGGCAAGATTTATAGACCCACAATTCTAGAAGATTCCAGTAATATGTGACAAAATGAAAAATGTCTCCATGGTATGAACACATAATGGATGTATTTTACAGAAAGTTTGTGATGAATTTCTTACTTTTTGGAGAACATCTGGAAGAACAATGAAAACATAATATTTGAATGTTTTTAACTTCTGATACTAGAATCTTTTTCTTAGCATGTTTATCTTCCCTTTATTTTCTCTACTTTTCACTGAACACAACCATGGAAAATATCAAAAATGCTTCTAATCTTATCACATGGACAGGCGTTATAGAAATGCAGTTTTTATTAATAAGGAAACTGAAAACTGACAATTTAAAAGATTCATATGCCTTAATGCCTCATACAGAACTAGCACTAGGCATTTTCCTAGGCAATCTCTTTGAATCCTGAATTCTGCTGCATAGTCTCTTTCTAAATTCTGCTTCCAGTGCCTGCTATAAATTCTAAAAGTTATGATATTTCTAGATTTTGTTGCTCAGTTTGTCACTAAATTCTAAAAATTCTGCCACATTAGCTTTATAACCAGCCCTTACCATACATATTTCATATTTCTTCTGAATTTTGATATTGCTAAAGAAATAAAATTACCAGCTTTTTCTATACATTCTAAATACAATTTCTTAGTTTTTCTCGTTTTTTTTAGAATAACAGAAATCCTTAATTAAATCCAAAAATTTTAAAAGGAAAAGGAAATGTGTTGAAGAAAGAAACTGAATACATAAAGAAAATTATTCTTCAAAGATATGTACAGTTATTATTATGTAAATTACTCAGTTTATGATTTCAGCCTTTACTATAGTTCCCATTTCTATTTCCTCATATGATAGAGTTACTGAGCGAGCTTAAACTAAAATTAAATTGTATAGTCTTTGACCACTAGTCCACATTTTTAGTTTGAATTGGACTGTTCTTGTTTAATTATATCACCACGAGCTGTAATTGATTTTGTTAGCATCAGAACATGCCTTTATGTTCTAAGTTCTTTTTAAATGAAAAGGCTTATTTAAACCTTTGTCTGACATTGTAGTTACTTTCAGACATAGCGATAATTTGCTTCACATCTGTTGGGAGGTTTTAGACTATTTAACTTTTACCAGATCTATAAACCCTTATAGCTGTATTGTAGAGAGTTTGACAAGTTAGGCGATAAAGCACGCAGAAACTAGTGAGAACACTGGTTTGCGTATTGAGACAATTTTCTGATTGTTAAAAAAGATGCTTAAAGAGAAGAAAATCGATTTAAATTAGCGAAAATATTTGGGAAGGCTTCAAATTAAAAAGACGCATAAATACTTTGTTGAGTTTTGCTGTTACAAAACATAAATGTTTTGTAGCTTTTAATGTGTAATTATCCTAATATCGTTTAAGAATCAACGTCATAAATTACATGTATTTTAAACTGGGAAATTTTATTAGATTGTGATTTTAATAGGTTTTTTTAACAAATATTGTTAAAAATAAATAAAATTTCATATTGACCCTGTAAATCCATAATGACTAAGGTTTTCTAACTACCTAATTTAATTATATATAACTAACTGCTTACCCTTAAAAATTATAATATTAAAGCTAGTTATTGCCTTTCATTAATCCTTACCCAGGTCACAAGATAAAACACAAAAATGTAGAAATTCATGTAAAACATATTCTTTATGTCTAGTGAGACCTAAAACAATACAAAACAACTTTATCACCTGTGGTGCTTTAGTGGCTTATTGGACCTACACGAAGCTAAGATACTAACTGAAACAGACAGAGCCCAACTAACTTTTAAATCTTGGCCAACCCGTGCCTGCATCAGGCCTTTTAGGTTTGTTTTAATCAGAGGTCTCTCTCTAGGCAAGCAGCAGCGGTGACAGAGCGATCTTTTGTTATGAATCATGCTGATTATGATCTTACTTCTCATTTTAATCTATGCCGCTTGACATAAAATCTACTTGTTATTTACTAAACCTCTAGACTGAGCAAATGAAACATTAAAAAAAATTAAATGAAACATTTAAAAAAAAATTCAACATAAAGCTAACTGTTAGCGAAACAAAATTTGAATTTATTCTCAAACTTATTAATAATTTTGTTAATTAATTCATGTTTAATAATAATTAATCCTACTTATGGATCTATTCCTTTTTTAGGATGGTATTACAAATGTGAAGTTCAGGCATAGATAATATTTTTAATTGAATTTATTCAGTTCCTATTTGCTCATAGGTCCTTAATTTTTTTCATTAATGGTTCTTAAAAGTCCTTAAAAGTACTTAATTTCCGTGTGCAGAAATGGGTACGAACCCTGCTCCTATTACATCGGATAAAGCTGCGGAAGTAGTTGATCGAATTTTAGCTATCAACAACACAAATGTATCCGCCATCGTCTCTCACAACGAATCTTCAGAAAATGGCAACTGTTCCTCTTCGGCTCAACTTTGTGAAGAAATCAAAGCTCTTCGGAAAGAAGTGTCCGAACTTCGACGTTCCAGGAGTTTATCTCGTACAAATTTTTCTGGCCGCAATCGTTCGAAATTTCGTGATAAAACTTTGTGCTGGTATCATCGCAAATTTAAGGATAATGCAAAAAAAGTGTATTTCGCCCTGTTCTTACAAGAGAACCTCAAAAAAGGAAGAGTAGAGGCGACCGACTCTTTCCACCCTCATACATCGCGTCGCATTAGTGACCCATCAACAGGTAGGTGTTTTTAATAGATTCAGGGAGTGATGCCAGTTTAATTGTTGCAAATAAATATGAACTGAAGGCACCAGTACTTCAAACTTTTCGTGCTGCTAATGGATCATCCATTAATGTGTATGGTCGCCAAACAGTAACTATTAATTTTGATTTAAGACGAAATTTTTCGTTCCCTTTTTATATTTGTAATGTTACATGCTCGATCATAGGTGCAGATTTTTTATATTACTTCAGTTTATCTCCTGATTTACGTACCACGCGTTTTATTAATTTAACAACCAATTTTAAAGTACTTGCCAAATTAAATACTTGTAATATTTTCTCTGTAAAATCTTCCTGTGTTGATAATGTATTTGGTAAATTATTGTTGCAATATCCTGATGTTACTAAATTATCGGATCCCAATCAACATGTGAAGCACAATACTTTGCATTATATAAATACTAAAGGTCTTCCAGTTGCTGCTAAACCTAGACGGTTAGCTCCTGACCGCCTCAAAATTGCAAAAGCTGAATTCCAGCCCATGATTCAACTGGGTCATATGAGACCTTCCAAAAGCCGCTATTCATCGCCTTTGCACATGGCGCCCAAGAAAGGGTCTGTCGAATGGAGACCTGTCGGCGACTATCGATCTCTTAATGCACAGACTGTCAATGAGAAATATCCTGTTCCTTGCATAACTGATTTTACTTCAGAACTGTATGGTAAACAAATGTTTAGTCACATTCATCTCGCAAAAGCGTATCACCAAATTCCCATAAATCCGTATGATGTACATAAAACAGCTATTTGTACTCCCTTTGGTCTGTTTGAAAGTTTAAGAGCTTCATCAACCTTTCAACGGTTTATCGATGAGGTCACTAGAGGCTTGCCCTTTGTTTATGCATTTATTGATGATTTGCTTGTAGCTTCGAATAATGAACAAGAACATTTGCAGCATTTAAACCTGCTATTTTCTAAACTTCAAGAATGGTTTATGTATAAATGTAGAGAAGTGCAAATTTGGTCAATCTGCCATAGATTTCCTAGGATTTAAGTTATCGGGTGAAGGAGTTGAACCCCTTCCTGATCGTGTAAAATGTATCCTAGATTTTCCCTCACACAATTCCGCCGATTCTTAGTTTTATTTAGTTTTTATAGACGTTGTATTCCGAGAGCTGCTCACATTTTAGCACCCTTAGTCAAATTCCTTGAAGGCCATACTAATAAAAAGAGACACTCTCGTTCCAAAGCTTCTGCTGAGCAAATACAATGGGACGATGAAGCAACACTCTCCTTCAAAGTGTCTAATGAAGCTATCGCTAAAGCAACTTTGTTACGGCATTCCATGCCCGGTGCACAACTGAGTCTGTGGGTCGATGCGTTTGATGTAGCAACCGGCGGCTCGCTCATGCAACTTATTAAACAACAATGGGAACCTATAGCCTTACACGGATAGACTGGAATTTTCTTAAAACACACCTGGAAAACCTGGAAAAGTCAGGGAATTTCATTCTTCTGTTTGAGTGGCAACCCTGTCATAGGTATACGCTCAGCCACTAAGGACGATGTCAAAGCAACTTCTGCTCAACTTGTTTATGGGACAACATTAAGATTACCTTCCGATCTATTAGTAAACAGTGATACAATAAACCAGACCTTAATTCCGAATATGTAAAAGTTTACTTCAGACAATGAGATCTTTAAACCCTATTTCTACTACCCTACACGGTAGTCCTAAAATTTTCATCAATCTCTCATTAAAAACGTGTTCTCATATATTTTTAAGATGTGATAAAGTTAATCCTCCATTGACACCGCCTTATACTGGACCTCATTTAGTCGTTGACAGAAATGATAAGAATTTGATTATTGAAGTAAACGGAAAACGTACTACAGTCTCAATTGATCGCGTAAAACCTGCTTACCAACTGCCAGATGACATTACTCATATCTCATCTTTACCTATTCCAGTTTCAACTCCATTCCCACGATGCTTTAATCAAACATTTACCACTAAAAGTGGGCGTAAAGTCCGATTTCTAAAGCATTTAGTTACGGACTACATTACTTGAGTAGAAACTTGTACTCTATGTGTATATATTTAATGTTTTGTATTACGCATATGTTCCAACTTCATGTATAACCATGAACATATATTTTTATTATAGTGTACCTCATATTCTACACTGGTGTCCAAACTTTAAGCATAAAATGTAAAATGCGAAAAACATGGAGTAAATATTCGTAAAATTATTCCAAATTTCTTGCGGATATTAATTGGGTGAAGAAGAAACATTGGGTTTATGCAAAACTTTTCAGTCAACTACGTCCTGCGCGAAACACTTGCACATGTCAGAACGCAGAGAAACCGATTCACCCACCATAGGCAGTTCCAAGTTTCGGTAACACTTGCACATGTCAGAACGCAGAGAAACCGATTCACCCACCATAGGCAGTTCAGACAAGTTTCGGGCAACTGCTGTGCGAAAGAACGTTGTTAACCATCAAACAAGGTGAATAATGGCACAAAGACGCCAATTGGAGATGTTTGCGAAAGGAAGAATCGTTGGAATGCTGGAATCCGGACGATCACAAACCGAAGTGTCTCGAATTCTGAATGTGAACCAGTCTGTGATCTCAAATCTGTGGCAGAGGTTTCAAAGAACGGGAGAAGTTACCCGACGACCAGTATCAGGTCGACCAAGAGTCATAACCCTTCGCCAAGACCGATATCTGGTAATAAGTGCGCGACGTCAGAGGGGCAGTACTGCCAGACCACTGGGTTCGGCGCTCACAGTCGCCACAGGAATACGAATTTCGAGGCAAACTGTTTACAGGAGACTCAATCATGCTGGCCTGTATGCCAGAAGAGCAGCAGTTTGCATTCCCCTCACGTCTGCGCAGAAACGCGCTCGTTTGAACTGGAGTTTGAAACATCAACATTGGAGTGTGGGAGAGTGGACAAATGTGGTGTTTAGTGACGAGTCCCGGTTCAGTCTGAGTACTGATTCTCGTCGGGTAACGATATGGAGAGAACGTGGACACTCGTTACGGAGAGACGGGGACGCCCTAACTTTACCTTTGTGGTTATACGGGCATGGTCCCACGCCCTCCTCCTGGTTTTTCATATCAGCTCCACCACAGCCAAGGGAGCGGACAAGCCAGTACCAGTACGGTCCCTGTCGAGCCTGATCCCATCCTAGGTACAATACCCGGGTTCTAGTCCTGTGAAGAATAAGGTACAATAGTACCTGATATTTTACCCCCGTGGTTGAGACTGTCTAAGTACAGATCCTAGCCAGTACTTCCCAGGAATTCTCCTGAGTCAACCGAGAGAACGTGGAACACGTTTTGAACCAAGAAACATGTCGGAAAGACATAATTTTCCATCAACGAAAGTAGTGGTATGGGCAGGCATCATGATGGACGGCCGCACAGACCTCCATTTCTTTCACATGGGGTCTGTGACTGGTCAAAGATACAGAGACGAAGTTCTTGGGCCTTATGTTCGCTTGTTTCGAGGTGCTGTCGGTCCTGACTTCATATTCATGGATGATAATGCGCCATGTCACTGAGCGGTGCTAGTTGATGACTTCCTTGAAACGGAAAACATCCAGCGCATGTCGTGGCCTGCGAACTCCCCTGATTTAAATCCTATCGAGCATGTATGGGATATGCTCGGGAGACAAATTGCAGCCCTTTCGCACCCACCAAGCTCAGTTACAGAACTGAAGAGAACTCTCGAAGAAGCTTGGAACCGATTGAGCCCACAACTCATTCATCATCTCATAGCAAGTATGGTAAATCGCTGTGCAGCGTGCCTGGCTGTCAGAGGTGACCACACGCCTTATTAAACTGCAGCATCAGTAATTTATTTAATGCTTTCTTTCATTTTTTCTTTAAAGTGTGAACCCTTCTGTTCTCACTTTTCTTTCAAACTTCTATTTTGGATAATAAAATTAATTATTATCTTTCTTTGGATTTGCTTCCTTATTTTATAACCTTTTTACACTCGCATATCACGTTTCCCGCCATTCTGATTTACAATTCCTTCTTTATTCACATAATTATAAATTATGCTTAACTTTTGGACACCAGTGTATATTTCACTATTATAGCATTATCTCCTCATTTTTGTACATATTGTAAATATTGTTAGGAATTTCACATTTATTTGGCTATTTATTTAGAATTGTAATTAAAATTCCTTTTTATTTCCCCGTGCAACTCAGACGATTTTTGAAGAGAAAGCTACGTAAAAAAAAAGCAATAAAAATAAAAGAGCGCGTGCATTTAATGCTTAATAAATAAATATCTCGTAATTACTGTTGCTCAGTTGTTGTTGTTGCTGTTATACTTGTAGCTGTAAAAAGCGAACTGCTGTTTGTTTACCTAATGCTGTAATTGATTGTAGCGATTTCGCTGTGAGATAGAATTATTTTATCTGCTTTGAACTGAGTTTTTGCTAAACGTTTGAGATATTGTGCGAAGATCTGTGAAGAAATATTTCAGCATTTTAATTTATTTCTTGTGGAAAGAATAAATTTTTGTTAACTTTTTAACGACTTGTGCATTCAATATATAACGAACCCGTACGCACGTAACAATTTTTGGTGTCAGGAGTGGGATTTTTTGAATGCCATTAACTAGAGCAATGGAAGAACAATTAAAGCAATTCATGGCAGCCTTTGCTGCATTTAAAGAAGAAATTAAAGCTGGCCAAGATTCCGTGAAAAAGGAGATGAAAGCTGGCCAAGAATTAGTTAAAGAGGAAATGAATTCTGTTCAAGAAAAAATGGAGAAATCTGTTAAGGAAGAAATGAAGGCTGTTCAGGAATCTGTTCAAGATGAAATGAATTCTGTTCAAGAAAAATGGAGAAATCTGTTACGGAAGAAATGAAGGCTGTTCAGGAATCTGTTAAAGATCAGAGGAAAACTGTTCAAGAGATGAAATTGAAATTTGCACGAGAAGATGAAGACCCGCTACGACACGAGAGCTACTAGACATCGTTTCAACGAAGGAGACAAGGTGTGGTTATGGAATCCGACTTGTCGAAAAGGACTTTCTCCGAAACTACAGTCACCTTAGGATGGTCCTTACACAGTCCTAAACAGGCTGAACGACGTCGTGGTTCGGATCCATAAGTCATCGAACTCTAAACCTAAAGTCGTTCATTATGACAGGTTAGTTCATTACTATGGCTATAGTACGTAGTGTATATAGTTGTAAATAATAATGTAAATAGTATAAGACCATGGTCTTATTTCTATTTAGTATTTGATTTGTATCTGTTTAGTATTTGATAAGTATTTGTATTTGATAGTATTTGTACTTAGTATTTGGTAGTATTTGAATTGTATTCAGCGTCGGATGGAATTTAATTTGCTGAAAGTCATTTATTGCAATTATTGTTTTTTTTTGTTATTATAAAGTAATGTTTATTATAGCACTGAGGCCTTAGTTGTAAGTTTGGCTTCCTGTCCAAGGATTGTACTGCCCGGGACGTGCAGTCCTTGGGAAGGGGTATTGATAGCCTCAGCACTCGTCGACCTATCGGGGACCGTTATCCCGGTGAGAGTTGCCAATGTAACTGATAAGGCGAGAGTTATTAAGAAAGGTGAAGTGGATGCAGAATGAATTTATTTGGCTATTTATTTAGAATTGTAATTAAAATTCCTTTTTATTTCCCCGTGCAATGCAGATGATTTTTGAAGAGAAAACTACGTCAAAAAAATAGCAATAAAAATAAAAGAGCGCGTGCATTTAATGCTTAATAAATAAATATCTCGTAATTACTGTTGCCATCCAGAAAAATCTAGAAATATCGTGATTGTTCTACTGATAATTAAAAAGCTTATAAAAGCCGAGGTGAAACACCTCAATCTGGTGTTCCATGGCAATGTTTTCTTTGTATACCTCAGAGAATTCTTATTTAATGTTATATGATTATTTGGTTAGTGATTTTTTTTTATTTATTTACTTTTTCTTGTATTAGTATGATAACTCTATATTTGTAAACAATTTGTTGGCTTCCTTCAAAATCATGTTGAATTTTGATTTTATCATATTTTGAGCATTATGCTTCTTTAATTTAGGTCTTAGAGACATGATTAATATTGATGTAAATTTTATTCTCTTTTACAGTAGCATTGATCAGTACTTTTTATTGGTAATTAGTATCTGACTGTTGTTATTTCTTTGAATCTTGATTATAGTTACAAATTACAATGGTTCTTTAATCCTGATACTGTGAAGGTTAATGTTCTATAGTGGATATTATACTATTGTCGGATTTTACTTTATCTTGTCTCGAAACATTTTGACATTGTCAGACACTGTCATTTTAATTTTCGACTTCAATAGAAGCTCTTGTGATTTAATTTTAATTTTATGGGTTTTTCTGTCATACTGTATTGGGAAATTTAGTTGAATTATTATACTTGTATTTATAAATGCTAATGTACAGTATATATTGTTAATTTTGTTTATACTTAATTTTGTTTATACGTTAATATTAGTCTTATTGGTCTTACTCTCATGCTGTTTTAAGAATTGTATTATAATTAGTTGAATTAATATAAATGCTTTTATTATTTTTATATTACGGTTGCATTTAAAAGTTTGTATTAGCTTCGGTACTTGAATCCTGGTAGCATATTTCATTATGCATTGATTTTGGTACTTGGATCCAATAAGATAACACATAGTGTAAGTTTGAAAATTCTGTAATCAACTATAATCAGTCTCACATTTCTGAACGCTCTGTTTTGCATTGTGATTTGGTAATATTATTACATATTGTAATTTTGATATAATTCTGATTGTAATTTATAATTTTGAGGTTCTTTTAATATGAATGTTGATTTTTAGAAATTGAAGTATTTGACTTTATTATTTCTTTCACTGTGTTTTTAATTTGGAAAAGTGTATTTGTAATAGCAATTGTATAATAGACTCATATCTATGTCTTGGAAGGCCTTGTTTGCCAATGTATCTTTTGCTTTGAAAAATAAATGCTTGGAGGCAGAGGCTATAGTCCATGTGAGGCAGACGATTTAGTCAGCCAGGAAATGGAGCTTCTGTTCTCTGGTACACCTGATTGAAACTTACGTGTAGATTGTAGCGATTTCGCTGGGAGATAGAATTATTTTATCTGTTTTGAACTGAGTTTTTGCTAAACGTTTGAGATATTGTGATATTGTGCGAAGATCTGTGAAGAAATATTTCAGCATTTTAATTTATTTCTTGTGGAAAGAATAAATTTTTGTTAACTTGTGTGCTCAATATATAACGAAACCGTACGCACGTAACAATATTTTTCTTTAGCATCAAGTATTTCGTGCTTATCTTACGTATTTATGTATTCATCAGCCGAACAGCTTTCTAGATACATACCTTTTTTTTAATATCAATATATATTGTTACGAATTTCACATTTATTTGGCTATTTATTTAGAATTGTAATTAAAATTCCTTTTTATTTCCCCGTGCAACGCAGACGATTTTTGAAGAGAAAGCTACGTCGAAAAAAAATAACAATAAAAATAAAAGAGCGCGTGCATTTAATGCTTAATAAATAAATATCTCATAATTACTGTTGCCATCCAGAAAAATCGTTATTGTTCTACTGATAATTAAAAAGCTTATAAAAGCCGAGGCGAAACACCTCATCTCAGTTGCAAATTACACTGTCTGGGTCTCCCAGACTACTTCATAACATAATTAAATCTTACCTGACCGGTAGACACTTTGTCGTTCACGTATTAGGCACACTTTCAACACCCAGACCCATAAAGGCTGGAGTCCCCCAGGGGTCCCTTTTGGGCCCCACATTATTCAACATATACGTGAACGACATCCCCACCACACCTGACACGACACTCGCAATGTATGCTGATGACACTGCGATCCTCACACAAAGTGCATTTATTGGTTCAGCAATTCAACGATTACAAAACCACTTACAATTACTAGAGACTTGGCTAGTGAAGTGGAAAATCAAGATAAACGTTGATAAAACGGCAGCCATCCTGTTCACCAAAAAAGTGAAAACTCCTAAAAATTTACAGTTATATGGAGAGACCATCCCCTGGGCCAAGCAAGTCCCTTATCTTGGGGTGATCCTCAACAAAAGGTTATCATGGAACCCACACATTACAAGTAGTCTTAAAAAGTTTCGAGTACGTCAAAAAATACTTTACCCCTTAATTTCTCGAAACTCCGTTCTATCTATAGATAATAAGTTACTTATTTATAAATCCTTGTTGCGTTCTATTATTTGTTATGCTTGCCCTGTGTGGGCGTACTCTTGTAAGTCTATTCGCAAAAAACTACAAACAGCGCAGAACAGTGTTCTACGCCAAATAGTATGTGCCCCATGGTACATTAGAAATCAGCGCTTGCATGACGAACTTAAAACTGAATATATTAAAAGTTATTGTTGCCGTCTGGCACGTAAGTTTTTTGAAGGTCTGGGGGATCTTAACAATCCCACCATGACCATTTATGACTATGATGTCAATGATATTGTCAATGTTAGACGCCCTCGGGCTATCTTAAATGTTAATCTTGACTAATGCCTATTACTCTGTTGTAATGACTTGTACGACAATTCTGTTGCATTATTGTATTTTGTATTTATCAAGTGTTATTTGCATTGTATTCCTCTCCTGTTCTATATTTTTATACATTTAATCGGATTGAGTGCACCTCTGTATTCGCATGTTACCTAACATCATGATTTTTTTTTATTTACGCATATAATTAGTGTGTCACCAGCTCAGCGGCCTTCTCTGTCTAAACAGGCATTTTCGGTTTTTTCGTGGAATTTTGAATGGCTTTATTTACTTTAAATTTTACTTTTCATAGGGCAAGTTATTGATAATGGCCCCTCCTTCCTTTTGTTTTTACTTACTTTAATTAGTACCTTTCATATATATAATTATATATTCAAAAAAAAATCTATTAGTACTTATTTTTAAGTTATTTCGTACTTGCCAATTTATTAGAATCATACTTATGCATTCGATGAGGGGTAGGGTCCTTTGACCCATGCACCCTGGTTTTCGAACCACTCTCCTCGCCATTCTCATCTCAGTTGTTGTTGTTGCTGTTGTAGTTGTAGCTGTAAAATGCGAATTGCTGTTTGTTTAGTTAATGCTGTATTGGTTGTAGCGATTTCGCTGTGAGATAGAATTATTTTATCTGTTTTGAACTGACTTTTTGCTAAACGTTTGAGATATTGTGATATTGTGCGAATATCTGTGAAGAAATATTTCAGTATTTTCATTTATTTCTTGTGGAAAGAATAAATTTTTGTTAATTTTTTAACGACTTGTGCATTCAATACATAACGAACCCGTACGCACGCAGCAATTTTTGGTGTCAGGAGTGGGGTTTTTGAATGCCATTAACTAGAGCAATGGAAGAACAATTAAGGCAATTCATGGCAGCCGTTGCTGCATTTAAAGAAGAAATTAAAGCTGGCCAAGATTCTGTTAAAGAGGAGATGAAAGCTGGTCAAGCATCTGTTATGGATAAAATGAAGGCTGTTCAGGAATCTGTTAAAGATCAGATGAAAACGGTTCAAGAGATGAAATATGGTCAAGAATTCCTTAAGGAAGAGATGACAGCCGTTAAAGCAAGTCAAGATGAAATGGAAAAGGAAATTACTTTCATAATAGAAAATAAATTTGAGGCTATGGAAGGCAGAATAGACGCGGTTGAAAATAAAGTTTCTTCTGTCAAAGAACAAATAGAAGAGAGAGTTTCTGCCGTAAACAACAAATCGATTACAGAGTTTCTGCTGTGAAAGGACAAAGTCAAGAAAGAGTTTCTGCTGTGAAAGAAAAAATTCAATAAGGAGTTTCTGCAGTGCAACAACAAATTGATGACAAAGTTGCCGCAGTTGCGAAAGAAGTTGATATTTTAAAGAAATTCGTAGCGACGGCAGGGAGCAATACCGATGGATTTAAATTTTTACCCATGCCTGCTGGTCCCTCTCTGAAGCTATCGACATATGATGGAAAGACTTCCTGGCAAGTATATAAGACTCAATTTTCTATAGTTGCGGAAGCAAATGGATGGGATTCCCAAGCTAAGGCCTGTCACCTTGCCGCTTCTCTAAGAGCAGACGCAGCGGATATTCTTCAGACTCTTCCCGAAAACGAAAGGCTAGATTTCGAAGCTCTGTCCGGTGCTTTTGAGCTGCGTTTTGGGGAGAAGTGTTTAAAAGATTATAGCAGGCTTCAGTTAAAATCCCGTCAACAGAAGCCTACGGAAACACTCCAGGAGCTTGCCACTGATGTTGAAAGGCTGTCCCATCTCGCCTTTTCCGAGTGCCCGACAGAAACAAGGGAAATCCTATCCCTGCAATACTGCATCGACGGCGTCCGGGATCCTGAAATACAGAAAGCACTGCGAATGGCTGATGTGAAGTAGTATTTAAAATGTGCTCTGGTGTACGCCATGAAATTCGAGGCAGCACAGCAAGCAACTCGTAGAGGTCACCACCCAGTCAGAGCTGTGCGAGTCCACGAGCCAGTAGATCAGTTGTGGCTCGTTTAGATGATTTAACAACACAAGTGAATGCCTTGCAGCGGAATATTGGTGATAAGAAACCGACAGTAAAGTGCTGAAACTGCGGTACTTTAGGGCACATGCGAAGGAACTGCCGAATGTTAAAGAGCTCGGAAAATAAGACGGACTATATAAACAGACAATTAAATGCCATGAGAGGGAAAACGTGTGACAAGAAACGGAAGTGCTGGAACTGCGGAGCTGAAGGCCACCAGCGAAGGAACTGCAAAACACCCCAGAGCACGGAAAGTAAGATCATTTCCCAGCAACGACGCAACAAGCAAATTAATGATCACATCGCGGAGCAGAGTTTGAGCGATAGTGAACAACCCCGTTTTAAAACGCTCAAGATTTCTGCAGTGTGCGGCAAGAGTAATGGATTATCCATCAATGGGCATATCCATGGAGTTCCTTGCAATATGATCATTGATACAGGAGCTAATGTTACCATCATTCGAAGAGATTTAGCTCAAAACTTCAAAGATAAACTGATTTGGACGCCAACCTGTGTTACCCTCGAGACTGCGTCCGGTGAGAAAATCGACGTAGAAGGAAAGTTAAACGTGCACATGACCTGTGGAAGTGCCGTCTACCATCACACAGCATAAGTGGAGGATATTACAGATCCTTGTATACTCGAATTGGACTTTTTAAGGAGATGCAATTTTTTCTTAGACTTCAAAAACAACAAACTGCTTTCAGCATCTGAGGACATGACTATCGATCAACAGAAGGGATCCTCAGCTGGAAACGCCAAAGTATCGTCTGAAAGACCCTGCTCAGAAAGCTACCGAAATCATACTAGGGTCGAAGAGGAACGCAAGACTATCAGCAATTCTGCATCCCAGATGCTCATCGGTCGTGATCTTCGTCTGCCTTGCGATTTCTTATCTGACCGCCCTGCAGATGCGCCTTCATCGCCTGAGTAATACATCCAAGATGTCCAGACCCTGTTTGAAGTGATGCACAACGTTGTACGAGAGCGAGTCAACTTGGCGATGGAGAAGATGAAGACCCGCTACGACAAGAGAGCTACTAGACATCGTTTCAACGAAGAAGACAAGGTGTGGTTATGGAATCCGACTTGTCGAAAAGGACTTTCTCCGAAACTACAGTCACCTTGGGATGGTCCTTACACAGTCCTAAGCAGGCCGAACGACGTCGTGGTTCGGATCCGTAAGTCATCGAATTCTAAACCTAAAGCCGTTCATTACGAGAGGTTAGTTTATTACTATGGCCACAGTACGTAGTGTATATAATTCTAAATAGTAATGTACATAATATAAGACCATGGTCCTATTCGTATTTAGTATTTGATTTGCATTTGTTAAGTATTAGTATTTGATTTGTATTTGTTAAGTATTAGTATTTGATAAGTATTTGCACTTGATAGTATTAGTATTTGATAAGTATTTGCACTTGATAGCATTTGTATTTGACAGTATTTGATAGTATTTGAATTGTATTTAGCGTTGGATAGAATTTAATTTGCTGAAAGTTACTTATTGCAATTATTGTTTATTTTGTTATCATAAAGTAATGTTTATTATAGCACTGATACCTTAGTTGTACGTTTGGCCTTCTGTCCAAGGATTGTACTGCCCGGGACGTGCAGTTCTTGGGAAGGGGCAATGTTAGGAATTTCACATTTATTTGGCTGTTTATTTAGAATTGTAATTAAAATTCTTTTTTGTTTCCCCGTGCAACGCAGACGATTTTTGAAGAGAAAGCTACGTCGAAAAAAAAATAACAATAAAAATAAAAGATTAATTTTAATGCTTAATAAATAAATATCTCGTAAGTACTGTTGCATCCAGAAAAATCGTTATTGTTCTACTGATAATTAAAAAGCTTATAAAAGCCGAGTTCAAACACCTCTTCTCAGTTGTTGTAGTTGTGGCTGTAAAAAGCGAATTGCTGTTTGTTTACGTAATGCTGTATTGGTTTTAGCGATTTCGCTGTGAGATAGGGAAATCTATTTAGAAACTTCGAATTTCATTCGAGTTGGGTTAGGGCCCCGCGCTGGGACACCCTGGTGCTAAGCACTATTCAATGACAAAAATGCTCTTACCGTTGTAGTCGTAGTCGACTGTACTTAAATTTCTTTCAACTTTTTATTCCCTTAAAATAGTTCTAAGAATGAAATTATAAGTCTTCTAAGAAGAGGTTTTTAAAGCTGGCCTTAAAACTATTAATGTTGTAGAAAAATCAGACTGTTAGTGTAGCAAATTTAGACAACATTCCTAATACGACGCAGTGCCATACTTGAATTTCCTGCTCACAGAAATTGCCGCCTGGACGCGTATTTCCGAACCCTACTCCACTTTTCGAATTTTTGACGTCACGGAAGTAATCGACTAGTTTCATCTGGCAAATGAAAGTCGGCATACCCCACTTTGCCGACAAGTACGGCGTGCTTTCGAAAGATTTGTGAACGAGATGGTGTGTTTTAACAGTTAATTGCGAGATGCGAGATTTTCCAAATTATTATGGATTTAATTACAATTGGATACCACTTGTGTTTTTTTTTTTTTTGTGATTCTTTTTTGACGCCAAGATCAGCGCAGAAAGGCACAATTTCAAGATGGGCGCTACACAAAACGAAAATAAGAAGTCAAAGAATTGCACAACTCGGTATCCATGTACACATCGGTCTATTTTTACTCAAAAAAAAAATCCCAGAGTTGCACAATCTAGGCATTGCGCACTGCCATAACTTTCTCCATGTACATATCGATTTATTTTCACTTAAAAAAAACAAGAAGCTAATCAAACTATCATAGTAACCACAAATGGGGTTTCATCGCCAAAACTGAACAAAATTTGTCGCTAGTTGAAGGGGCACCCAATTCTACACTAAAGCCTCATTATGAGGGGAAATTTACGCAAAATCTTTAGTGAATAGTTATTGTTTATCGGCGTAACTGATGATGTACCGTACTGAATTACTGTATATGAAGAAAGAGAAGAACAAGTCACTGCTGAAGTGCACATAAAAACAGTATGAAAAATAAATGTGATATGAAGCAGTAAGTGTGATGCATTCATCACAAAATTCAGCGACGCCAGTATAACAAATTGAATTGTTTGAAATACTTATTCAGATCTGAAGTCACTACAGAGAAAAAACCGTACGTATGCCAACATAGCAATTTTAATTAAAAAAAAAACTTGTAGAGAACTTCAAATCAAGGAATAAGAATTTCTGTGCATCTTAATTACGAAGCGTTCTGCAGATTTCTGTGCAAAAATCAAAGTTAACAAATAGATTAATACATTTTAATGTTTCTCTTAGTGTAGACATTTCAAAATCGTTAAAATAACTCGCGCAGTTGTTTGAATGCGTAAAAAAAATAATAAAGGTCATCTCTAAAGATATGCAAGGAACTTCATAATTATCAAAATACTTCACTGCTTTGATTAAAAATTTAAATTTACTAAGTTGCTTAACTTCATAACATCAAATATCTTCGCAACTTCATTATTATGTTCTGTTTGATAAGAGTTAACTAACTTTATTCATTTGATATACATGAAAATATTTTCTGATTTATTTAACATGTTTAACAGGATTACTAAATGTCTTAAGAATTTCCATACATGCTTGTGCAGTGTGATTACATGCCTTGTAAGAGCACTTTGATTTTCATAAAGGAAAAAGAACTACAATCTCAGAATAATTATTTTTTTGTTTTCCAATTCCTATGTTTAGCTATAAAAATGAATTCATTTCAAGTGTGTCTCTGTGCATTTTTGATGATGTAAATACTGAAATGTGCGTACAGTAAAAACTCGTTCAAAAACTATCCAGAAAGCTCTTGAAATTTTGGATAGTTGAGCATATAAAAAGTGACACTGTAGAAAAGTAAGTGAATGGAAGAAAAAACTACTAGTATAAAATCATGAAAGCAGTTCATCTTATTTGTATCAGCTTCACTATCAAAAGTCAATATTTAATATTATGCAAGATTTTGAAAACAAAATTGCTGCTGATCTTTGGAATATGGTAACGGGTTATTTTTGAAATGATTGTTACGGGGATTAAGATTGCAAGTTGAGAGTTCAAATATGAACATGAGTACTCTTAAAATTTGAAGCAGTAATTTTATATTCAACAATCTCTGTCAAATAATTTTCCATGTTTTAAGTAATTAAAATACATATTTTCAACCATCTGTTATTAATTTAATGAAGTACATTCCATAATTTAAATTTTACTTTCATATATTTTAATGTTTCCCATTATGAAGCTGAAATGCGTAATATGAAAAAATTCTATCAGAAAACATAATTCAGCTCAGAAGAGAAACACGAGATAAATAGGGATAATAATAATGTGGGGTAGTTGTTCCACTAACAGTCATTTGAAATATTGTAGCTTGCATTTCCGTTCAGCTGAAACAGTAAAAATATGGAAAAATTCCCACAGAAAAATAATTCGGCTGAGTAACAGAACAGGAAAGATATGGGTTGGCATCAGTGAATTGATTGGTCTAAAATAACATTAAAATAATTTGACTTTGTTTGCACATTGTGTAACTGAGTCTAGAGCCAGTGCAGTTACGCCAGGTGTGCAAAATTTTAGAATTTAAAGAAATATCGAGCAGTAAAATATTTGAATTTGGGGGTGGAAAATTTTTAGAATTTAGGACGCACAGAGATTCCATGGCACAGGAAAATGCCCCTAGTGCGTGGTTATATTCTTGTAAGGAGTATATGACTAAATGCAGATATTCATTCTGAGTCATGATCATCGTATCATCAGCATACATAGCATTGTGTATATCATTCCTCAGCATACACAAATATGGGCACAACAAAATAAACTTCAATTCACTTGTCATATTTTTCACATTGGACAGCTGATGTTTATCTATTTTCACATAAGTCACACTTTCCCGTAATTTTGAAGATACTCTGTTCCATGCTGTTCTGTTGAAGACAAGTCTGAAATCATTTTTTCAAAATGCAATTGAAAAATAAATAACTTAATGTTGTTTTTTACAAAATTTAAACCACTTATTGAGAATTAATCATGTTTACATGAATACAAAGCACTATGACCACTTATCCATAGTGGCACTGGTGTGCAAACAGGGAGTTGCGAACAAATTTTTGGGTGTTGCCAAATTCAAAAAAATTTATTTGGCAATAAAAAATATACATACTTTGAAAAGAATTTTTGAAGTTTTTTTAACATTTGCCAGGCATTTTAAATTAAATATTTCCATATTTTGATTTTATCCACTTGATATGTACATTTGATGTTTTGCAAACAGCTCAAATTAAATTTCAAAGTAACTGCATACGTGCAGTTAAGACAATGTAGTTTTTTTCGTCTATCTCAGTAGTGTCTTACGTGCAATTTGTACTAGTTGTATGCATCGTTTATAAACTCTGTTTCTTATTCCTAACGAAATTTGTTGTCAAGTAAGCACATAACATTTTCTAAATATTGGAAAATTCAATAGCATGCTCAAAGGATAATAAAAACAATTTTCCTTTAGTAGCAGTTTTGTTCATGATGGATAAATGGCAAAAAATAGGTACCCAATGTTCACGAGAGAAATGAGAATGATGGACCAACATCTAATAAACTTAGAAAAACTATTAAGAAAAATGCAAACGAAAATGAATCCACTGGCTGTCTTTCTACTTCTAAAAAAATTAAGTAAATATCAAGACGGGTTTATTATATACTGCTTTACATTTTGCATTACCGATGGAAAATGAGTATCCATTGTACATTAAATGCAGTGAAAACCTGGTGCACAAAACCATGAAACTTGCTAAATTAAAAACACATTTAGAAACAAAACGCAAAGATTTAGTAAATAAATCTGAAGAATTTTTTAAGAAATGAGCTGTGAGTATGAAAAATCAAAATGTATTTTTGAAAAAATATATAACAGTTTCTGCAAAACATTTAAAGCCTCATACAATTGGAGAATCGCTCATTCTTCCTTCGGCAATTAAAATGACGTCAGTTATGCATAGAGAAAAATATAGTAACCATTTAAAAACAATAGCGTTATCAAAAGATACCATTTCTTGCCGAATATCTGTCACACCATGTACTATTGAAACAATTTTTTTTCAAATTGATTACAAAATCTTGTCTTTGCTATACAACTACATGAAACTACCAACATTACTAAGACATCTCAATTTATTGTTTATCTGAGATATGTTTTTGAAGACAACACTGTAGAATATTTTTTATATTGTAAAAATTTGGAAGTTAAAAAACTGGAGGAAAAATATTCCAAATTATTAACAGATATTTTGAAACAAATAATCTACCTAGGTGCACTGTGTTGCAGTTTGTACTGATGCTGTTGCAGCATTAACAGGTAAAATAAAGGACTAAGAGAGTTAGTAATGACATGGGACATTATAATTACATACCGAAGTCAGGTTGGCTCTCAAACGAAAAAATACTGCGACATATTTTTTTATTTCAGAAATAAAGTTTACATATTTTTGAAAGAAAAGAAACATATATCGGAAATTTCATTCATTAATAATGATTTGTTAGGAAAATTCATTTACGTGGTAGACATTTGTGAAAAACTTAATGATTTGAATTTATGTCTACGCAGAAAAATTACATGCATTTTAATACTGAGCACCTTTAAAAACTAAGCTAATACTTTGGCAAGGAAAACTGAACAAAGGCAACACAGACATATTTCCATGCTTTTCAGAATTTACTAAAGAAATTAATGTAGATTTCTTGTTGTTTAAAAACATGCTTTCTCGACAAATGATAAAACTGACAGAAAACTTCTCAAAAGATTTCCAAATAAGGAATTAGGTTGGATCTGTGACACATTTTCTTTTGATATTATCAGTTCCAGTATACCTTTTAATGAAAAAGAACAATTAATTGATATTTCAAGAGACGAAATTCTGCTTGCTAAATTTAAGTCTCTGACTTGCCAAAAATTTTGGTTATTGACTGGAAACGAAGAAGCCAATTTAAAAGGAATGAAAGTTCTTCTCATATATAAAATTGTATAGTAAACTTTAGCTAGGTAAAATCCCGGTATACGGTACAGCTTTGGCATTACACCAAAGTGACTCGTTTACTGCTCATCATAATGTCGCCAAATCCCATATGTATCGTATACTAGGATCAAACCCCATATTTTTCTATTTGCAAAGCTAGAAATTATAATGAATCGGCTAGTAATCATCTAAATGAAATGAATAAAAATTCCACATTGGAATTTGAAAATAGACTATCTGTGAAATTTTCCAGTGGTATTTTGACTCTCTTGGAACTTTCGGAAAGCATACACATACAACGTTCCGGAAACTGACAAGTTATTCATCTTTTCTCATTGAAGATTTAATCGTAATATATGGTACACGTGGGATTTGGCGACATTACAATGAAAAGTGAACGAATCATTTTGGTGTTGGCGATACAGAGATTTTGAAATTGTTTCATTTCATTAATAAATTGCTCCAAGGCCAGACTATATACTAGGATTTTGCATTTAGCTTATACACTCACTTTCAAAAGTTAAGCACGGAAAGGAAAATGCTAATTTCCGGAAGCGAGTCAGAATTGAAGAGTATGCAATTCGCTACAGAGGTAGATGGAAGTATATGGAAGTAGGTAACAGCCAATCGCGCTTTCATATCAAGAAATATGCAAAAACGGCAGTCTTATAAGAAACCAGCTTTATGAAGGGTTACAGAAGTTGATTGTAAGGGCTGATAGAAGGTGTTTAAAACTTTCGTACAATTTGTTTTCAAGACATACATGTTTCTATGACTTCAGAAGACGAATGGAAGATTCTGAGCGCTAGCGCGCTGTGGGACGCATTGAAGCAGGACAGTCAATCACAGATGTTGCTCTTTCTTCGGCGTTCATCATTCTGTAATTTCATGTTTATGGAAACAATTCCAAACCACACACAGACAGTTGTCCGAAGGCCCGTAGCCGGTCGCCCAAGGGTTACAATCCCCGCGGAACATCGATATATTGCTATTGTAGCCAAGCGGAATCACAGAGCGACCTCCACACGTGTGACATCTATGGTTACAGCGTCCGTTGGTAAGGTGATATTTGCAGCTACTGTACATCGAAGATTACATATGAGTGGACTGTACGCCCGGGTAGCTCCAGTTTGTGTTACTCTATCCGTCCAATCAAGAGGGGCACGATTACAGGGGTGCTAGGAACATGTCAATTGGAATGTATCTGACTGGGGCAATGTCATGTTTACTGATGAGTCAAGATTTGCTTTGGAGCCAGATGACAAGCGTATAAGGATATGGCGTGAACAACGAAACGCAATCAGTACCAAAACATCACTTTTCACTATTCACTTTTTAATAAATTTCAATATGCGAATGATTTTCATATTACATTACTATAATTTCCACCATTAGCACAAGAAAACAAAATCTGCGTTTCAAATTAAAAGCGAAATTTCTATTCCACATTCAAAACGTCTGCACTGGCGATGTTTGGAGACGGGTACATTAACCCTAGACCAATTTAATTTATAGCTGTTATGACAAAAATCAGCAGATACTTAGGTTATTGTACACAAAAATTTCACTTTACTTGCACATTATAAACATTTGAGAAGAAATAAACTCTAAATGAAGGCGTAAATAATATCATATTTACTAGGCAAAGCTGAGCGCCTGGACAAAATTGTCTCTTCGCAATTATTTACCCATACATTTCTTCTTTCTTCACTTTTAGGAAATTTTACGAGTCTATGACATTTCCGTGAATGATTTGAGCAATTAATAGCTGCACATCTGCCCATTTTACACAAAAAACACAAGAAATTGTTGCACCGTTAACTATAACTCCCACTTGGGATCCCGAATGCCAGATGATTCAGCCTTCAACCGGAAAATAAGGAACGGAAAGTTAGGCGCCGGAAAATTAGGAAACGGAAAATAAGTCACCATTCTTTTGCAATGGGAAAAATAAGGGATGTTTAGAAATATCGCCAAGATGGGAGATAAAATTTTGGTACTTACGTATTATGATGACTACCTAGATATCTCGCCAAATCCGGCGACCTTTGTATGTTACACAGGTTAAGCCTAACATTGGTTATAAGCGGGATTTGAACCGGCGCGGCAGTCGGCGACGCTAACCACTATACCGGTTTGGCGGCTATAAAAAAAGGTTAACCCTAATATAGGTTATAGAGGGCGCTGAAATAAAGAGCATTATCTCGCACTTGCTATTACCACAGCTTTTTTTGCTACATTTATGCCGATTATTACGTTTAGATGAAACACGTGAAACTTTTTGCGATTATTTTTTCCGAATGGATATCAACAGTTTTCAACTTCCTTCAAATGAGGAAGAAGCGATAGACTTCTTCAGAGAGGCTGGAATTTTACCTAAAGAACGCATTTGTAAAAACGGCCATGATATGAAATTTTATAATTCACGATTTTATTGGAAATGCAATGTCAAAAATTGTCAACAAAAGTTTGGTGTTCGAACTGGTACGTGGTTTGAAAACAGTCGTATTGAATTTTTAAAAGCTTTAAGATTTATTTACTTTTGGGCATATGAACAGTCGTCCATTAAATGGTGCAAACATCAGTTGGATTTATCCGGTAAGACGGTTATTGACTGGAATAATTATATGCGTGAAGTGTGTGTGAAGGATTTGGAGGATAATCGAAAGATTAAAATTGGAGAATCCGGAATGATTGTCGAAATTGACGAAAGCCTTTTTACGCGTCGAAAGAATAATCAAGGTCGTATCGTGCCACAACAGTGGGTCTTCTTTGGAATTTGCCGAGAAACAAAAGAAACATTTCTAGTCAGAGTTCCAAACCGGAAAGCGACAACATTAATGCATGAAATCCAAAATAATATTGCTGAAGGCTCAACAATAATGTCAGATTCCTGGCCTGGATATCAAACAGAAGAGCTCATTGCTGCCGGTTTTGAACATTTTAAGGTGAATCATCGATACAATTTTGTTGACCCATCTACACAGACTCATACGCAACATGTTGAAAGGATGTGGGGTTCCGCAAAATGGAGGAACAAGCGACAACGTGGGACAAGCCGCCATCATTTGGATACCTATTTAGCTGAATTTATTTGGCGGAAAAAGGAAGAAAAGCCTTTTGATGCTATTTTGAAAGCTATTTCCCGCCATTTTCCTTATCATTAACGTCAATATTTTCTTTTAACCAGTTTTAAGTAAGTTAACTATATTGTGCTGCCATCTGTTATTTAAAGTTAACACTAAATGCCTCTCAATTTTTTAAAAATTTGTACGCATATTATGTATCAAAAATATAATTTATTTATGTAACTTTCACTGAAGCTTATTCAGAAGTAAGTTTAATAATTGTTAATTATCATTTACAGTAGTAAAAATAAAAAAGATTAATTTTTTCTATTCGTATTTGGTATATCATTTTTTTATATGTATACATATATATATATATATTCGGGATTTTAGTATTTTAAGTTTTTGTTCTTTTATAATTGGGGCTTGCATTTTTAAAAGAATTTAAATTAATTTGCTTTGATGAAGTTCTTTTATTTAATTTATAAACATAAACTTAAAAATACCAATGAAGATTTTTATCTCCAAATGTCGCCAAGGTAGTCGTCATAGTACGTAAGTACCAAATTTTTATCATAACAACCATACCTGTGGAATAATGAAATCTTCTGACAATGATTGAAAGAAGATAAACGAGCTGCTGGCCTGTCCGATGGTGAAAATAGAGGGTTGACCAGCGGGGCACGGTCATTAGTGATTGTTCCCCTCTTACCGCATGTAGTTATAGCCTTAAGCTGTGGTTCAGGGGTGAAACATTGTCGCATAACTGAGCGTTAAAAGCAGTTTTATAACAAACCGTTGTAGATGAAATTTAGTTACAGTTTGCGGTAAGAATATTACTTAATTTTTAGCTAATTAAGTGTCGCATATTTTTTTTCTGATTTGGACACGAAATTAGGATTTAAACATTTAATACACAATGTGGTTCATTGTATATTAAATGTTTAAATCCAAATCTTCCAAAGCCCACCAGCGGCCGATCGGTAAAGACGTGGGTCTGTTTCCTAAATGAAACGGGTGAAACAAACGCATTGGAAAACATTCCGGTAGGCAGGTTGGAAAAACCTGCTATCGAAATGACCTTGCTCGGCTGCAGCTATCTCAACGTCTTACCCTTAAAACCTCCCTCAAGAGAGCCCGCTATAACCCTGCCGGTTAAATTAGAATTTGGTTGGTTTCCCCAACTCCGATTGGCGACATTATTTAGGGAGATTTTAGGGCTCCTTTTTTTCCGTTCCTTATTTTCCGGGTGACATTTTGTCCATTCCTTATTTTCCGGGGGGCTTTATTTCCGTTTCCCTTTTTCCCGGGCGACATTTTTTCCGCACACGGAAGGTTCGCAAATAAGCATCCGGGACTGCATTGGCAGAGGATAGACTGGAATTGCGGTGGTAGATTTAATGCCTGTACTACTCTTATTCTATAACTTACTGCAGATGTTGTCGGGTATTGTCGCGTATCCATTGGAGACGTATGATCTTTCTCACTTCTACTCCAGCTTCCTTTCCATTCTGCTTCGAAGTCTCACCTCTACCAGACGTACCAACTGACTCTCTGAATGTTTATACGAACTTCGAAAACTTCTCGCCCTTCAATTTCTTCAATCAATAATTGCTATGCACTTTCTAATACTTGCTATCATCACATCTTAATTGCTACGCCATACTCCAAGAATTGGCTTAAAATATGCGATTTTTCGGAACTTCATTAATTGCTTCATCTCACGCCTGCAACTTCTATCATTTCTGAGCTACTAATCAAGATTCGAAAAAATATTATCATGCTATATTGGGATTGGGCCTGGCCTAGAAGCAAGACCAACAAGATATAGTTGGCCTTTCTATGAGCCCGAAACAACTGGACTTCAGTTCAGGAATGATCTTTCTCGAATGCGAAGCAGCAGTTCTTTCACTAAACTCAGTCTAAGGGTTCTAAGAAATTTTTTTTGTCGTATTGCGGTAAATTTGATTTAAGTATCGTAAAAAATTTACTAAGCGTTTTGATTAGGTAAATTTTACAAGAAGGTATTAATTCTCTTCTATAAACAATTGTTTTTTCTTTATAATTTTAGATGTGATGATAAATTTAAATCTTAAATGATGGATAGTTTAAATATAAACCGTAGTTTTGTTCTTTGTTCATTTCCCACATTTTAGTTTTTTCATGAGTATTTTTGCAAAACATCTGAAGAGAAAATATTACTTAATTTGTATGTAAATCTATTATTGCACATTTTTCAGTTTGCATCTTAATATCTAAACAGAAACGTAAAATGTGGGAAATTGATTCAAATTATCGGCAGAGTTTTAATATTTACCTCCTTGAAAGTTTAAAATGTGTTTTAGGCAGATCATTACCTTGCTTCAAATTTAAAATATGTTGTAGAACTTTTCGTTAATGTATCCTTTTTTTTTCATAGATTTATTAGACATATTTTACGCACATTTTGGTACTTCAGTTTGTTTTAAATATGACTAAACTTTTAGTAACATTTTTATTTATTACATTTAAGGATTAGTATATTTTATTTTATCTTAGTTTTGGTTATTCAGGGTTCCCGAAATTTGAATTTTTTAAAAGTAATTTCAGAATCTATATTTTATTTCTTAGAATTGTAATGTGGCTAATGATACACATACAATGTTCGATTTGACATGGAATTGAGATGCGCTACTAAAAGAATAAATTTTCCAGAAATCTTAAATCATGATTTTTTTTTTCATAGTCATTATTGAAATTCATTTCTGTATCAGAGTTTTAAAAATGTTTTGAAAGATAGAAAACATGGCCACCACATCATGCAAAGAAAAGTTGGCTAATCTTTGGAATATGGTAACTGGTAGTTTGGCGACATTTTAGTAAGGCGATAAAAATTATAATAATAATAATAATTTTTATTAATTTAATGTATATGTTTATTTATATTTTAATTAGTGTTCTTTAATTTATTTATATTTTAATTAAATGATAGTCATTTTGTGCATTACGCGTTTGTAGCATTTTGCAATCCATTTCAGTACAAGTAAACCTGCATGGAAATAAGTTAAATATTTGACACTAAGTATTTGCAACCATTTTTAATGTTTGCCTTATAAATTCGCAGGTGACTTTTATAATAGATAATTTAGAGGGAAAAGAAAATTAATGTAATTTCTTGCATATTTTATTTATTTTATACGTGCAAATGTTCATCCTTGGAAAGGGTATATGCAAGCTGAACATATAAAAGCTTGCATAGTATACATACTTTTTAGCGATCAGGTAATTTCATATATGTCCTTTTTTACCAACTTCAAAGATTCACACAATTTTCCTGCATTTTCGTGGAAATTTTTCTAATTTACGAGAAAAATTATTTTCATGTTTCATATACAAATTTGCCCTGTAAAAACAAATTTCTGTGCACGTTTGTTCCACTACTTTTCGGAAAACTCCGATCGTTAAGCACTTTTGTTCCATAAAAATTCTAGCATAAACGTAATTCGGCTAGCAGATTGTTGGAAAAAATGTTGAGTTTAAAAAAAAAAAAAAAAACCTTTACTTCGTGAAAACAAAATGGCGTCCCAAAAAAAAAATGGCAGGTTGCTTGCCAAAAAATCGCCAAGTTACCATAATCCGAAGATTAACCGAAAAGTTTTCTAGATTTTGTTAAGATTAGGAATCATTAAATAACTAACAATCAGTTAAAAAAGCTTTAAAAGGAATGAAAGCTTTTATGAAGAAAATAAAATCAAGCATTGTTTTGTTTTTTATTCATTTTAAAAGTAATAATTGCTTGCTTTTGAAACTTGAAAAATTTCAAACAAAATTTATAATCAAGTTAATGTAATTTACTAAGAATTAACTAAAAATTTCACTTAAAAATTAATGTTAACTAAGCCTAAACTTAAATTTTGCCTGATTTTAAAATAAAAAAAGTATTTTATGAGGAAATGCATTTGATTTGCAAATGAAAAGAATTGTATAATTAAGCTAATTAGTTGTATGTTAGTAAAGTCCTTAATTTAATAAGGGCAGGATTTTTAATGCTTATTTCTATGTCTCATCAAATTCAGGAAGTGTACTGGCATGAGCAATTAAAGGCAATCATTTAAATTACAACTATAACTGGAGAGAATTCTAAGATAAATATAATTCTTTAATGTTGTTTAACCTTGCATTAGTGCATACATTTTTGTTGCACAATTAGGTGAATGGTTGACAGGTGACACCCACTTATTAAAATGTATCTAGACTAAGGAAAATCATTTTAAATAATGATTCTGTCATTTATTTGACAAAATGTTAATTACAGATCATAGTTTTGATTGTGCACAGAATTCTACTGAATTACAAACTTGCGACAAATATTACTGGCAGACCGCTGTCAATCACATGCTTAATCTAAGATTAAACTCTTATCTATCATAACAAATTGCAAACAAAATGTTTCAGTTCTTTATAAAAAATTAAAACTTTCTTTCATGAACTATGAGTGGTCATATTACATTTTTAATGTATGTCTAGTAGGCCACACAAATATATATGAAACTTGGGGGGGGCCAAATATTTGACTATGTATTCTCCTTAACATTATTAAAAATATAGGTAAAAGTTTACAATTGCGTGCCCCTTATTTTTTGGCGATTCTGTTTTGACGCCAATAAGACACAATTTCAAGACGACCGCTACACAAAGCCAAAACAAGAAGTCAAAGAATTTCACAAACTCTGTGTTCATGTACACACCGACCTATTTTCACTTAAAAAAAAATCAGAGAATTGCACAAACTAGTCATTGCACATTGCCTTGACTTTGTTCATGTGCACATCGATTTATTTTTAATTAAATAAATCAAGAAGCTAAAACCATGTTAAAACTCTCATAGTAAACCAGAAATGCGGTTTCGTTGCCAAAACTGAAGAAAATTTTTCGCCGATCGAAAGAGCACCCAATTCTACACTAGAGCCAAAATATAGATAGAAAAGCAACTGAAAACTGAATTGCTGGCTTTCTAACAAAATTGGCTTATTAAAACACAGTAATTCTCTTGTTGCAAAAATCTAAAATTATCACTTATCTGCTTTTTCATTAGCAAGTTCTTTTCTGTTTTGTGTCCATCAATGGTCAAGTAGCGAAAGCCATTACACTGGTTCATTCTGGATTCTAATTTCCAGAAATAATCTGGATTCATAGATTTTTATAGATTTCCTCGTATGTAATATGAGTTAATTTTCTTAAAATATCCTAAATGATGTTTTTTTGTTTTGTTTTGTTTATAGTTCTTGAGACTTACTTAAATGAATCAACCATTTAACTTTTTGCTAACAGTGCATTTTTCTTTGCATTGCTTTTTATGAGTTCTTATGTAATTATTTACTTTGTGTAATGTCTTATGAACTGGGATCAGATGCAATGCGTTAGATTATTCGAAATTATAAGAGACATTCAGTGATAGTTAATCTGAAAACTGCTAGGTTTTAGACAATGCTGCTGAAGTTTCTAAGGAATAATCAATTAGTCTAGAGAAAAAAATCCCATGTCGGACTTAATTCGTTAAAGGCTGACATCAGCGATGATGATGAATCAGTGGCTGCAATATCTACATAGGAAATTCAATGATAAGACTTGGAAGCATAGAAGGGAGGGGAAGCAGCATTATTGTATTTTTTTTATGTCAAAAGATACAGGGATACAGACATTCATCAATGGATGTCAAGGGTATCCAAAGAACCTTCTAAGGCACTTACGGAAGTAAAGTGGTGGTACATCATTGCAAATGTAAATGACCTTGTTCAGTAAAGCTGACATGTAACAACAGAGAAACTTGCTGGTATTTTCCCATTTGAATATTCAGCTGCAGTACAGTAGAGTCCTGCAAACTCAACAACTATTTAGGAACTTTTATAAGATATCTCTAGGCCAAACAGAGCAAATATTACATACAGTATGTATAATTATTATTCATGCATTTGACTTTCCTGTTCTCTTCAAAGATTTAAGTGTTCCTTTTCCGTAATTTTTGCTGTTTTCGCATTGTGTCCATTAATTCTCACATTCTTATGTTTTGACTGCTATAGAAAAATTACATATTTATTTATTTTTACATTTTTTCTGATGATTTACTATGTAAAATAATGTAAAAAATTTATATATAATATAATTCTTAAATGCATTTTTTTAAATTTGCAAATTTTATCATTTATTGTAAATGCCTGTGGGGAAAAAAGGTAAGCTTTTTTCCCCCTTTTCCTCAGTAAGTTCCAAAGTCCTAGACGCAGGCTGGTTTCAAAGTATACCACCACCCGCAGATCAATGGGCAAGAGAAGATTTTTTTTTTAATTCATATATTATTTGTCTCTAGGATCATAATATTTGATTTCTAGAGTTTTTTAGTTAAAACATCATAAAAATAATATCGCTCGCATCAAAGGGTTAAATATTGAGTTCTGAAAAATCCACCCCTTATTCCATAACACACGACTTTTCGAAAACTCGACAATCTCTCAGTCCACATATGTTACTGTATAAGAATTGTCTATGCAATTGTTAGGGACAAATTAGAGTTCAGTAAAATGTATGTCCAATGGCTGTTTTTCAGTTCCACTGAGGAGTAAGAGTCATGCGATATAACAGTATTTGTAACAGTATGCGACAGAAAGAGATGGCTTCCTGTTAGGGATCATTTCCAATACCAAGATATGGTATCAACTTTTTTTAACTTAGACCAAAGCATCGGTCTCTCTGATGAAAAAATACAAATTCTTTTCCACAATAGAATATCCAAGGCAAGTCACAATATTTGATGATGACATTGCTCTTTGATCAGGAATGATCATTCATGATCAGCATTGCAGAACACAGAGCTATAGTGAATGCATAACATTCTAATGAATTTTATCTTCAGTACAGTAGTCAATCAAGTCAAAAATTTCTGGAAAGGTTTTTATTGACATTTTTTTTCTTCCATGTGTATAATCACCTTTGAAGAAGTCACCAAATTCTGGAAACCATATGGCATAACAATTCTTCAATTTTAACAAGCATTGACCCCATTTTCATGTTGTTCATTTTTGTTATATTGCAACGTATTGTGATTTTTATAGAAAAATTGCAATATTTTTGTTTTAAACTCAGTTTTAAAATATGTGCTTTGGGAATTTACTAGTAGGGTAAAAAAGTACGGTGAAATTTATTTAAGAACATCAGATTTTGCTGCAAAACCACTGAAGGGAATGACTACTTTGAATCTGAAGTGATCACCGTGGAATTTTCATCATAAAAAAAGAAACAGAAACTCGCTTAAAAGTAGGCTTATCAATTCATTTTCAGGATAAATTCATAATTAAAATGCAAACACTTTTTTGCAGTTATAAGTCAGAATTTTTTCTTCTTTAAAATGTCAATCTTTATGGTGATTGCGTAAATATGTAATTAGCTTTGACCTCATACAGCAAACATGGGCAAACTGTGACTTTCAAGCCATATGCAGCTTTCTTATCTTTAAACATAACTTGCAGCATTATAAACAATGTTTTATTTTTGAATTATTAGTATAATCTAAGGTATGAGTTATAACAGACTTTTACTAATTAATAATTTCTTTTAAGATTACATTATGCTTATGTGTTTTTAAATTGTCACTAAATGTATCCTATGAGCTATGTCAGAGTAATAAATAATTGTTTCAGTGCCACAGTGATGTTTCTTTTACAACTGATAATGTCTGTCAGGAGAGCAGAACAGACGCAGACATCTGCAGCATGTTACATTAACCATATATGAATCTTACAGAAAGATGCTGCAAAAATATGTAGAGAAAGAAAGCAAATTGTGTCTGATAATCTATTTCATACCTTATGAACTGATTAAATGATTTTAAAGGTGCTGTAGAGACTAGGTTTTTTCGAAGCAGGGGATAGGAAAAATGTGCAGTGCCCTTGCCGGGACTCGAACCTCTTGAATATGCACTGAGCATGCTGACCATGAAGGCATGCTAAGAAGGCGGGAGAAATATCTTATATACTGCCCCTTTTAAAGGGCGACTGAGGATTAGGAGTCCCAATTGCCAAATCCTGGTGGTGGAGAATCATAATCTACCACCATTTTTAGTTTGGGCATCATCGTAGAGACATTAGGTTTTTTCAAAGCAGGTGTGCAGTGCCCTCGATTGGGCTCGAACCCCAGACCTCTCAAATACGTGCTGAGCTTGCTGACCACTACATAACGAAGCCATGCTAAGAAGGTGGGAGAAATACTTTATAGTGTGATCTCCTTGTGGGTCCTCATGATAATTGTGAATAAGAAGATTAATTTTTCATGCTAAAACTCTGATAAGACAGCCGTTTATTTATTTATTTATAATATTTTCAATATTTTAGTTCCTCTACAACTTTTTTGAATGTAGAGGAATTATATTTTATATTTTTTCTGAAGGAGCTTGTATGGACCAAGAGTAAAGAAAAACCGTTGTTTCTATTTTTCAAATAATTGCTGCATTCATATGTTATCTATAAAAAAAATTTTTTTACACTCTTGTAATGGCCATTATTAGCCCAAAAGGGCATATGCCTAAATGTGCTATTAATCCTTCAAATTGTTGTCATGAAGTATTATCATCCTGTATTACTTTTAAAGATATAAATAATGAAGAATCTGCATGAATGTATGTATGTTTCTCGCACTGTGAAAAAACAATGTTACCTAAAGCCAAAAAATTTTCAATAATGTAGTCCTCCACCTGAGCATGAGCACCTGGAAGCCCGATTTTGAATTTTATATTTCATATTTTGTAAAGCTCTAATGAATTATTAACAAAATCAATGATTTGGATGTAAGCAGTGGGAACACTGAATGGATTAAACATTGTTATCTACAGTGTTCGAGACTGTGCCAGAAATTCTTAAGATATGCTGTTTTTAAATATTTTGTGATTTTGCCATAAAACTGAATTTTATGTGGCGTAATTTAAAAAAAAAACATGATATTTAATTAATAAAAAATTTAAAACACAGAGCATTAATAATAAAAATACAAAGAGGAAAAAAAACTAAAAAGTTTTAAGATTTTAAATTACGTCCAAAGGGGCGTTTTTTTAACATTTTGTGTGTTACCTTTATTACATATCATGTTCTTTGCACTTAAACCATAAAATTCAGCTCAACAGCAATATTGCAAAAATATTTTAAAATAAGTATATCTTTAAAATTTCCAATATTTTTTTTTTTCGTAGAGTGTTGCCATTGCTCGCTTTTAAATCATTTGATTTTGTTCATCAAAAATTCGTTAAAGTTTTACAAAATATGAAATAGATAATATAACAAATTCCAAATTTGGGCTTCCAGATGTGCATATTCGGGTGGAATCCTACGTTATTCAAAATTGGATGGCTCTAGGTAGCGTTGTTTTATCACATTTGGAGAAATATACATACATTTATGTAGATTCTTCAATATTTAATTTATTTAAATATAATACAGGGTTGTGAGATTTGGTGCAACAGTTTGAAAAGTGATTCAGACTTTTAATGTTTCCAATGTAAAATCGCAAAACAAAAACAATAGTCCTTCAGGAACAAAGCCCCTTTGGTCTAAAACAAGTTTTGCTAAGAAAACTAACGTTGCTTACTGAAAAAACTGTACATTGATAGCCTTGATGATAAAAAAAAATAGAAAATAGAAAAATGTATGCCAACACTTAGCACTTCACCAGGTATTATAAACATGTACTGCTTTTAAAATTTTGGTAATTTTGCTTTTAAATTGTATATGGCGTAAGTGCGAAGAAACTGATGCTTAATAATAAAGCTAAAAAGAAGTATGAATACTTCAAAAAAAAGAAGTATTAGTGAGTGCAACAGCAGACTGGTAGATTCCGAGCTCAATGCGTGCATAGAAAATCCTTTGGGGTAACCTTTAAATCCGCCTTTGCATATTTTTTTTATTTATTTATTTTTCCCCCTTTTTAGTGTTGAAACTTGTGATACTGAAATTTATTGATAATTATAATCAGAAGAAAATTAATACTTTTTCTATCTGAAAACCAAAATTAGGTATGTTGTTAAGAAGCTAATTTATGTATTATCACATCTTATTTTCCTGAATAGAGTAAAAGTGGTAAGAATTATATATATTTTTTATGAGAAGTAGTTATTGAAAAATGTAACATTTTTGTTAATTTACTTGAAAACATTTTCTGTTCAAAAACTCCTCTGTTATTTTTAAAAGGCTGTAGACATTTTTAAATTGCAGCTGTTTGAAAGTATAATTGCTTCTCTTGAAATTTCTGAATTCTAATATGTTGGTTGTTCTGGCTAACCAGAAGTTTGGCCACATTTGCTATATAGAGAATATAATAAAATATCTGGAGAAATTCAACTGGGAAGCCCTTGTCAAGACATTTCATCCTGTGATTTCAAAGTTTTTGATGAAATTAGATAGCTTTGTGGGTAAGCTGATATTGGTTGATTGACTCCAGATATGATATAAAAATATATTTTATTGCTCATACAGAAATGAGATTCATATTGGGAACAAATTATATCAAATGCTGTTTCGTTCATAATCAGTATCAGCTTTAATGGTGCCCTGAAAAGGATGTGCACTTCTTGCTGATTGGCTGATGTGGCGCCTCTTGCTCGCGTGAATTAAGTGCTACACGAGTGCAATGATTTTAGTGAAACTATATTGTAAAGTAAAGTTTAGAAATAGTCGCAAAACAATCTAAGGACTGTAACAAGAACACTTCTTAGGCTTAGTGTCTTGCTGAATTAAATGTTTAAATAACCACACTAAATATTTTTTAGAACAATTAAATCTTTACTTTTTAGAAACTTCCATTCATTTTGTATTGAATGCACATTATACTATCCTAATCCACTTTTAATGTCATCCTGGTGCTATGGGAGCCAGCTGCTATACCATAGGATATGAATTTGAATGGTGTTTTGTGAGTGTATAATGTCTTTGCAAAATGGGGGCATTTAAAATACTGTCAAGCCTAAAGTCCTGGTGATAATGTTAGTGGTAGGGGAAGATAGCAGGGATGTTGGTAGACTACATTTCGAAACTTGGATCTGGAAACAAGTCAAACTGTCACCTGTGAGTTATACCAGGTTTTCGCTCCTGATAGATATTGACTACTACTTGAAAATGATGAATTCAAATCCTCTCACATGAGGATAAGAAACATTTAGTATTATATAAATTTCATTTTAATTTTTATCTGAAAATTTAACGATTAGCAGCAAAAAGTAGATTATTCTGTATGAGCAGGATACTTTTACACAAATTAGAAGTTTTTCAAAAAATTCTGTTTGTTAATGGAAAACCAAGACTGTGAAACTATTGCAAAATTCTAGTTTTAAGCCACAAATGCTTCATGAATTTTCCCTTTTTATCGAGCTATAAAACTAGTCTACAAGCCAATTCCAGATTATCACTTCCTAGAAGCTAAAAAATCCAAACAGTTTGTTTCATTTTCTGCTGTCAAATTATTTTTCCTTATTTCATGCTCTTAAAATATTACAATGTTGTAGCAGTGAAATTGATCATGTATTGTTTTGCTTTTAAGCTGTTTTCTTTAGTGATGGGCTTTTTTATGCATCATATGTTAGGCATTTATCCTAAAGTTCTCTTCCTTAATATATTCAGTATTTAATGCATCTTAAAGTGATAAGATAACATCATTGGTACTTTTAGTCGTAAACAGAGATTATTTGGCCATGTGAAAAATTTTTCAGTTTTTTCATGATAAATGCAAATGAAGAAGTACAGAAACATAACAAAATTTCAGAGAATTTATTCTTAGACATTTTGCCAGCTGTCCAGAAAATTCCCTTTTTTAAGAGAGTCATTAGGTGTATAAGGTATTTTCTCCTTCTTTTCCACATGCCTTCGTGGTGCGAGTAGTAGCACACTCGACGCGTATTTGGGAGTTTGAATCTTGGCAAGGGCATTGCACATTTTTCAGGTCTACAGCATCAAAAAAGCCTAATGAATGTACAATGGCACCTGAACTGAAAAAAGGTTCTGGGCGATAATTCATGAAACCATGTTCAATCACCACACACTTGGTGATTAAGTCCCCTCATCCCTAGTCCTTTTAAAAGGGAGAGTATATAAGGTATTTTCTCCCTCTTTCCTGCATGCGTTCATGGTGTAATTGGAAACATACTGTACATATATTCGAGAGGTCCAGAGTTCGAGTCCCAAACAAGGACACTGCACATTTTTCATGTCTCCTGCTTCAAAAAACTTAATAACTCTACAAGATTTATGCTTTAAAAGTTATCGATATGTGATGTGCTGTTTGATCGTCATCAAAGAAATTAACTCTTTGCCATTCAGAGAATTTTAAAATGACCTCAATCTAAGAAGGCAAGATCTAGTGTGGGGGTTCTGAATTAGAGTGGAATTTCATAGAAAACTAATTTTATTCAAATTTTGGTATTTATTAAAATTTCCTATATTTTTTAAAATTTATAAAACACTTTAAAATAATCTAAATTTAAATGAATAAATATATAATTTTTGAGTTTGGAAAGGAGGGAAGAATAATTGTGTAACAATGTTGAAAGGAGTGTATGGGGTAGAAAAGATTGAAAGCCATTCATCTAGTGAATATGAGAGTGACCAATTAGTCTTTGTCTTACATTTGTGTCAAAATGTGAGGCTGAGCATTGTTATGAAGGAAGTTAACACCTCAATAATGAGCCAGTTCTGGGCATTTTGATCCCATTTCTGCTTTTAAAACTGCCATTTGGGAACAGTATTTTTTTTTTTAATTTATTGTAAGATTTGATGGCAACTATTCATGGTATGTAATTCCACCATAGCGTTACTTTTTAGGAGACTACATCAAAATAGGAAAACACAGAAGCTTATAGCTATGTTATATGCTGCAAGTATTTCCAGGGTTTGTACGGTCCTTAAAGTCCTTGAGTTTTTGGATGTGATTATTAAAGAGTATTAAATTTGCCAATTTCAAGATCAATTTGTTTATAAAATTTTTTATCCAGATATTTGTAAATTATTCGACAATTTTTTTAGAAGCATAATAAAATTGATAAACATCAACGAATATTAAAATTGTGGCATTAGAATAAAACATTTTTATTTTTCCATGTTATATTTTAAAATAACATTGCTTTCCTTTTTGGTTACTTAGGAATATTTTGATTCTGAAAAATAAATAAGACAATAAATGTTATGAAACAGTTTCCGAAGCACTTAGCAAAAGCAAAAAAACTATATTAGTTATTTTAAAATTAATTTCATTTTTCTTCTTGTATAAATTTTCACTAGCTTTTTTTTTCCCTTCTTTCTTTCCCATATTTTCCATTCCCATCCATTCCTTCTTCTTTCTTTCCCATAGAGTTATTTCAGAATATTCAAATGTGTATTAGTTTCTCTTAAAAATTCACATTAAACTTTTGTTTTCTGAATTTTTTATTCAGAAGTCTTCAGGCTTTTTGTTCTTACAAAGTTGGCAGGAACAATTTTTAGACTTTGCACCTTAGAAGGTTTAGAAAGATTTGAAAGCAAGATTTATAGACAGATGATACCAGAAAAATTTGACCAAATGAAAGATGTTTTCCTTGTATTAACATGTAATGAATGTGTGGTATAGGAAATTTGCAATGAATTTCTTATTTTAAAGAACAGTTTTGGAAGAGCAGTGAAAACAAAGTTATTTGAATTTTCTGCTTTTGATCCTAGAAGTCTTTTAGCATGTTTTATTAGTCCAAAGGAGCTTTGTCCCTGAAGGACTATTGTTTTCATTTTGTAATTTTGCGTTGGAAGTATTAAAAGTCTGAATAACTTTTCAAACTGTTGCCACCAAATATTGCAGCTCTGTATTATATTTAAAGAAATTAAATAATGAAGGATCTGCATAAATGTGTGTATGTATCTCGCATTATGATAAAACAACAGTACGTAGAGTCATCTGATTTTGAATAACATATGTTTCCACCCAAATATGGGCATCTGGAAGCCCAAATTTGGAATTTGTTTTATTATCTATTTTATATTTTGTAAAACTTTAATGATTTTTTATTAACAAACTCAACGATTTAAAAGTGAGCAATGACGACACTCTACGGGGGGGGAGGACATTTTTATCTCCAGCGCATGGAACTGCATATCAGAAATTCTAAAGATGTGCTCATTTTAAAATTATTTTGCGATATTGCTGTTGAACTGAATTTTATGGTTTAAGTGGGAAGAATATGATATTTAATAAATAAAGGTAACACACAAAATATTAGAAAAGTGCCCCTTTGGACGTAATTTAAAATCTGAAACATTTCAGACTTTATTTTGTTTTCTTTCTTTTATTTTTTCATCTTTTTACTAGACACAAGCATGTAAAATTACAAAAACAGTTCTAATTATTGTCATATGGATAGGCATCTGCAGAAAGAAATTTTTCTATTACTAAAGAAATTGAAAACTGATAATTTAAAAAGATTCATCTTACATGTGTCACTACACCATACACAGGACATTTTGCCACCTGGTGCAATCTCATAAATTTTGCGGCCCAGTACCTGTTCTAAATTTTGTTGTTCATTGCTTTGCTAACTTCTAAAAATTCTGCCAAACTAGCTCTGGTGCTAGTCCTGACTTTGTATCATTTCATATTTATTCTCAATACTCATATTACTAAATAAATAAAATTAGCATCTTCTATACATTCTAAATAAATGCTGTTCTTTAGAATAACAGAAGTCTTCAATTAAATCTGAAATTCTAAAATGTAGAGGAAACTTACTGAGAAAGAAAAAAATTCTTCAAAGGTAGCATAGACATTCATTTGTTTATTGAAAGAAAAAAGATACATAAATATTTGTGTGTTGTTGCTATGAATCATACATCTTTCATAGCTTTTTGTGTGTAATTAATTGCTTTAATACTGTTTTAAAATCAATATCATAAATTACACATGCAATTATCTATATTTTAAACTGTAAAATATTCCTAGATTATTAAATGTGTAGTATTTTTTTAATGGTCTGATAGATTACCAAATCTCTCAATGTTTAATTTTTAGACTTTGCTACAATATTGTTTTCAGCAAAAAATTAAACTGACTAAATTAAAACTTAAAATTGTGCAAATTTCATTCCTCCTCTCCTAGAGATTTTCAGGATAATTTTTCGTATTAAATATTATTTCACTGAATTGTCTTAATCTGCTATAGACATATGTAGAATTTTATATGAAGATCCAAGCAATAATTAATCAATAAATATTTATGTTTGTTTTATGCCAATAGATGGTACATTATTAAGTTCATTGTTTAATTTCATTTTCATTGTGTTTGAAAGTTCTTTGATAAATTGAAATTTTCCCAGGTAAGAATTACAAAATGAAATTAGGTAAAGAGCATTAAATTTAGAATATCTAATTAAATACATGTTTATATCAGAATCATATTATAAATAACTGACCCGATTCATGTGTAATGAAGTGAATTTAAATCAATTTGAAATTCTTTTGAAATGCTACTGCACACCTTGAAACCTCCTGGTTTTTCATATTTAAAGTTTGACAGCTATGGTATTATATTTAAAAGTAAATTTCATATTTTTTTTTAATTTGTGGATATTAAGGAAAAGATTTTTAAATATGTATAATTTAGATTTGGAGTGCCAGGTCCAGACTTTATGAGGGAGTAGATTGTGATTAAGTCGGCCTTGCAGGGTAACGCTTTTGCTTCTATGAAACATCTTGAGAGGGTACAAATTAGATCATTCTGCTGCTATGTGGAAACCTATCAGTAGCAGGTATTAGACCACAAAATTATTGTGGTTTGTTTCTATTTGTGTGAAAACTAAACTTGCTGTCTGAATGCTGTTTTTTTTTTTTTTTTATGTGAATACAAGCCAATTACTTTCAAACATCTGTGAGGATGATATGAGAAGTTTTTAAAAATTATATTTCAAGACATGGTGAAGTCCTTGTATTCTGTTTGAGAGAAATTTTCTCATAATAATTCAGAAAGATACAACTGCATACACTTTGTATTACACAGTCCAGTCACATTAATGTGACCACCACGTACTTTCCATGTCAGAGTTAAATAACCAATCACAGAAGGCAGGTGGCAGCACAGTGCAGTTGAGCGTATATAAAGGGTGTGTGAGGGCTTCGGAAAACATTTCAATCGTTGGCGTAATGCAGAAACGAAGCGATTTATCAGACTTCCAAAAGGGCATGATCATTGGCTTTCGGGCCAAGGGTGGAAGCATTTCCGAAACGGCTGAGTTTGTGAACTGTTCGCGTGCCGCCGTGGTAAAAGTGTACCGTGCATGGCAAAATGGGACTGTCCAAAATCAGCGACGTGGCAAATGTGGTGCACCACGGGCCATAGATGACAGAGGCGAACGACGGTTGCGGAGATGCGTTCGGGCAGATAGACGGGCTACCGTTGAGCAACTGACCACCAAAATGAACCAAGGGGCTACCAAAAGTGTCTCCCAAAGTACTATTCAGCGAACATTGCTGCGTCTGGGCCTCCGAAGCAGACGCCTGGTTCGTGCACCTATGCTGACTGCTGTTCATCGACGGCGAAGGCTAGAATTTGCACGCCAGTACAGCAGCTGGACGTCCACTGAGTGGCGACAGGTTGCGTTTTCGGATGAATCGCGTTTTATGCTCCATCGGACAGATGGACGTTGGCGTATAAGGCGTGAAACCTCTGAAAGGAACCACCCTGCAACCATTGCCGGAACGGTCCAAGCTGGAGGCGGGAGCATTATGGTCTGGGGAATGTTTTCCTGGCATTCTCTAGGTTCACTGATCATTGTGGAAGGCACAATGGATCAATACAAGTACGCATCTGTCCTTGCGGACCATGTTCACCCCTACATGCGCATTGTTTTTCCTCAGGATGATGGCATCTTCCAGCAGGACAATGCGAGGTGCCATACAGCTGCCAGTGTACGTGCGTGGTTCGAAGAGCACCAGGATGAGTTTACCGTCCTCCCCTGGCCAGCAAACTCACCTGACTTAAACCCAATCGTGCATCTGTGGGACCATCTCGATTGAGTTGTTCGCGCCATGGATCCTCAACCGCGTAATCTAGCGCAGCTGGCCACGGCATTAGAGTCGGCATGGCTCAACATCCCAGAGAACACCTTCAGGGACCTATGTGACTCTCTTCCTGCACGTCTCGCAGCAGTCCGCTCTGCGAAAGGTGGTTATTCTGGCTTTTGACAGATGGTCACATTAATGTGACTGGACTGTGTATATTTTTTATAATTTAGATGTCTTACTTTTAAGAATATTACTTTGCATGAAACTTTAAATAGGGTTCAAATGAGAAAGGGCTTGAAATTTTTTCAGTTCGTCAAAATACTGAGAATTTTTAAGGATGGTATTAAAATTTCCATTCAATTTATGAACTTTCTTTTCTTTTTCTTTCTTTTTTAAAATATTTTAAAAACTTTATTCTTTATAGAAGTCTCTAAATAAGAAGCAAATTCAGGATCAAAATTTTATGAACTGAAATTAAAATTTTTTCTGTTTCAGGTTCATAATAGCTCTTACATAATTATTGATAGAAATACACTTCATATTAAAACATTAAAATTTAAATCGTTGAATGGTATTTATCAAATGTTTATATTAAAGTTGTTTGTGGTTTTTTATCCTGCTACAAAAATTTAGTGTTGATAAATTGAATCAAAATGCTTTTCATAAAGTTTTACTGATAATCAAATACTATAAATATAGATAACATGTGAAAGTAAATAAAAATTAACATTTGTATAGTCAAAATGTGCATGTATATTTATTATAGCATCATAAATGACTTTATTTTTTATTTTTAATAGCTGCTTGTTCTCGTATTCAAAGAGAATAAAACTGAGAAGAGATTTTTCTTGTGTTATGTTGTTATAAGCAAATGTGCTTTGACACACTATGAAATTTTGAATGATAAAAATATTTTGTCATCAGCAAATCTTACTACTGAAGTAAATGAACTACTTATAACAAGTTGCCAGTAATACCATCAGGATCAAAAGAAATGAGTATGTCAACTGCTTTAAAACTTTGTGATGTGAAGAAAAACATTGAATGCTCAGAAGAGGTTCAAAAGATAAACTCTGAAATTCTGAGAATTAATAAGGAAGATGTATCAGAAAACAATTTAGATATAAATGAAAACCTAGATACTGATTTTGAACAAACACTTTTAGATATTACTGAAGATGATTACCTTGATATTGAAGAATGTGAAATTTCAACTGAAGATGAAGATAAACTTTTATTTGATGACAGCATAGAAATGAGTGAAGGTGATGGAAACATTGCAGAGAATGATGAATGTAGTTCATTGCCTTCTTCTAGAACTTACAGTGTTTCTGAAGAAATCTGTGATATTCAAATGAAAAGTATAAAGGAAGAGCTAGTAGAGAATTTTAGCGTAAAATCTAGCAGTGGTAAAGTCAATAAATGTGATATACTTTCATTTGATGATAGTACAAAAAGAAGTGAGGATAAAAACATTGCAAAGGATGATAAATGTGGTTTATTGACTTCTAAGACTTATGATATTTCTGGATTAGTCTGTGATATGCAAATCAAAAGTATAAAAGAAGGCATGATAGGGAATTCTGAAGATTTAAGTCTAAACTGTAAGAGCACTGACACCAAAAAATGTGACAATATTTTCATTGAAGTGAAATGTTCTGAAGGTAGAACTAAAGGCAATAAATGTGATAGACTTTTATATGATGATACTAGTACAGGAAGTAGTGAAAATAAAAAAAATATTGCAAAGGATGATGAATATAATTTGTTGTCATCTTCTAAGACTTCTGATATTTCTAGAGAAATATGTGACATGCAAATGAAAAGTACAGAAGAAGATATAATAAAGGATGCTGAAACTTTTAGTGTGAAATGTAGCAACAATGAAGCCAATAAATGTGATGATACTTCTATTGAAAAGAAATATTCTAAAAGTGAAATCAAAGTCAAATATAATAATATTTTTAAAGAAGAGAAATATTTTGAAAGCCAAAAAAACCAAACAGGGAAAAATGTTGCTGAAGTTATAAGTTCAAAAATTGTTTCATATGATAAAGATGATATAAATTCAAAAAAACTTGAATGTACTAGCCTGAATAATGAAATAAATGCTCATACTGAAAAAAGAGTAAACGACAAAATTTGCTTAGAAAAAAATAAGATATTAAAATGTAATTCTGATTCTGATTGTAAGAAATCAAAAATGATTAGTGAAAAGAAAATTATTCAAAGTGTAGTGATAAAAAAAGAAATTAATGAATTGAGAAAAGAAGCTGAAAAATGTACTGATTTGACTTCTGCAAGTGATAAATTACCTGTAAATTTAAAAGAGCTGCATCCTACAAATGCAAGAAATGAAGCAGTTGTCTGTACAGAAAAAAAAGATGATGAAATATTAAAATGTACTTCTGATTCTGGTTGTACAGGTTCTACAGTTACTAATGAAAAGAAAGCTATTCGAAGTGTGGTTATTAATGAAAAGAATGCTATTCGAAGTGTGGCGAATTCTGTTCACAAAACTACTGCTGATTCAAATGCCTCAGAGAAGCAAAACCAGAATGCGGGTAAAAATTTAGAATTTAATGAAGATGAGAAAAAAGATATAGAAGATCCTGAATGGGAAAGCATAAAAAATTTGACTACTACAGAGGAGCGTTATAAGCATGTAAGAGAAGTGTGGCAATCAGCAACAGTTCCTAACCCAAATAAAAATCTAACTTACCATTCATACAGAAAGAAACGCATAGGAACAAGCAAAGCAAGAATAGTTAAACAACATAAAAGAAAGGCAACAAACAATCTTGAGCATCCTGAGAGGAAACGATCACGACCATGTACTTATATTATAGATAAGTGCATAAATTCAGTAATGATGGAAAAAGACTCTAAAACAAATGATATAATGGCTGAGATGAATAGTCATATAAGACAATGGGAATACAGCTCTCAACCTAATCAATATTATCAGTCCTATCATTCATCTTATATTTATGATTTACATGCTGCTTACAATCAAGAAATTGCTGAAATAACTAATAGATATCACATACAAGTAGATCAGTGTGATGCTCAGTACCAATCAAAAATTAATGAGCTAGAAAAAAAACGAAATGAAGTATATCAATTTTTCAATTTTTATAAAGGTTTAGATAACACTGAGAAAAGTGATCCTACTCTTGTAACAGAGAAACAGTTACAAGAATTAGAGGAAATTGAAAATATGTATAAGCAATTTGACAAATACTACTCATAAATATCAACATTTCAGTTATTTCTGTATTTGCATTTTCATATTTTCCCATAAAATAGAGTGCATCATTGAAATTTTTCTACGAGCATATTCCTTACTTATATGCAATTTTTTTTTTTTTTTGTGTTACAAATTTTTTTTTTTTTGTGAGAAAACATTGTTGATTTACTTTTTATTTACTTCATCGAAATCTGTTAGGGTATTAGTATTTTTGTTGTTAAATTATCAAAATGTAAATTTGTGAAAATTCGGTAATCATTCTCATTTAATTAATTTGACATTTAAAATTAAACATACTGTAACATTTGCTATTTTTTTTTTAAAAAAGAAAACAAAGAACAACAGCAACAACAATAACAAAAAGTTTATAAAATGTTATTATGTTCATCTAAAGCAATTTCTTAATGCATTAAAATCATTTTCTTGTTTCTGAATAAGTCTTTTATTATACACTATGATAAAATGTTCAATTTATTCTTAAAGTCTGAGATTATACTAATTACTTGAATTATTCTTTGCTTTTTCTGTCTTTTTAGTAATTGACTAAATTTTTGCTTAAATTTTTAAAAAATGAAGTTTTTCAAAAACAGTGTAAAACACTGCATCTGATTCAATATTATGATATTTTAAAAATCATCATTCCAAATTATTTAAATGTTTTTGTAACAATTTTTAATTTTCTTAAATTTTCAAATAAAAATTCATCTAAAAAATGGAAGGAGGTATTTTTAGCATCACTTTTACTTGATGATATGTGTGTGATTGAAAATTGATACTTTTCTCTATTACTTGTTTTAATGTTTGATCATGTATTTGAATTATTAGAAAAACAATTATTAAGTGCTTATTAGTAACAGACAGCAATGCCTGCTATTGATGCAAAGAATAAATATATAATTATCATTGAATCTTTCATAAGAACTGAAATATTGTTCATGTAACATTATAGTCCAACTATTAATAAGTAAGTAAACAAAAGTGCAACTCATAATTTATTGCAGCATGAAAGAATATAATTTTAATAATTTCAAATGAAAGCATGAATATACTGGTTAAAAAGTAAACAAATAAGCTGAAGCACCTTTTTTCTTCACTTTATATTTGGAACTAATACCAGTGAAAAGTGTTTTGCTATTATTTTCATAATGGATTCAGGTAAGTCTTTTTTTATTTCTTGCCATCTTTTTCAAATAAATGCTACTAAATAAAAAGTTAAGTTATGGTGTACAATATCGTGGCATCTTTTCCCCTCCATTTTGCTATATCCTACATGCACTTGATGTTCTGCATATGAACTCCAGTTTGAGGTTTAATTAAATTATACTTATGATTCATTTAAGTGAGTAAATTCCTTTTTCCTAATTCTCCAATTCTGTAACTCTTCCTGCAATATTGCCTTTATTTATGTTTTCTTTTATGCAGTGCAATAGGCATTTGGCTCTTCTATTTTTTATAAGAACAAGAAAGGTCTGTTTAATTTCTTCACAGAGTTTCACTAATAACCCTGAGGTGGCAAATGTTTATAAGTGTATAAGTGAATCCTAAGCATTGGATAATTTAGATGAATTCACACACATTACTTCTTGTCCATTAGACCCTGAGTTTTTTAATTTTTATAATTAATTTATTTTAATAAATCTTAAAAGGTAGAGGATTTACTGAAACAACCTAATACTTTCCAAATCTTATGTTCATGGACAAAAGGACTTCTGACTCGGTCTTCCAAGCCTGTGTTATGCAAGATTATTAATTTAACTTAAAATTTTTCTTTTTCCAAATCTCTTATTAAAAAATATTATACACTACAATTTTCAAGTTTATTTCTTGTGGTATTTTTGTTTTGACTACTTTGTTTCTTCTCACTTATTGTCTTCTCAAGTATTTCCAAATCATCCTTTTTGATGATCTGTATTAAGATTCCTCCCTTGTTAATCTGTTTTGCTGCTTTTATTCCAACCTTAAGTTTAGAGCTTACACACGTATCTATTTTTTCTCTTATTTCAAAAGTTATGTTTTTCTTTAGAAACACCGTAAGTCATATGGACCTTGCTTTTGTAGATTTATTCATTTCCTTAGCCATTTAATTATGTATTTAATTTGTCTGCTTTTGGGTGATTATGCCTCTTAAATAGTTCTTAACAGTAAAGATTTGTTCGATGTGTCAGCTTAATTTGGTTGTTCTAATGCATTCTTACATCACTAGTTTTAGAATTTTTATAAATTCAACTTTATGCTCTTCCTAAGCTTTTTTTTTTTTTTTGTAAGTTATCTAATTTTATGAAACACTCATGTACCTCTTGTTCACAAAGATCTATATTGCCTGAACAGACTGAATCCTTTTGTACCACTTACTCTGTATTGTCCTTTACTCTTTGTGGAACATTGGCTGACAAATATATATTGTTACAGCATTTCTGCCTTTCTAGCTCTGTGTCTTGTGATTTAGACATTGTATTTTGTATTTGTACTGAATACAACAGCTTGCAGAGAACATTTCCTGGGGGGGGCATCACATGGCTCAGTTTAACAGTAAAAATGTGATATCTATTTTTTTGTCCGAGTTGGTATCCTGAAGTTCTAATCAACTGTGTTACCAAACTAGTAAAACTTTAGCCCCTCTTCTGAGGAAGCCTCAGATGACATCAACATAGTTTCTCAATGGACTACAACTTTGAATAAAGGCTGAAGAAAAGAGACTTCACCCCACATATTCTACGACAGCATGTTAACTCTGAAGATTGATTTCTGCTTTCTTTTCATTCAGCACAGTGAAACTTTGACTGATCAGCTTTGAAATCACCAGCACTTTATTTTTCTCATAAGAAAGAATTCCGTAAATGATTTCATCCCCCCCCAGAGAGTGTTCACAGATAATAAAATCATATTGCAATTGTAGACAAAATATGACTGCTTTCAAACCAGCTTCTTGGTCTAATGCTGGCATTTGCCCTACAAATTTGCATATTAATCTCATCCTTTTTCTATGCGATGTACAGCTTCATTTTATAGAATTTCGAATATTTATAGCCACAATTTCATAACCCTAAAAGCACTGAATTAGCAGCAGATTCCAAAATCACAGAGTTGTATAATTAATTTAAAAAAAAAAAAAAAAAACTAATCAGTTTCTTTCATCTAACTATGAACAGCAACACAAGGAAAACTGACTGCCATGATATTAATATACTTTGAATTTTGATTACAAGCTGTTTAATTTTATTTTCATGTTAGACACTGCCTATTTTGATAGAAAATCCTATTTGTAGTGCTGTCCATTAACTGATAAGTACATTTTACCATTAACTGAAAATTTTACTTTCAGGTAAGAAAAAAAATGCATGTGAACAAAATATATTTCCTACTACAGTATTTATTTTTGTAAAATCATAAATTTGTATTTGCCACAGTAAATGATTTACCATTTATAAATCCTAAAAGCTATGTTTTGCTAAATTATTCATTAACAGGATTTTTTTTGTACATGATTTTTTGTTGTTGTTGTTGTTGAAAAGCTTAGGATGAATAAATCCGACAACGATAAAATTGCATTTGTTTTTAAAAATTTATTTTAAGTATCAATTTCCTTGTTATTTGTAAAATTCTATACTTAAATGACTATGTAAAATCTACTTCATTAAAATGTTCAGTTTCATGATTATCTGCAATAAAATTATGTAATTATTTCAAAATGTTTTGAATACTTTTTAGCAAAGTTTAAGAACTATAAATAGTTTTATATGAGAATATTCAGTAATTTTTATAAAGCTTTCGGATGGATTTTTAAATTGTCTGACAGTGGTTTTTTTCGGGGGGGGGTTAATGTTATTACAGAAGTCTTGTATTTTCCTTAAAATAGTCATTACTTAGTTAGCAATAAAAATAATATGATTGCATTAAGATGATCAGCTTTCTCTGTTATAGGGTTTGCAAGTTTTTTTTGGAAACGATTTTTGCATTTGAAAGTGCTTAATTTTGCCCAAAATCGACAAAAGATTGTTAATTTTACTCATTTGACATTTTGTATGTTTTTTATGACTGCCATTTTGAGTGGGAGTTAACATTTTGGTAGAACGTTGTTTGGTGATTCATTCACAAGTATGTATGTGATGGGCTATTGTTTGAATTCATTTTTACTTCTAATATAAATAATTCTTATTCAATGTGATACTCGGCACAGTGAAATTCAGGCATACATCAATTGCTTTATTCAGTTTACATTTGGTAATAAGTCCTTAAGTATTAATTTCCATTCACAGAAATGTGTATGAACCCTATGTTATACTATTTTTAGAAACATTATTACGTGAAGAATGTGTGTATTTAAATTCTTAATTCAACTCTGGTCAATTTGAGCAGTTGTTTGTTTTTTTCCCAGACAGTGATTTTACCTACCTTTTAGATCAAGGATGTCAAACTCGCGGCCCTTAACAAATATTATTGCGGCCCGGCGAATATATCGGCAAATAATAATATATAATAATAAAATAACATATCGACAAAGAAAAAAATGAAATGTTTACTGCTAAGTAATTAACAATAATTTATTCAGTGTTGTTAGATTACTCACAGAGAGCTGACACACACACTACTTAAATTACAAATGCGTGTGAGTAGCTTGCGTTCAGCTACCTTCTGCTTTTGGGGGACACGTGCACTCAGAACTTGTACGCATCCCCCGATAGCCGAATGTGGCCGAACTCATGGTCTCAATTTTCCAATCATAGTTTTGTACGATATATTGGTGCATGCACTTTGCTTTATTATTAATTATTACTTAATTCATATTGTTACGGATTTCAAAGTTTTTTTATTTAGAATTGTAATTAAATTTGCTTCATGTTACTTAGCAACGCAGACGATTTTTGAAAAGACAGCTGTGTTGGAAGGTTAAAAATAGAACAGCGCGTGCATTTAATACCTAATAAATAAATATCTCGTAATTGCTGTTGCCATCCGCAAAAATCCAGATATTTATAGATGTTTCCAGTATATTCAAATTAATTA
>KK121923.1:579084-614008 GCA_000611955.2 Stegodyphus mimosarum | reverse complement strand
ATTACGAACAACACAAATCGAAATATAACAATTACGAAGGATTAATGAGAGAAGAAAAGTTGAAAGAGCTCAAGTTAGGAGTGAAAAAGCAACAGTCCATGTTTAGTAAAGTATTGCAAGAAAGTGAAGCGGCGGTACATGCAAGCTACGTCTTGTCCGAGTTGATAGCTAAACATTCGAAGCCTTTTACTGACGGTGATTTCATCAAGGAATGCCTAATGAAAGCTGGAGAAATTGTTTGTCCTGGAAATGTGAAGGCTTTTCAATCAATTTCATTGTCTCGAAATACAGTTGCAGAAAGAGTTACTGATTTAGCCGCGAATTTAAGTGATCAGATCAAAGCAAAATCATCTAGTTTCGAAAGTTTCTCCATTGCCTGTGACGAGAGCACGGACGTTAGTGGTAAAGCTCAATTAGCAGTGTTTCTTCATTCTTGTGACAAGAATTTTAACATTTTTGAGGAATTACTGGAACTAATACCGATGCCTGGTACTACCACAGGAGAAGATATATTTACTTGTGTTTTTGGACTGCCATAATACAATCTAGATTTGATATTTCTTTTTAAAATCCTAACTATATTTTTGAATGGTTAAGATTCGTATTTCTTCCATTCACTTTCCAAATAATAAGCAAGGTAAATTACATTTCTGTAATGTAAAAAACATTATTAGTATTCCATTCTAAAGTATCTGATAAAGATTACCACACGATATTGTTGCATGCGTACGGATTTGTAATGGATTGAACGCACAAGTCGATAAAAAGTTAATAAAACCTATTCTTATCCCAAGAAATAAAACAAATTGCTGAGATTTCCTCAGAGATATTCATACAATATCACAATATCTCACAGTAGTTATATTTAAAGCTACTAAAATGCCAAATAGAACTCAATTCAAAATACAGAGAAACTAATTCGATCTGACGGCAAATTCGCTACAATCAATAACAGCACTAAGTAAACAACAACAGTTTACTTAAAACAACTGAGCTGAGATGTTTTAATCTAGCTTTTATAAGCTTTTTAATTAAGCATGAGATCAGTCTGGTATTTTCTCGATTTTTCTGGATATCAAAAGCACTTAAATGTCGTTTAAGTGAAAGAATTACAATTTAATTACAATTCTACTAAAAATAGCTAAATAAATACAAAATCCGTAACACTGCCCCCTTCCTAAGGACTACATGTCCCAGGCAGTACGGTCCCTGGACAGGAAGCCAAACTTACAACTAAGGCATCAGTGCAATAACAAACAACATAAACACTAATTTAACTTAAAATAAATCAAATGCTAAATACAAATCAAATACTATCAGATGCTAAATATAAATCAAATATTAAATACAAATAAAATACTATCAAATAGTAAATACACAAAGGACCATGGTCTTATACTATTTGCATTACTATTTATAATTATATACACTACAGTGAAATACAGCTCCTTACTATTACCTAACCTGTCATAATGAACAACATTAGGTTTAGAGTACGATGACTTACGGATCCAAACCATGACGTCATTCAGCCTCTAGGACTGTGTACGGACCATCCCAAGGTAACTGTAATTTCGGACAGAGTCCTTTTCAGCGAGTCGAATTCCACAACCATACCTTGTGCCCTTTGTTGAATCAATGTTCAGTAACTCTCTTGTCACATCCGGTCTTCACCTTCTCCATCGCCAAATTGACTTGTTCTTTTGCGGAATGGTCCACTTCAAATTGGGCCTGGACATCTTGGATGTATTCCTCAGGCGATGAAGGCACATCCGTTGGGCGACCAAACGAGATCACTAGGCAGATGAAGATCATGACCGATAAGCATCTGGGATGGAAAATTGCCAGCAGTCTCAGGTTTCTCTTCAACCCTAGTATGATTTCGGCAGCTTTCTGAGCTGGGTCTTTTTGACAATGTGTCGGCATTTCAATGTGAGGATCCCTTCTGCTGATGGATAGTTATGTCCTCTGATGCTGAAATCAGTTTGTTGTCTTTGAAGTCCAAGAAAAAATAGTATTTCCTTAAAAAGTCCAATCCTAGTATGCAAGGATGTGTAATATCTGCCACATATGCCGTGTGATAGTAGGTGGCACTTTCAAACATGATGTTTATGTTTAACTTCCCATCTATGTCAATTTTATCACCAGACACAGTCTAGAGCAGGGGTAGGCAATGCGGTGACCCCGATCGATTTTTAATGCGTCCTCGCTGAACTAATGTAAATGTATGATAGCCAGAGCGATTTGCTTACTCTTGTCAAACAGCGATATACAGCAAGTACTGTCTGACCACATATTCCAGATCTATGTAAACATCCGATTTGGGGCGGAAATGGGCACAGCTATCAGTTATGTAGGGGTGAGTGCAGTAACTCGGTAGATACTAAATGTCCCCTGACCTTCGATTTCACCCACACCCCTTCGACCTTCGAGAGGAAAAAATACCCGCACTTTTCGCCCACACACCCCTTCAATTAAACTGACCCATCTTGGCCCTCAGCCAAACTGCTCTCGCTAGCGTGGTTAGACAGTAGTCAGTTGAGTGTAGGATTGTGCATAGATTAGCAGTTTGCTAACCTTGAGCGTATCTAATAATACACACGTATTTTTTGTTAGTATGTAATCGTATTTCGAATAGACCACGCGTAGACCGTGCATTTAAAACTACCAAGTAATCCAAAATAATTCTTTTCTTTCAAAGCCCTTCATGGATAAATGTAAAAGAAAAAGAACATATTATTTTAACAATGAATGGGAACATCTATACTGTTTTGTTGATTACAAAGGGAAGTGTATTTGTTTGTTGTGTAATAATAGTGTTGCGATTCCGAAGAAAAGTAATATTGAACGACATTTTAAGACCGTTCATACCAATTTTGATAGTGACTATCCAATGAACTCTGAAATTAGAAGAAAAAAAAATTATTTCTTTAAAATCTTCAATAACTAACCAGCAAAGTTTTTTTATTAAACCACTGCAACAACATAAAGCAGCAACGATCACGTCATATAAAATATTGCATTTGCTAGCTAAGAATAAAAAACCATTTACAGATGGAGAATTAGTGAAAGAAGCCATGTTAGAAGCTGCTGATTCACTTTTTGAAGAATTTAAAAATAAAAAGGAAATAGTTTCAGCTATAAACATGTTGCCATTATCAGCACGAACTGTTACTAGAAGAATTGAAGTAATTGCGGAGAATTAGCAAATGATATGGAAAATTGTATTTTCTTTTCGCTACAGATGGATGAATCGGCAGATGTTACAAATATATCACAATTAGCAATTTGCGTGAAGATGGTATTTTCTGATTTTACAACAAAAGAAGAATTCCTTAAAGTTCTGCCATTAAAGGGAAGCACCAGAGAAGAAGATATCTTTTCTACTTTTAAAAAGTATATAACAAATGTAAAATTACCTGTACAAAAGTTATCGTCAATTACAACAGGCGGGGCACCAGCGATGACTGGTATCCTTATGTAGACAGGATTCCTTATTCCCGAAATTTATTTCTTATCATTGCCTCATACATCAGGAAATGTTATGCGCAAAAACAATCGGTTTTCAACACGTATTTACGATAGTAACAAAAATTATTAATTCCATAAGATCGGGAGCTATGCAACACAGATTGTTTAAATTACTTTTAGTAGATGAGGACGTTCAGTTCACAGATCTTCTTTTACATACTGAAGTGAGGTGGCTGAGAAGAGGTAAAATACTTGAGCGGTTTATCATGCTTTTGCCACAAATAAAGAAATTTATTGCATCAAGAGGCGAATTTTACGAGCAATTAGAAAATAAGGATTGGGTAATCGACCTCGGATTTCTGACAGATATAACGGCAAAGTTAAATGAATTAAATTTAAAAATACAAGGGAAAAATCAGCATATCGCTGACATGATTAGTGAAGTAAATGCATTCAAATGCAAGTTAGTGTTGTTGAAATCCCATCTACTGAAAAAATCATTATCACATTTCCCAAATATAAAATGTACTGTTGAGAGTTTAAATTTGAATAATGAAAATTTTACTGCTACATCATATTTAGAAATTATAGATAAGCTAATAGAAGAGTTTTCTTCTAGATTTGAAGATTTTGCAGCATTAGAACCCACTCTAAGATTTTTCATAAATCCATTCAATGTTACTGAAGATGATGTCCTTGAAATAGTTTGAGTGTATTTCGAGCTTCATAATATCGAGGACCTAGAATTAGAAATAATAAACTTGCAAAGTGATATTATTTTAAAAGTGCATAGTAATGATAAAATGTTTTGGAACTTAGTCGATGAAAATAAGTATCCTATTTTAAAGAAATGTGAGCTAAAAATTTATTCATATTGTGCAACAACATACAATTGCGAGTCTTTGTTCTCAAATATGAAATATTTGAAATCAAAATACTGAACAAAGCTTAATGACTCACATTTAGATAATTGTTTAAGGACCGGGAACTCTAAATATATCCCCAATTATAAGAAATTAGCTGAAAATATGGACACCCAAGTTTCACACTGAATTATATGTATCATTATGTATGACACCAACAAAATAAAGTTATAAAAAATCTGCTTTTTTAATGCCTATTTATACCTGTTGATTATCTGTAAAATATGCACCCTTGGTGATTTTCAAATTTAGTATTGCACCCTTAAGGACAAACAGGTTGCCGACCCCTGGTCTAGAGGATAACATAGGATGGTGTCCAAATCAGTTTATCTTTAAATTGTTGAGCTAAATCTTTCCAAATGATGGTAACATTAGCTCCTGTGTCAATGATCATATTGCAAGGAACTCCATTGATATGCCCATTGATGGATATTCCATTACTGTTCTCACTCCCTGCAGAAATCTGAAGTGCTTTAAACTGCAGCGTTTCATTATCTGGCAACCTCTGCCCCACGAGATAGCCACTAATTAGTTTTCCTGCTTCTTGCTAGGAGCAGTCTTAACATCCGTACCCTGAGGTGTTCTGCAGTATCTTCGAATGTGCCCTTCCGCGGCGCAGTTCCAGCACTTTAGGGTCGGTTTCTTGTCACTAAGATTTTGTCTCAAGGCACTAAGTTATGTGGTTACATCGTCTAGACGAACAGTGACTTGATCCCCTGGTTTTCTGGGCTTGAGCAGCTTTGATTGAGTGGCAATCCGTATGAGTTGCTCGCTGGCCTGCCTTGAATATGATGGCGTACACTACAGCATTTTTTAAATCTTTTAACATACACAATTTGTATTTCAGGATCCCGGATGCCGTCGATAATGTATTGCAGGGACAGGATTTCCGTTGTTTCTGTCGGGTACTCCTAAAAGGCGAGGTGGGACAACTTTTCAACATCTGTGGCGAGCTCATAGAGTGTTTCCGTAGGCTTCTGTTGACGGGATTTTAATTGAAGCCTGCTGTAATCTTTTAAACACTTCTCTCCAAAGCACAGCACTAACGCGCTGGACAGAGCTTCGAAATCTAGCCTTTTGTTTTCGGGAAGAATCTGAAGATATCTGTTGCGTCTGCTCTGAGAAGCAGCGAGATGACAGGCCTTGGGGATCTCATCCATTTGCTTCCACCACTATAGAAAACTGTGTTTCATATACTTGCCAAGAGGTCTTCCCATCATATGTGGATAACTTCAGGAAGGAAACGAGAAGGCATGGATACAAATTTAAATCCATCAGAATTGTTTTCTGCTGTCGCTATGCATTTGTTTAAGGTGTCAACTTCTTTGGCAACGGCAGCATAAACCCTGTCATTAATTTGTTGTTGGATGGCAGAAACTCTTTCTTTAATTTTTCCAACTCTGTTAATTCTGTTTTCTATAGCTTCAAATTTGTTTTCAATTATGCATGTGAATCTCTCTTTTAATTTACTCTTGGCCCACTTTCATTTCTTCTTTAACAGCTTCTGTCTTTTCTTGAATCCGCTCTCTTCTCTTCTTTAACAGAATCTTGGCCAGCTTTCATCTCTTCTTTAATAGATTCTTGTCCTGCTTTCATTTCTTCTTTAAATGCAGCAAAGGCTGCCATAAATTGCCTTAATTGTTCTTCCATTGCTCTTGTAATTGGCATTCAAATCGCACTTTTGACGCCAAAAAATTTTGTGTGCATACGTATTCGTAATGAATTCAGTGCATAAGTCGATAAAAAAGTAATAAAATTTATTCTTATCCCAAGAAAAAAAAAATTACTGAGATTTCCTCTGAGATATTTGTACAATGTCACAATATCTCACAGTAGTTATATTTAAAGCTACTAAAACACCGAATAGAACTCGAAGTCAAAATACAGAGAAACTAATTCCATCTTGCAGCGAATTCACTACAATCAATATCGATAGCAAAAGCAATTACGAGATATCTATTGATTAAATGTTAAATGCACACGCTCTTGTATTTTTACTTTTCCAGCGTAGCTTTCTCTTAAATTTCGTCATGCTGTGTATTGCATGCGAAAATAAAACAATTTAATTATAATTCTCTAAAAATAGCAAATTAAATACAAATTACATAACAATATAGAAGAAAACCAAATCTGCATCTAAACAGTTATAAATATAATTTCTATTAAAAGCCATCTTCCAGAGAGAGTTTCAGTGAACTATTTACGTAACATTCTGCGCTGAAAATGGATTTATTCACCTAAAGAGTTACAAAACGAACTACACAGTGTTTCTTTAAAGGCCAGTTTTTATTAGAAAGTTGTTCGCTGGATAGCTTTTCTGTTCTTTATTAATAATTAACAAATCACTTAAATAAAATTTCAATGGAATAAGAATTTTTTATCTACAAATCTGTCATTCAAATACTTATTTATAACATAATTTATTATTATAGTTTCTGAACTCAGCAGATGATTCAAATACAATTTTTCTCCATGATTTGCCATATTTGAAGAACCCAGACTAAAACATCAATTGTCTGGAGATTGCTCTTATTATAAGTAAAGTGAAATAAAGTTTCTTGCGATTTATATATGCTGTTTTTCGTCAATTTAAATAAAAAGGATCTAGTGCAGCGGTTCTCAACTGGTGGTAAGTAAAGGAACATAATATTTTTAATTACACCTATCCCTCGATTTTTCACGGTTTAAAAATTAACGGACTTCAAAAACTTGGTAAAAATGTCTATTTGGCTGCATATATGCAAGTACATATATTTGAAGACATTTTTTAATCTCATTCCTTTGGTAACACTGGTGGCAACAAGAAGGATGGGAATTCCCATAGTATGTGTTTGTATTTCACAACAGTAAAGTTATGTGGTTCATGTGAATTAGCGCAGTATCAGTATTTTAGCAGCAAAGCTTACATCATTTTGATCTATATATTTGAATGTTTACTGGTAAGTTTTCAACATTTATAGTTTTTGTGGCATTTTTATAATTTACATAAATTTTTTAAGGTTTTATAATGCCAAAAGATTTGAAAAAAAAATCAAATAAGAAAAAAAGTTATTTCTTTAGAAAAAAGAATTAAAATATTAGATCATGTACATAATAGAGAAAGAATAACAGATGTTGCTAAATGTTACTCCATGAATGAACTCACAGTAAGGACAATTAGCAAGAATGAAGACTTTATGAGAAAAAGTGTAGCAGCTGGAACTTGCAGCAGTAAGAGCACAATTTCATATGTAAGAGATGATACAATGTAAAATCTGGAAAAGGGATTAGTGATGTGGATAGAAGACCAAAATCAAAAACTGATTCCAATTGATACTAAATGCTATTACAAATAAGACTTTAAAGATTTATAAAGCACTTAAGAATCAGTCACCATCGACTTCGTCAGATGAAAAAATGGTATCTTTTTTCACAAGTCATGGTTGGTTTGAGAGATTTAAACAAAGACATTCTTTACATAATCTAAGATTGAAAGGAGAAAGTGCATCTGCTGATTTGGATGGAGCACAACAATATCCAGCAAAATTTGCTGAAATCATTGCCCCCAACTCCTACACTTCTGATCAGATCTTTAATGCCGACGAGCCCGGGTTGTTCTGGAAAAAGTGCCTGAAAGAACCTATTTAGCTAAAGCTTGCAAATCAGCTAGTGGTCATTAGGTAGCGAAAAGTCGTATAACAATTCTTTTCTATTGCAACACTTCAGGCGATTATATAATGAAACCACTGGTTATTAACAAATCAAAAACATCACGCTCATCTAAAGAAATAAGCATAAATAACCTTCCCGTTTAGTGGATGGCTAATAAGAAAGCATGGGTCACTGCCATAGCTTTTAATGAATGGTTTCATAACATATTTGTCCCAGATGTCAAAAATTATTTAAGTAAAAAGGGATTGCCTTTTAAGGCTCTTCTGTTAATTGATAATGGACCTGGTCATCATCAAGATTTACAACATGAAAATGTAGAAGTTGTCTTTTTTACCAAAGAATACAACTTCTTTACTACAGCCGTTAGATCAAGGAATAATTTTGACTTTTAAGCCATTGTATATCAAACCTTCAGGTATATTTTAGAATTTTCCTAATGTAAAATAAATATGTACTTCTATTACCTACATATATTTGTTATTTTATGAACGAACTTTACTTATTTTAAGATTTCTTACTTTTGTTTTATGTAGATAAATAACTAAATTATGCACATTTAGTATGTTTTTCGTTTTACACGGTTTTACATAGCAAAATCAAAAATTTCGATTTACATGGTTTTGTGTGGAAGCTATCTTCCGTGTAAATCGAGGGATAGGTGTTAACACTTGTAAATTTATGCGATCTGAGCTTTGTTCAAGAACTTTAGCAAAATATTTTCAAATATTCTTTTAGCCATAGATATAACAAAATTTGTCATAAATGATGTTTTTAAAAGGAGTAATAGAAATAAAAATAAGTTCCCATAAAGAAAAATAGTATCTCATTAATTCTTTTAGAGTTGATTGATTTATTAGAATGTCTACATTTTATGTCACCATCATTTCCGGGCTCATATTGCTCTATTTTCAATAAGCAGCATTTTTTTACATCGATTTGTTGCCTTTAAGAGCAGGTATTTTGTCTTCTTGTTACTTTCTATTCCTTACTTTTCTACGCAATTTAAGAATATCGTCATTTGTTTTTGAAGAACTCATAATATATTGTGCATTTAAATATTTGTGAAAAAATAATAAACCTAGATTTTCAAAATGGGGGAATGGCTGAGTGAAAAAGTGGTAATTCACAGGTGATGGATCCAGGACAATCTACTAGCACTAAGAATATTAAAAAGAAAAGAAAAATTCTTTATAGAAAATATAATGAAAGTTATTTTATCATTTGGGTTTTCTCTGAATGGCATGAAATGGACCCTTAACCTCAATGTGTTGTTTGCGGCTAACTTATCTAATCAAAGTACGAAACCATCGTTTCTTAAAAGACACATCTTGAATCTAAGCATACCAATTTAAAGGATAAATATTTTAAGAGGAAATCAGTGGAGTTATAAAACATTAAACAAGTAATAAACGGTTTTATTACTACAATTGAAAATGCTTTGGAAGCTATTTACTTAGTAAGCCTAAGATTTGCCAAGACTGGGCAGGATCACACTGTATGAGAAAACCTCACATTCCAGCAGCTAAAGATATCGTTTTAACATTATTCAACGAAAAAGCAGCTAATGAATTTAATATTTTTCTGTTATCAAATGATATAGTAAGTTGATGAATTCGTGAAATGGCAAATTCCATAAAAGCAACACTTATTTAAAAAATAGTGAGCAAAAAGTAAAACACAGAGAACACGCTTAGCAATTGGATGAAAGTACTGATATAACAAACTTTGTTCAGCTATTAGTTTACATGCATTTTGAAGAAGATAAATGAATTGCCGAAGAGTATTTATTTTGTGAATCTCTTCATGATAGAAGAACTGCAAATGAAATTTTCAATGTAATTGACAATGTTATGTCTGAGAATGATATTCCTTGGAATAAGTGCATTAGCCGTAGGTAGTGACAGAGCTCAGGCTCTAACAGGAAAGCATTCCAGTATTATTTCTCAAGTAAAGAAAGTCTCACACTAATTTTACTCATTGTTCGATTCATCGTGAAGCTTTAGTTGTCAAAACTACCTAAAAATCATTTTGAATTAAGCTGTGAAAATTGCTAAATTTATTAAAAGCCAAATTTTAAATTCATGTATATTTTTGATTCTATGTTTTTTCTTAAATAAGAAAAGTAAGACCTGAAACTAAATTTACTCACTGCTACATTCATCATGAAGCTTTAGGTAGCCAAAACAATCCCCGAAAACCATTTTGAATCAAGCTGTGAAAATTGTTATTTTTATTAAAAGCCTAGATTTAAAGTCAAGAATATTTACGATTTTGTGTGGCAATGAGCATGACAAGCTTTTGTTACACTCCGAAGAAAGGTGGTTATCCAGAGGCAAAGTTTTAAATCAGCTTTTAGAACTTCAATCAGAAATTCAAATTTTTCTCTGTGATTAAATATTTGAATTGCAAAAATAGTTATTTACGGAATTATGGTTGGCACGTTTAGCATATTTAGCTGATATTTTTGGAAAGTTAAATGAATTAAATTTAGGATTCCAGGAGCAAAGTGTTAATTTGTTTACCATCAGAGATATATGCAATGATAAAGAAAAGCTAATAATCAAAGAGTTGGAGAATAATATTTTAAGCTTTTTACCACTTTTAGAAAGTTTTCTAACAGAAAATAATTTGAAAATAAAAGAATTAACATCCGATGTTAAAAATCATTGTTTTCATTGATAAATAATTTCAACGTGTACTTTCCCAAGGATTATGAAAATGAAAATTGGATTAGAAATCCATTTTGTTCAAATGTACCTGAAATTTTATCTCATGAAAAAAAAAAAGAATTATTGATAGAAATTTCCTGTGATTAAATTCTAACTGAAGATTTCAAAAATAACACACTAGCAAACTTTTGGCTGAACCGAAAAAAAGAATTTAAAGGCATTTCAGAAAAAGCTATTCAATTTTTATTGCCTTTTTGCCCAACCTATTTGTGTGAACAAGGATTTTCTTCCATGTCTTAATTAAAAAATAAATACAGTGCAAAATTAAAAGTGGATCCTAATTTCCGATTAAAACTAAGTGAAATAAGGTTAGACATAAAGAAATTGATCTCTCTTAAACGGGCTCAAATTTCACACTAAATTTTAGAATTAAAGTATTATAACTTAATTTAAAATCTTAAAGATAATTAAAATAGCAACCTGTTTTTAATCCAAGACTTTTTTATATATGCATCTTTAATTCAAATACCCAGTGTAAATGGTAAAATATATACTCTTTTTAAATATTTCTATTGAGAAATAATCATTGTAAAATGTAGTGGTTAAATTTTACAATTTACTTTGCAGAATAGTGACTGCACCGAAGATGGGTTAAAACTACCCTTTATTAAACTCTTTAAATTATTCACAATGCGTCAACTCAATGCTAACATACTACGCCTCAGCTTGGGCGGTAACTGAAACAGTAGAATCAAAACTCAAGAATTCGAGATAATAAGTAGTAGAATTAAACTATAGGGCTCATAAAATCCTGTATCCTACAGCATGTAGATGAGTCTAGTGGCAACAAGATAATAGCTGTTTAAGCCACGTCTAACCAGCAATAAATGCTAAGCCGAAGCTTGCGTTATAAACACGCACAGAGTTTTCCCATACTTACTAATTTTCCCTTCTAGAACTTGATATTTAAACTTTCCTCCCACTGGTAGAATTTGCATTTTTTATGTGCCCTACGAAATTTAACTATTCTGGCACTGACATTTAGGGAAACGAAGGCTTATAGGAAAGAGTTTTAAATTAAATTTAACTGGTTATTCAAAATAAATAGAAATCCCTACAACTTAATTTTTTTCAATTCTTTTTTAGATGGTACACATTAGTTACAAAGTCTGAGAACTGCTGATCTAGTGCATTTTTTAAGACACTATTAAATTAGGTAGATGACCTTGTACACTACAATATTTGGAGCCCTACTGTTCTTTGTTCAGTTTTAGAACCAAAGCAAGTCAAATACACTTTGTTTAATTATTCTGAAAATAGTGTTGTTTTGTAGTTTGTTACCATGAAATAAAATACTTTACTTTTGTGTGTTAAAATGATAATTAAAATATATATTTTTTGCTTGCTTTCAACTAAATACATACTTGACCAACAGAAAAAATGAATATCTGGATGGACTGATCATAATTGATCGAGATATTTGCAGTCCTAGTATATTTGTTTTTGTGATTTAAATTTCAGTTCCAACAAGTTGCAAAATTATCTGACTTCATCAATTCATTCCTTTATTAAAACTCAGAAAATTTTCCAAAACAGAAAGTACACTACAAAATTGATGGCAGTGGTGAACTGCTGCTAATATGGGTTCATAATTAGAAATTTAAACTACATTTAAAACTACTAAAATTTGAATATCATAAATTACAGAAGAAACAAACTAATCTACATGGTAAAAAATTTCCTGTTTTTGGAAAACCTTTTAATAGGAAAAATTACAATATTATGCTTTTTGTAATGTTTTAAAAATATTGAAAATTCCCTTACAACCGATAAATTAGATAATTATTAAAAACTCAAACTCTTCTAAAGCATCTAAACATCTGTATATACAGCAAAAATGTAATTTCAAAACAAATTTTAATATTTGGAATTTCTTTCAAGTTACGTTTTAACACTAATTCTGAGCCCAGAGATATAAAATGTTTAGTAAATATCAATAGTATACTTTAGTTAATTCTGAAAAAATTATATTATTTGCTACTTCAGTAAGTAATTTAATAATTAATGAGTTTTATGCTTTATGAGTAATGCTTCAATTTTCATAGCATTTAAGAAATGAATTCAGAATAGTAATTTAATAGATGAAAATAAGAGCTAAGTTTTATGCTTTACGAGTAATGCTTCAATTTTCATAGCATTTAAGAAATGAATTCAGAATAGTAATTTAATATCAGATGAAAATAAGAGCTAAGAAGTGAAGCTTTCTTACCTTACACATTTTTCCTTTAGAATAACTACTTTAGTGTAATATTTAACCAAACTAAAATTTAAGATAATTTCTTAATAGGAACAATGGTTTCTTTTAAACAGCAAAATCATAATTGCTTTGGAAAAAACACCCTTCAATTAATTATTTAAAACCAGAAATTTTGTTCTTGTTTACATATAATATTGCTTCAGTGACAGTTTATTCAATGTGTTAAAACTCTGACTGCAGTATTTAAAAAAAAAAAAAAAATCAATAAAATGTGATTTTTTGACAATGAAGCTGATTAAAAATTCAAATATCCTTAAACCAAAAGAAATATTTTTGTATTTATTTCATTCTGAAAGTTGTTTTAAGAACAATCAATTATAAACAAAATCTTTATGTTAAATAATTTATTTTTAATTATTCAATGTCAATGCTTACTATTTTAAACAAATATGTAGAATAATTCAATTTTTTTAAATTGAAAAAGTAGAAATGTGTCATTTAAGAATACATTAGATAGATTAGAAAATGCCTCTTCTGAATTTTAAAACTGATCTTTCATCACCAATTTAGATCAATAATTAAAAAATATGACACAAAGATAAGCTGAAAAAACTATGTAATTACTGTTTCTCCTTCTAGATGGATGAAAATTTTTGATATGTTGAAAAACAGCAACTTAAAAGTATATATTTTTTTTAGCCTACGCTACGCAAAATGTTGGAGCTTTTTCAGATTCTGAAATCGGTAAAATTCCTTTTCTACTGAATATATTCTGATGACATATGAAAACAGAAGAATCAAACCAGCTTATTTCACGTTAACAAAATATTGATTGTTAACAAATTTCAGCAAATACTGACCTCATAATCCATTTGTTTAATCTTAAAATTCAATAAAATGTGAAGGATTCATTTGATGTTTTGATTATTGTGTATAAGTTCAGTATTTAAAAGTAGAAAAGATAATACGTATGTAGCAGAATTTATCTATACAAATTCTTTATAATTAAAAAAAGGGGAGAACCCTTTGCAAAGCAAATTAAATGTACCACTTACAAGCAAAGCAGACAATATAATGAGACAAATATCACCATCCAGGAAAAAATGATACTTGCACAATGAATAAGATGCACTCTGAAACGTATCTTGTAGCTCCACGTATCCCAGATGTTCTGAAATATATCACATACAACAGAAGTAACTTCCTATACATAAAGTAAGCATAACTAGAAGTATTATATATGAATTACAACACTGAAACTTCATTAATTCTTTTTTATTTCATTCTAGAATTTCAGATGTTAGTTGTGTGTTTTACTAAATTAGTCATAATTTGCTTTAAAAAATACTTGCCAAATTAATGTTATAGCTACTTGATACAATATAATATTTACTGTTACTGTCAAAACAGCTTTTTTCTGTTACTTAAATCTTATTTTTAGTTATGTGTTGGGAAATTAAATAGTAATGAATAATTTGTAAAAAGTCACTATTGAGAGTGTTAGAAATATGCATGAATTCTAACATAAATAGTACGCTCAATTAAAAATAAATATTATCAGTACCTTTTGATCAACTGTACCTCCACTGAAAAGTCGCAAAATTCATTGCCAATTAATTTTTCTCTAGTTAATATGTAAATAGTGGCATATTATAAATTCCTAAATGAAATTCAAAAAGCAGGAAACAGTAGTAGTAAAACACTTTTTCCTAGAAATCCTTTCTTTTTTTTTTTTTGCACTCTTGTTTTAGCCATACAATCTATTTTTGCTCGAAATAAATGGCTGAATAGCACAAACTCGGCTTTGTACAATTTCAGCACTGTACATTGGCCAAAACAGATGTGTACTTTGCTGTGACTGATGGATGAAAGTGCATGCAACAAAAGTTTATGGGGGGGACCCAGTGTGATAATTGCCTACATGATAAATACTCACACCAATGAAAGCACACATTGATAAAAGCTCATGCAGATAAAAGATTGATTGATATAAGCTCAATCAATCCCACACTGATATAATCATTAAGTTTAATTAATAAACTAAAACTATAGTAGTAGTTCTAAAGGAAGAATATGTAAGGTAAGAAAGCATCACTTCTTGGCTGTTATTTTCATCTGATGTTAAATTATTATTCTGAATTAATTTCTTGAATACTGATAAAAGCCCACACCAATGTATATGCTACATTGAATTTAATATTTTTCAGTTATACAAAGCAGATTCATAAAAAATTAATAACAAAGTAATGGAACACATTTTATTTTGAGCTTTGGCTTAATCCTCTATGTATATAGAAAAGACAATCAAAATTAATATAATTAAAAGCACATATATGTGTACTATTTCTTTTAATTCTACAAAATTATATGGAGTATAAAATGCATGTACATTTTCATCATGTACAGAGAATAATTTATAAATTATTCAGAAAATTTTGTATATGATGAATTTAATATGCAGAATTAAAGCCACAAATTTACTTCAATGAAAGTACCTTATTCTATTATGATTAGGAAAACATATGTGCATATTATCAGAAACACTGTTTTAATACTGAATTAAAAGCGAGGTTTCAAGTAATTTAGTTAAATTTTGACTGCTTCAGTTTTACATATATAAACTCTATTCCCACTTGAAATTTCATATTCAATCATAATAATTATGTTTTATAAAATTTTTAGTAAGTCTCAACTATTTTGCATTTTTTAAGTTGGCATTTGTCTTGTGTTTTCTAATTGCTGGCTATTCAGGTGGGGAACCATTTGTGTGCCTTTTTTGTCCCCAGCTGAGAGAAAAAGCAATTAAAGAGAGAACAGCCTTGCTTAATCTCCTTTCGAACCTGGCTTTCCAAAGAACGGCCTCAGAGAGGAAGGAGAGGGAGTAAAGGCAAGCCATTAGAGGTTGGTGAGAAATAAATTAAAGAGGATTTTAGACATTTTTTATAGTTACTCAAAAATAGCAATATCTGAAATTTCACTTGTAACTGAAGTTAAAAAACCCCTTTCTTGCATTTTCTTTAGTCTATTTCTTGAATTACCTAAAGATTTAGCTAGAATTTCAAATATTTAAAAAATTTTCAATGACTGGAAAATGAAATGTTACTGAAGATGATTTGAAAATATTTCTTAACCATTTTAGAGATAGTTCACCATTTTAGTAGAATGGGAAAATACGCTAGTTCTTGATTAGATGGTGTTTCTAACAAATTTTTGATGAATTAATTAAACATGTTGTTAAATTGAAGCAAAACCGTTATTTAAAAGTAAAACTATTGAACTATTTCAAATAAATTATTACATATACTAAAATTTCCGCAAAAGTAATACTTTTCATTTTAATGTATATGGTTGAAAATAGATTTAACAATTCGATTAATTAAAACAACAAAAGATCCTGAACTCAAGAACAAGAGAATTTACGATTAAAGCTAACCATGAACACAGCATTGTACGAAAAGTAATCTTGCTTCTTAAAAATAAATATTAATTCAATAAAAAATGTTATGTTACTTGATTAACTACAGACTTTTAGAAAACAGTTCATTTTACTTTACCATGGTTACTTATATACAAAAACTTTTAGTGAAGCAGATTTGCAATTTACTTTCTAAAAAGTATTATGGGTTCTACCGAGAGGTCACCAAGAAGGAAAATTCAGCACTTAGTATCATTAAATGCTTTAAAATATAGAATAAAACTGCAAAACAGAAAACAACTCATTTTTGTTTTATTCTAAAGGGAAAAATTCATAATATATTTATAAAATTAAGAACTTTTCTAAACATAATTTACAAGAAGAATACGTTTCCTCCTAGATCACCCAAAAGGCCACTGATGAACAAATTGTTTCATATTTCAAAAAGGACATTAGAAGCAAAGGATAGGAATATTGCCTGATTAAAGTAGTAAAGAAAGGATGGTAATGAAAATGATTTTAAAATGGTTCGAGAAAAGACTAACTTTACTACGATTTCCGAGAAAGACAAACACAAGTTTGTGATATTTGTAATACATAATATTTTTTTAAAGCAAACTCCTCGAATGTTCAGCTAACTGATTACAAAAAAAAAAAGCACATATCTCAGACATCTTGATGATAACTGTCCCTATCATGAAAGTCTCACTTGTGATGAAATGACAAAACACAGTGATAGCTAGACAAAAGTTTTGTTACTGCCAAACATGCTCGTCCTCCACAAAGACATATCTCCATTTAAGAAGGTACACCTTGTGCTTTGTCTAAATTGATTCAGTAATAACAATTGCAAAGTTTAAACATAAATGAATGGAACTTTTTTAAGACTAATACACGATATTCTGCTGACTGGTGTTTTCTTCTGTGTGGAAGCTTTAGAAAAAATTTATCTTATCAAAACTATCCCACTCTTACACCTAACTGCTGCCACGGCAAATGTGCACTTTCACACAAGCTTATAGCTTCTCTTTGCAATATCATAGTGAGAAAGAAATAAAGACAAATAAGAGAGAAAAATCTCTCTAAAACAAAAAATTTTTTACAATGGGGATTAATGATTTCTTGATACAGATGTCTAATTTGATTTCAAATAATAACAATTAAATAAAGGGAATGCTACTAGTCAGCATACGTAAGTCCAAGAAGTACCTATTCAACGTCATAGCTGCAGAATGTTTTTTCTGTTCTTTGATTAAATACTATTTCTCCCATTTTTTTCATAATGAAACATAATTATATTTAGTCCTAGCCATATAATGTTAAAAATAGCATATGATGAACTTCACAATGATATTTTTCATTTTCATATACACATACCAAATTAAATAATGAAATACATTTTCAGATTTATCGAAACATAATAGTTAAACGCTTAATCAGAAACTTTTTTGCTAACTAATAAAGTAAACAAAGTAGTGATAAAATATACAGACAAACATATTTTTGATAAATTAAAATTCAGATCTGAATATTCTATTTACAGTTATAAATATATTTATAGTGATAAAAACCTGTTCCTTTTATCAATGTTGGCAATTACACAGTGGAGTTTTTTTTTTTTTGGTGGGCTTATTTTTTACTTAATGAAACACATTCTCTACATATAAATGCCACCATATATTCCAAACTAAATAAATCCAAAATTTTGTCAAGTGCCAGTTACGGAAACATCCCCATTAACAAAAGTTTACGATTGGTTGCTCCCCCTTTTTAAGAGGGAATGATTCTTTCCTAATGGAAAGCACAACTTCAAGATGGCTGCTACACAAAACCAAAATAAGAAGTCAAAGAATTGCACAAACTCAGTGTCCATGTGCACATCAATCTATTTTCACTTAAAGTAACATCAAAGAATTGCAGAAACTTAGCATTACACACTGTCTTAACTTTGTCCATGCACACACTGATCTATTTTCACTACCAAAAAAAATCGAAAGCTAAAACTTTCATAGTAACCAGAAATGGGATTTCATCACCAAAATTAAACACAATTTTTTGCCAGTCAAAGGGGCACTTAATTCTACACTAAAGCCTTAAGTTCTGTTTATTTATTTAAGATATTCTACACTCATCTTTTAATTAATACCAGCACTTCTCTTGATGATAACTTGCCAATAATTAGCTGCCTTGTTATAACAATTAATAACCCTAACTGCTTTCAGTTTGCCTTGCTCTCCATATTTGTTAGGTTTTAGATATTTTCTTTTTCACTTAAACTTAGGGATTTTTTAAGTAGTAAATATTGTTGAACAGTCACAAAATAATAATTCAATTACACACAAAAAGAATGTTAAAGAAGCAATAAATGAATAAACAATAACAATAAAAAGAGGATATTGGTTTGAAACTAAACAAAACATTACTATGTAGTTTATTTTGTTTATTGATGCAGGAAGTCAATCAGTTTTTACCAAAAATAGATATGGCAGATAAAACTTGTGTGAATAATCTTTATAAATAGTCAGTATGTAATATATTATTTACAACAATGGTGCAAAAGTTCATAAAAATTTTGAATTAGATAAATACATTTATTAAAATTTTGTGCACCCTGCACTATTTTCACACAGCCACTTCTTGGAAAAGTTGAAAGTTAACTACAATTCACTTACAGTTCTTGATTCTTTCATTTCGTTGTGGTCTGAAAGGGAAACATAATTTGGAAAAGACCGGAGCCTAAGATGATGTTGTACATGGAAATTATTGTATTCAGTTATGATTAAAAAATATCGTGTCTGTAAAGGGTGATTTGATATGCGTAAGAATAAAGATTGTGATACTCCAAAAGCTGATGCATCATCATGCCTTTCCACTCAGCCCTGTCTACAGCCACAAGCTGATAAAAGTAGCAGTAGTACTTCATCTATGCATTAAAACATTACATGTATGTATGAATGCATGGGTGTTTATACATATACCCATATACATCCATTTCTGAATCGGTCTCGATAACAGAAGAGTACCAAAGTAATGAGTTAAAAGCAATAAATCATGTACTACATGAATACCAATAATTCTTATATATGTGTACGGAACTATCATTTGGTTTTTATTAGAACATAAAGGGCCTAAATGCATTTTTCATTTTACTGAATACTCACCATATTTAATGCACATAAAAAGTGTCCTCCACCTGGTCTTCTGTACATCATTGCTTTATCAAACAAGCATATTTCTTTTGAATTTATTATCAATAAAACTTTCTTTGGAGCCACATTTTGAAATAACATACTTAGAGCATTTGATATTCTGATTTAGTCTGAGATTCCTACACTAAGTAATAATTACATAAGTAAGAAATGCTTATAATAAAATATGGAAAATAATCATCTGTTCTTTTTTAATGAGAGGTAATTTGATATTTTTCCTATGATTTTTTGGTAAATTCATTTATATATAATTAAATGTCAGTGTTTCGTTAAATGATGGAAATAATTATAAAAATTTTCCTTTTATCTTTTATCAGAATATCAGCAAGTATTCTTATCACTTCAGTGTTAACTGGATTATGATATCAAAAGGCATATACAAGAGAGAAAGAGAAAATAATTAAATAACACATTATATTTCACATCAAACTTCTATATTTTAAACTAATAAGAAAATGAAATACATTGCGACAAGATAAAAGGGATGTCCACATTACAGTGAAATAGCAATTTACACATTAAATATTACATTAACAAATTCTTCAAAAACATAGTTCGTCAATTCATATTAAAAATTTACAGTTTGTTTGGAAAATGCAAGATAAGTAAGTGAACATAGATTACTCTCTCTCTCTTTCAAAATCAAATAATGTCAAATTATTATTAGTGTGCAAAGTTAAATATTAATTGCATAAATATGAAAACTTATTTTCTTCGTAAATTTCTGAAACTACAATAAATGTGCTTAATTACATAAATTCACTTCCTCATCAATGAAATGAACATATAACACATGTAATAATTATTTATTAGAAGCTATGATTGAACGTTTTAACAGAACAAATAAATGATCAATAGAATGCGAAATATAATTATTTATTTAACTCAATACTGTGAACATACTTTTAACTATCAAATATAGATATTATGGTATTACTTTAAAAGAAATTTTATCATTACACTTTTCTAGTTTTAGTATTTTATTTTAAACCTCATTTATGATAACATTTACTGAAAAAGATGTAATATTACAGTAATCCTTCTTTTCTTTGATGAATATTTTCTTTAAAAAAAAAAAAGGAAAGGAAAGTAAATAATACTTTTCTGTTTTCATTAACAGATTTCAATTACTTAAGTAAATTACACATCAGAATCTGAACCTTCAATGTCACTGTTGTAACTGCTTTTCTTTGGTCGAATTTCTGCAGTTGCTTTTTTCCCATCTAAGGTACGAAATGTGTTAACATCATTATCACTATCTTCCTTTGTAACTGAACGTCTCGGACTTTTGGAAATTGAACGCTTTTCTGAAGTTGGTGATAAGGATTTTTTGCTTGATCTTGATCTTCTCTTATCACTATGTGATTTATGGTATCTTGAGCTACTAGGTGTTACTGACCTCTTCGATGAACGCTTGCTTGATTTTCTTGGAGATCTTGAACGATCTCGTGACGCTCGTGACTTACGATCACGTGAGCGATTATACTCTGGGCTAGATGATCCATCAGATGGTGACCAACTTGATCTCCGAATTTTCAAACTAGGAGATCGTGAGCTTTTCCGTTCTTTTGAAGAAGATCGCAATTTACTCGAAGATTTACGTTCAGATCTGGTACATGGTTTATTTGGACTTGTTGATCTAGATCTGCTTTTTGCCTTATGTTCAATTTTCTCACTCTTTTTTTCTTCATAAAATTCTTTTTCTGAATTTTGAACATTTACTTCAGGAACAGACTCTGCACAATTTTCAGAACATGGTAAGTTTGCAACATTTATTTCACTTAGTTTACTACTTCCGATTTCAGGTTCATCACAAGGAACATTTACTAGCTTTTCTTCATAGCCTACAGTGGATGGCTTTGATATATCAGGTGAAGGTTTATGATCATCCTCATCCTCATCATCTTTATTTGGTGATAATTTACTCTCAAGATTCTTCTTTTTATCCAGAGAAGGTTCCCTAGAAGTTGATCTTGAACGCGTACTTCTTTTTTTTGAACTTCTTTTTTCATCAGTTTTTGAACGTGATTCTTTCCTCTCTGAACGTGCTGATTTACTTCTAGAATGTGATCTTCCACTTCTCTTTGCAGACAAATTACTTCTGGATCTTGATCTTTTGCTTCTTTTAGAGTGAACAAGCCGGCTTCTAGAACGTGATCGTCCATTTCTTTTAGAATGAGATAGCCTACTTCTAGAGCGAGACCTCTCACTTCTTTTGGAACTTGATAATGCACTCCTAGATCGAGACCTAGCACTCCTTTTAGAACGTGATAAAGGACTCCTGGAACGTGATCTAACACTTCTTCTTGAACGAGAATGCCGGCTTGCAGATCGAGAACGACGGCTTTTCTTACTGCGCTTACTTTTTGATTCGCTACGCTTGGATCGAGATCTTCTGCTTCTAGATAAAGAACGATCACTTCGTTTAGATCGCCTTGTTTTGCTTCTTGAGCGAGAACGCTTTGCTTTACTTCTGGAACGGGAGCGTCTAATCTTGCTTCTTGAACGAGTGCGCCTGATCTTACTTCTTGAACGTGACCGTCTTATCTTGCTTCTAGAACGTGATCGATGAGATACAGAACGCTTACTTCTGGAGCGAGATTCCCGACGCCTCGAAGAAGATCTTTTTCGCTTAGCCCGAGATGATCTATCTCTGGAACGTGATCTTCTTGATGGAGAACGTCTTGATGCAGAGCGAGAACGCCTTCTAGAACGAGATGATGAACGCCTTCTTGAGCGGGAGGAACTTTTTGCACCGCTTATTTCTGGTTCAACAACACGTGCTATCAGACTTTCAGCTTCTTTTAATCGCTTCATTGCTTCTTCAGTATCCTTCTCTGAGATAACTTCAGATTCTTTTGGTGGCTTCACAATAGCTGAACTGGAATGTTTAATCTTTAGTTTATTGCCTTTTAGCGTTATTCCATCACATTGAAGTGCCTTCACAATTGAATCCCGATCAGTGAACTCAACAAACGCAGACTGAGTCAAATCCGACTCATGACCAGCCATTCGAAGATATTTAACTTCTCCAACCACACCATTTATAAAATCAAGTAACTGAGTAGCTGTTACCTGTGGACTTATATTTTCGATGTAAACAGTTCTTCTTATTTCCTCAATGGTATTAGGATCATGGTCTGCAGACAAAGGTGGATATTGAGGCAATCCTAATATATCCAAGTTTGAATCAACAGAAGTAATTACTAAATTTCCATCAACAGCTGCAATATCATTACTAACATCTTTAAATCCAGAAGATAATAAACCTGGTAAAGCTGATACAGGATTCATTAAATCAAAGGCTGTATTATCTTCACTTGGTATTGTATCTCCTGGTATGGCAACTACAACAAGAGCTCGATCTATAAATACAGTATTTGTTAAATGCAATGCAACACGAACACTCCACGATTCTGCATACTTTATGTAGCACACTTTAAACTGGGGCTGTGAAACAGATACAGTTGGATACATTTTGATATCTTTTATTTTTCCCATATAACCAAACAATTTCTTCATCTGTTCCAAGGTGGCAAGGTTAGATACATTACTAACCTGCGCTATAAGAGGTACTTCATCTGCCATTACAACAAAATCGAATTAAGGAAGTTCAATTTATAAGAATATTTCTTTCTCAAAAAGAACGAAATAAATCACTGTTCGATGCTCTACAGTTTTGATTTCACACGTAAAATTACGGTTTCAGGTTTCTATGGTTACTAAAAAAACCGATAAAACTGATTGTTGTTTTCTTTAGATACTAGAAACGTCCTATCCACAATTACACTGCTGCCGGCATTTTGAAAAGCATTCACTATAAGAAAAAACGCACAAAAGTTTTCTTCATTTGACAAAATAAGATCTGATATATATCAAACATATAATTCAATATCAAAAAGATATAAAAATGATCAAATCAAAAGTTCTAATTTACTTTTAATTACATTAAACGTGAGTTTCAGTTTAACTACATCAAGCCACTCCAACACCACTAGGCCATTCCGCTAAAAAGTCAATGCCATTCTTGTTTCAGAAACTTAAACAAATATAATCCGTATTATGCAGTATTAATCAGCTCATGATTTTAATGTGTAAAATATAATAAATATGTAAAAAATTCACTGGAAATGAGAAGGCAGACTTTAACAATATAAACGGTTTCCCATAACCAACAAAAAAATGCATTATGTAGAATACCAACGCATTGGAAGCTTTATTTAATTACTGCTTCTAGAAAGATGCTTAGAACAAAGATAAGTAATATCACGGAGTTTAATTATCATTATACTCTGTGAGTAATGCTAATCGATGGAGCAAGCCTAGCCTTTTCAACACGCACTTTTGATTCCAAATAAAGTTGGGGCATCAGCCATGATAGTGGCAAGATAGTCGGGTCAAGCAAACTTGTGTGTTCGCAGTAGGTAGTGCTGTAGAAGTAACGAGAAATTGAGTACCCGTATGTATTCGTTACTCAATGAACCAGTACTCGTTACTATCGTATCGTTACTCGTTACTTTCGTTATTCGTTCTGAATCGAGTATAGTATAAAGCGTCTTATCGCATTCAATCACGTAAACGGCTGAACCCCGCGGAAGCTAAAGAAAAGCAGTTCTGCGATAGGGACGGGACATTTGCGTCGCTTATTTGGGTAGAAATAATTCACTTTGTTTTGGCTATTATTTTGCGGTGCATTGATATGATTAATTATTTAATCTTCTATTGCTGTCAGGGCTCAATTTCTAAAATCACAAGCGCGGAGCCCTACGAAAGGCCATCAAGAAAGCAGTGCCGGATCTAGGGGGGGGGCAAGCCGGGGTCTGTGCCCCGGGCAGCAACTTCTGAGGGCGGCAAATTCAAGCGTGGAGCTGGATCATATTTGGAATATTGTCTAATTTTGATACAATATTAGTAGTTTTAAAGCCAGCCTTAAAAAAACCTCTTAAGAAAGTATTATAAGTAATTACAAAGAAACCTTTTAATGGAACTTACAGTTAAAAGAAAGCTAAGTACAGCCGAATATGACTCTAAAGATAAAATCAGAGGGAGGCCAATAGAAGGACTCCAGGCGTCACTGACAAGGTCAGAAGACCCTGTCTCGGAGACAGGGTCTGTTTCTGCAAACCCTACACCCCCTAAATATAGGGGGTCTAGGGGTGTTGAACAATCTCACTTGATTTCCTCTACTGTCCGCTTGCCTTGCCACAGGGGATAATTGTCCCTTTTACGCAGGCTCGCTTCAGGATATCTTGCCCGGTCGTATACCATCTTCGCGGAATTAATTGAAGCCCCCTTCAGTTCTCCCCGATAACTAACACTGGCCAACTCGGGTGACAGACAAAGAAGCTACGTACAGCGCGATGCTTTCTATCCCCTATTTCTAGAAACCCGAAGAGTCACTACAAAAAGTCATTTATCTTTATAAACGGAACACATTTGATTGAGACTATAAGTCTTTATTTTCTTTTTTCAGATATTGTGAAAATTGTGCAAATATTAAATGAAAATACAGAGCAAATATAAATGAAAATCTAGTAAGAGCTGAAGTAAAAATTACTTTCTTTTATACTCATATCACATTTTCGAATGCTTAAAAGAATAATGAGCCAAAACTTGTTTATGTTCCACAGGAATTCAAAAATTTCCAAATCGTAACTCTTAGCTGCTATATTTTAGTTTTGACAGTTATCATATATAGGTAAAATAAGGTCTTAAGTAGTTAAAGTTTTGGACAAATGCTGCAGAGATAGTTGATGTACTAAAATATTATCTCTAAATACTTGAAATTAAAAGTGGTCAATTAATGTCACAAACTATATAGGAGTAAACTGAAATTAAACTGAGTTACATAAAGCGTTTTAAAATTATTACGAAGCGGAATAACTGAGTTAGTTTGAATTTTTTCGAATTTAGTTTTAACATTACTTGTCCACTTTTAAAATCACTTTGGAAGATAATATTCAAATTTAATATATCAGTTTTGACATATGTAAACCAGATAAATTGATGACCTACATAAAATTGATATATATATATATAGAGAGAGAGAGAGTTCTTATAATTCATAGTAAACTTTGTCAATTTTTGGTTCCTTTAATATTATTACTCACTGTAATTTGATTTCACGTTATCATTAGGAACTATAGGATCAAATGTACCTTTTTAGCATTAGCTGTTTACGTTCCTCTTACTTATGTTACTGTTTATGTTATATATATATATATATATATATATATATAATCAACCTATCAAATATCGAATTTAAGAGAAGATTCTAATATTAATTTGTAGTTCAGTTTAAATTATTTTTTCCTTCTAGATAAATATTAATGAATTTTCTTAAATAATGGAATGGTCTTAACTTTAAAATTCACCAATTTAGATTAATAGTTCTAATCTAATTTTAAAAATTCATTTCATTATATCTAAATATTCGGTTTGTTAAATGGTTCTAAATTCACACAAATGTTATTATAATGTATGTCATACTAAGCTGTTATTTACTTTTCCAATTTTTTATGACTGAAGTTGAACTTATTTAACTTTCTTACAGATTTCATATTTTAAGAAATATAAGAAATGTTTAAATATTTGTTTTGTTTCCCAATTATTTCTCTCACCGATATACTATGAAACACATTTAATTTATAATACACGTTTAATTAATAATTAAGAACATATGAAATCTGTTCATAATTAAACGAAAGGTTTCGAGCTCTCTTGTATTCATCGCTTAGAATTTTTAATTTCCTGTTCATCCATTTCTTTTTAAACTTGCATCGTATATTTCTTTTTGCTGTATATTAGAATTTGTTTATGTTGCCATCCCATCTTATTCGGATGAGTAGAAATTCGCACTGAATTTTGAATGAAATGCTTCATATGCATTAGTTCTTTTTCCATGAAATATCAGGGCAAGCTCAAAGTATTGGGGAAAATTTCTTGCATTTAGCTCTCGTATTTATTACTGTTATTCAGGTAATTACCTGCTTATTAGATATTTTTTACTTGTTCTCGTGATTTGCAATTATATTTCCCTATGTTTCTTTTCCTCTTGGCTGCTATTCGAAAAATAAAAGTAAATGTAACCCTTAGTTTTTTGAAAGAGGAGGTCTTGTGAGATGGAGAGCGTGAAGACTTCCTGGAGTGTCCAGGAGAGAGGAAAATCTTTTTCGCTTTATAAGCTCATTAGGTCCACCCCCGTCCTCTTCTATTTCGTCAGGGGACTTATCTTTGTTAAACACTCAACGGTCTTCCTCTCAGTCTCTTTAGCCATTGTTTCCATTACTTATTTAAAAGTTTCATTTCGATGATGGGGAGGTAATTGTAATTTTATTACCAAGGTACTCCGTAAACGCCTTGGTCTTTGGTCCCTGTAAGTGACGCCTGGAGTCTCTCTGTTGTCCTCTCTCTAGGCGGGGATATTCAAATGAGAAACAGAGCGATAGCATAGAGGCGCCTTATTTTCACACCGATGCCTCTTGGGAAGTAAATGGAGAAGCACTGTAAATTGTAACTATTTCCTAACGGCCAATACAAATTAACCTTGTACCATCCTGGACCAATGAAATAACTCAGATTAAAGTACATCGAGAATATATAGCAGACCGTCAACGTGGACTATGCCTCTAAGAAATGAAGTAAGGCATTTTGATTTTTTGCAGCCAGTCGGCAACTTAGGTTTTAAAAATGCATTTATTATTTTAATATTTTTTTAAGTTTTTTAAGTTTGGAGATTGTTTTTTTTTCTCTCATTTTCTTTAATATGCCTGCTTTCAGTATTCTTCACCATATTTAGCGAGACGCAACCATTTAGTTACCACTCGCATCCGCGAGCCCTAAGACGCGACCCTAAGTGTGTAATTACGTCAATTTTTAGTTTTTTATGAAGTATATTATTTAGAGTAAAAAAATCATGAGAGTGTCTAGAAAAAAACTCTCAGGAGCAGAATATAGAAAAAGAGCAAAAGATAGGACTGAACAGAGAAAACAAATTGCAGCTAAAATGAAAAAATGGCTTCACGGAAAAGACGAACCGTCAAACACTACCTCAACTTCCAATGATACCGAAATTCTAAAGGATATTGATATTTCTTGCAATTTGCGTAACCAAGATGAAGAATCTTCATCTATCATCTTTAAACAGACTACATTTCAGCAACTGAGAGAACAACCTTCTTCAACGACCTCAAACGAACATCTAGAGGGTATCAAATTAGGATATAAAGAATCTTCTCATTTAGATGCGGATGGGCAGCAGAAAGAAGACTTAAAACCTTTTGATTTGTCAGACCCAGGCAGTTGGCCAATCACAGAAAAAATGAACGATCAGCAACGATCTTTCTTAAGCAATCAAGCTGTATTATTAGCCGAAATGCATCCGGAAAATATAGAGCTTAGGTCCACTGAACGTGACGGCAGACATTTGACATCTTCATTGTGGTACAAAACATTAGCAAATAGTGAGAAGATTAAAAGATCTTGGCTTATATATTCCAAACTTAAAAATGCAATATTTTGTTCACCCTGTAAGATTTACCAGAAACATGCCACTGCCGCTACATCAACATTGTGTACTACAGGATTCGTTAATTGGAAAAAAGCTTCAGAAAGGCTAACTGAGCACGAAGCATCTGAAATTCACAGAGAGTGCATGGTTAAGTGGAAAATTCGACTACAACAAATGAAATCGTGTTATAGTCGAACATCGATCATGACATTGAAAAACTAATTCACACAGAGAAAGAAAAAAGAAGAGAGATCCTGCACATAATTATGGATGCTGTATTGTACCTTTCAACAAACTGTCTTTCTTTCCGTGGATCTGATGAAACCCCTAGCAGTCTGCTCACAAAGTGTCCTCGGCCTAGTCAAGGCAATTTTTTGAATTTTATGACTTCAACTAGAGAAAGACTAGCGAAGACTAGCGAAACATAACTCAACTCTTAAGTACCAGTTAGAACACCTAAAAAAGGGACAAATATCATATTTATCAAAAACAATTCAAAATGAAATTATTGATATAATGGCGAAAACAGTTCGCAATAGCATTTTAAACGATATCAAAGAAGCCAAATATTATACAATAATGTTCGATTGCACTCCATATGTATCGCATACGGAACAAAGCCAGGTGGTTCGATATGTAAAAATATGTGGTGATGTGTGTGAAATAAAAGAAAGCTTTATTGATTTCATAGAAGTTGATGGAAAGAGAGAAGAAAGTATTTCTCAACGGATTGTGGAAAAATTGACACTTGACGGTTTGGATATTGGACAATGTCGTGGTCAAGCTTACAATAACGGATCTAATACGGCCGGTACTTTGTGGAGTATAAGCAAGGATTACAGAAATGAATAAGCTGGCCGAATTTGTGCCATGTTTGGCTCATTCTTTGAATCTTGTCGGTGTGCATTCTGCCTCATCGTGCCCCGAAGCAGTTAACCTTTTTGGAATTATCCAGAAGATATTTAGCTTTTTTGTCGTATCCACAATTCGATGGGATATTATGAAAAAATGCACAAAAACCAACTTAAAAGGAAGCAGCCAGACGAGATGGTCGGCAAAATATGTAGCTGTGAAAGCCCTTCTAACGAATTTACCAGAATTAGTAAAATCCTTGAAAGAAATTAAAGATCTTTCTCTTAGTGCGGAATCAAAGTACGAAGCAGGACATCTGCTGCATGTTGTAAAAAATTTTGAATTTATTATCAGCCTGACAATTTGGGCTAATACTCTTCGAGAAATCAATCGAATAAATGTTGAAATTCAAAAGAAAGATATTATTCTTGCGCGTTCTGTCGCATTAATGGAAGGTCTGACGAAAACTTTGCAAAAAATGAGAGAAATTCCTATGGAATATTGGATAGAAGAGTCTAAATCAGTAGCCGAAAAAATTGAAGTTCAACCTATTCTGACTAATAAACGAATTCTAAAGCGCAAAAGACAATTTGATGAATTGTGCGAGGACGAATCACGGACACATCATCCTGTTCAGCTATTTTCTAATGCAATAAAAATTGTATTTGATCGAATCGTAGCAGAAATTAAAACGAGGGTAAACAGCGCTACTACATTAAATTCAAATTTCGTATTTCTCAATGGTCGTGAAATATTGAATATGTCAATTGAAAAACTGCAAAAGAATGGAGCAGATCTTGCACGCATTTGAGTTCTGCTAGGAATTTGTCCTTTTTAAAGAACAAGCTCCAATGTTATTCTGCGACATAAAAAAGGCCAGCGCTTTCAATCTCTAGCAACAGATCTACACCCATGATTTGCAGGATGCTTTTAACAATAATTGCATTGCGCTGCGGATTTACTCTACACTTCCAACTACATCCGCAAGCTGTGAGCGAAGTTTTAGCAAATTAAAACTTATTAAAAACTATCTGCGATCATCAATGAGCCAGGAGCGTTTATCAATTCTCGCAATTCTGGCAATCGAAAATCAAACAGTGCATCAAATTAATTATGACGATGCCATAGACTTATTTGCAGAACAAAAGGCTCGTAGAGTAAAATTTTAATTCCCTAATATTTTAAGAGCGTTGTAACTAAATGAGCTTGGCGGAGTATAACTGCAACGGCGCCAACGGGTTCTTTGCCGAAGCGCCAACGGGCGCTTTGCGGAAGTGCTTCCATTTTCAGTGTTACTGAATGTTGATGATAGAAAATAAATGCTCTCTAGAATTTTCAGTGTTACTGAATGAAGTGGAACCTTCGAAGATTGCTACCAGAGAATAATTTTTGGGTTTTGAGATACAACACTGTAAAAAGACGCGATGATTCATTAGTACACTTTTTTTTTAGCTTAAAATTTTATTACATAGTTCATATGAGAATCCTCCGAATTTTGCATATTACTCTGCCGCCTTTCAATAAAGGTAAAAGTTAAAAAATCATTACAAATCCAATCGATAAAGATACAATCAGTAAATGTACGGAAAGCTCCGCACCAACGGAAAATAATCAAACACAAACTCTTCAATTATTGGCATTAAAAATTGGTTGCCCAAAACGGTCTCCGGCGGTGACTTATTCTGATTGGTTAAATTTCTTCAGTTCCCGGCGGGTTTTAGCCGCTCGTATTCTAACCTCCTTGACTTTTCCGTACACTTTCCGCGTTTGTCTGTACCACGGAGTATACTCCGTGGTCTGTACATAACTGTGCAAAGAAGTGTTGGCTGTGCGTTTAATTTGTAATATATACTGTATTAAGGCAGCTCTGTTTTTGAATTTTGCTTTTTTCCTTTCCTAGCCATGCCAAAGTCCCATTCTTTTATAATTGTACCTATCGATTTACGAAAGGAAATGGAATAAGTTTTCATGAGTAAACATCATAAAAAAATTTTTCATTTGTAATACTTTTTTAATTTATGTAAACTGTTAGGTAAATTTTAAACCATTTTCTTCATTCTTAATGAAGTATTACTATATCTGTGAGTTAAGTATTATCTATGAATTATTCAGAAAGTACGCAACACTTCTGTAAGTTTCCTTATTTATAATATAAAAACGTAATACACTGTCCGTTATATAAAAGCTGCGGTATATTTTTATAAAATGGAACAGCATCTCTGACCTTTAGGAAATGGAATAAATTTGAAATTAGCTGTTTTATGACCTCGGAAATTTGTTAACTGATTTTTTATCCGCCGGGCGTAAAGACTTAGTTCGTGCAAAATAAGACTTGTGCTTGTATCTATTGATGTAGATATATTTCAACAGCCATGAATACTGTTAAGATCTTACAGTTTAAAAGATTAACGAACTTTCATATTCTGCAAAAGTCGTGCATGTCTGCCCAGAGTAAAAAAGATTTTGAAGCAATACAAACCTATAATAAACTTCGGAAGCAACCCTTAGCTGATACAAGTTACTCTGCATCCGAAATTAAAATGGCTCAGTTTTATTTCGACAAAGTGAAAGAATACAGAAAACGTTCGGAAGAGGGCTTTGAGCCATCGAAGTTATTTATGGTGTGGCGAATAGCGTCTTTAGTAGGCCGGCCTATATGGGAAAAAGAAGCTATTATAAAATTAGGCTTAGCTGATCATAAAGTAAAATATGCAATTGTGAAAAACACAGCTTCAAATAACAAAATATTATGGACAATTAAACATCTTATTCGAGTGAAACCGATAACTTTTCCTGATGGATTTCCTACAGAAGAGAATCTGTATGGTACTTTTCTAAAACAAACTGGCGAATTAGTTGTGGCAGATCGATTAAGAGTCGATCCCAAGGATTTAGAAAGGGATCCAGAATTTGAAAGAAAAAAATTAGACCCTAGAACTATTAGAGAAGACCTTAGATTAAAGTGGAACTCTGGCTACCCACTATTTTATTAAAACTTTTGTATCTCTGAATTATCCTGTAAAAAAATTTAGATTGAGTAAAAGCATGATTGAACTTGCAGTTAAGGTGTTACCTATCTGTTTTCTTTTCTTTCTTTTTAATAATCAGACCTGAAATGAAATGTGATTCTTATTCCTCCCTTTCTAGTTCTTTAGAATATTAAATTGTGCTGATATTAAGTGCTTTTAACTACATCAAGTAATTTAATGCGTGTGATGTTAACTATATTTTCATCTCTTAAAATTTTTTAAACTTTAAAACACTGCAGTGCTGCCAAATTTATGGATTGTTTACTATACATATAATTAGACATTGTAAAAAATTCTAGAGTAGCAGTTGAGATTGAGTTGTATGTTGGTGAAATTATCAAGTATGATATTTATATGAATTTTATGAAATATATTAATGTAGTTAGTTCAATTTGTGAATGCACAGAATGTTTAAGCATAGAAACTAAAAGATTTGTTTTAGGTCCATTCCTTCTGAAATTTGCCATTTTTAAAATATATAAAAAAGTTTGAATTATAACTTACGTTAGACTGGGAATTAGTGCCAGTTGCCAAGTTAAGTGAAATCCTGTCAAATCTGGCAACCCTAATTTTTTTTTTTTTGATAATGAAAGCTGTTGGGGTGTAGGGTTACAGTTTATATTATTTAACGGGGCTTTTTGAATATTCATCATTTCACTGTGCTTCTCGTGAACAGTCTGAGCAAAATGGCTGTTGTCAAAAGAGTTGAACGTGTGGATTTTGCTTATTTGATTCGGCTGCAAGATAAAGGTGAAAGATGTATGATAGAGTGGTGGTTTGATTTCAAATATGTAAGAATGTCTGAAATATAGAAATAGTATGAAATTAGTAAAGATGCGACAGATTTGTGTGAATGGAGGTGTCGTGACGGTTTTTCCAAGCACTAGGTCAAAAACAGTGTGAGAAAGGGTGCTTTTTTTTCTGATTGACGAATACCTGTGATCCTTCAACTAACATGTTTGTAGGGTTAGAAATACAGAAATCAGTTTATTATGGATAATTTGATTAATACAGATTTTGATTTAAATGTAAATCACAATAAAAGTAATTCTCATTATATGTGATTAAGCACTTGACTGAAATGAGTGTTCCATTTTGAATTTTATTTTCATTGTATTGTTACATTTAAGCATAGATATAAATAAATGTGGTTTTGTACTGTTTATTACAAATATTGTAAAAATATAAATTACGTAGTTAAAACTGCTTAACCACTTTTTGTTTTTTTACTGTACTATGGCTCATGTTTCAGTCGATCGAAGTTTTGAATTTTATTTTCTGTATTTATTTAAAGTTTTAGCTTATATATGAATTAATGTTTGGCTATTAGAAAGCACTTCCGCAAAGCGCCCGTTGGCGCTTCGGCAAAGAACCCGTTGGCGCCATTGCAGTTATACTCCGCCAAGTTCACCAACGGTTGATCGACGACGAGCGGCGTACAGTTATTAAACACATAGAAGTAAGCCGAGTAAACGTGATATTTAGTGCATATAATCAAAATAAGTTAAATAATAAATGACATAAATTCAGGTTAGCAGAGAAAACAATACATAAAAGCATATGGATGTAAAATTAAACGTGATATACGAAAATAAATTTTTATTAAAGTAAAATAAGCACGGGAAACAATATATTAAGCTTAACGAAGTGCAATAATAATCTAATAATGAGATCTTTATAATAATGAACTCCTTTCTTGACAAAGTTATCTATTTAATGGAAAAAATTAGTAAAATTCTGATCTGTCTGAATATCTTTCAATATTATAAAATTCCAAAATATTCCTGTTTTTAGCAGTGCAGTTTCTAAGGAAATTATAAAAGCATAAAATCAAAAAGTACTTTTATAGTTTATATCTTCATTGTGTAACTTCGAAAACTATGAAAATCTATTATCAACACATAAATGAAATTGGCAAATATTCTCATTTTAAATAGAAACTGAATTGCTATCTGATTACATGAAAGTTTTTTTTAGTAATAAATTATATTCTTCTCATACTTATTTTTTTTATTTTATAAATGTATTGTGCAAAAAAATAAAAATATTCGTGTTTCCGATTATCATTCACCCCCTCTCGAATGAAATATGAAAATATTTCTATCTATTCATTGTTAAAAATACATAAAAATAACGTGAAAATCTGAAAAAATAGTAAGAAAAATTTTGAAGAAAAGTTTAAATCTGTAAATTCGAACAGCGAAGGTGGTAATTTAACAAAAACCAACGTAAGAGCAATGGTTGCAACCTTCTAAAAAACGAATCTGATGGCTTTACCAGGTTTGAACTATTATCGCCAATGTTGGCAGTGTTTACATTTACCGGGCGCTTTGCGGAAGAAAACCCGGCTATTATTTATTGCTCATTTACTGCTTATTACAGTTTCTTAAATTTCATGATAAACCGCTTTACACCCTTTTGGTACTATCTAAATAACTATCACAGTTATCACTAATCACAGTTAATTTGGGGGTGGTAATTGAAATGTAATAATACATAATATAGTGTGTTAATTGGAAAAAGTAGTTTAAACTAGAAATAATTTTTGTATGATAGAATTTAAAGCACTAATTAATAACAATACATCCTTTTTACATTCATAATATCATGTTAATTCATATAATCTGATTTTACGATATGTTTCTATTAGACAGTTTTTAATTTTGCTGTATTGATAATATAATCAATTGTAATTTTCATCTGCTGTAAAGTGTTGAGCTGCCTCGAGGCCTAAGGATACAAGCATTCGAGGACCTGGACAAGCTATATATTCAAGTAAAGCCGGTGACTGAAGGTTAGTTTTATTTATTATTATTGGCTAAAGTGAAATATCAGATGCTAGCCAAATTTGATGATTTCGTTATTTAGTAATGAATGACATTGTAGTGCCTGGTCCTCCAAAACTGTAATCCCAAATAGGTAGCACTCTCTAGGTGAGA
>KK121923.1:540573-569109 GCA_000611955.2 Stegodyphus mimosarum | reverse complement strand
GATAATTTGCCTATCAAGAGTTTTGGACTATTTAACTTTTCCCAAATCATATAAAACCTCATAGATATAATGTCGATACATTGACAAGTTAGGAGATGAAGCAGAAACTAATGCGAACATTGGTTTGCTTGTTGAAACAAATTTCTCATTGTTAGAAAAGATGCTTAAAGAGAAGGAAATTGATATAAATTAGCCATAATGTCTGGGAAGGTTTCAAATTAAAAGGACACATAAATATTTTGTTGAGTATTGTTGCTGCAAAACGTAAACGTGTTGTAGCTTTTAATGTATTGTTATCCTGATGTCGTTTAAGAATCAATGTCATAAATTACACGTATTTTAAACAGTAAAATATTATTAGACTGTGATTTTCATCAAATATTTTTAAAAAATATATAAAATTTAACAGTGGCCAGTAAATCTATAATATGTACTACCTAATTCTATAATATCTACTACCTACCTAACTACCTAATTCAATTATTGGTAACTAATTGCTCACCTCATCGAGTCTTTCATTTATCCTTACCATAGTCACAAGATACAAAGCAAAAATATAAAAATTACTATAAAACATATTCCTTACAGATAGTAAAACTTAAAATAATACAAAACAACTTATCACCTCTGGTGCTTTAGTGGCGTATTAGAACCTTAAAAGTATGTTAACTGTATTACAACTCCAGGAACTCTGCACGAAGCTACGACGCTAACTGCATCAGACACACAGAGCATAACTTTCAAAAACCCTGCCAACATCAGGCATTCAGGTCTGTTCTGATCGGCAAGTCGCTCTCTAGGCAAGCAACAGCAGTGACAATAGCTAGCCTTCTGTTATGAATTTTACTTCTCATTTTAACCTATGCCGTTTCATATAAAATCGGCCTGCTGTTTACAAAATCTCTAGACTGAGCAAATACTTAACGGAATGAGACATAAAAGAAAAAAATCAGCATAAAGCTAACCACTCGTAAAACGTCAATAAAATGTCACTAATTTTCTTGAAAATATGTCCAACAGTTATAAGTATAAAATGTTTAATACTTATTTGACAAATTTTACAAAAATGATTTTATTCCTGAATTTATTTTATAATTATGCTTAATAATAGTGCATCCTACTTACGGATCTATTTTTTAACGAAAGCGAAGTTTAGGCGTAGAGTTTAATTGAATTTATGCTGTTCCGATTTGCTGATAGGTCCTTAATTTTTTTCTTTAATGGTCCTTAAAAGTCCTTAATAGTACTTAATTTTCATGTGCAGAAATGTGTACGAACCCTGTACATAGTGTTCTGTCTAACTCGTAGTACCATAAACGCCCACTCTGATGCAGACCATACAAGGCTCTATCTAGACAGCACACAAAGGTTGCTTTATCTTGCTCAACAAAACCCTAAGGTTGGGACATATAAATTTCTTCGGATAAAGGAGCGTAAAGATAAGCACTTTTTACGTCGCACTGTATGTTTGCCCATCCAAGGTATGCAACTAGGAGAGAGAAAAAGAGCCTTATCGCAGAAAAATTGACTACAGGAGAATACGTTTCATCGTAGGTATCGTATTTAATTTGCCGATAACCCTGAGCCACTAAATGAGCTTTGAATCGAACTATGTTTCCAAATTCATCACGTTTAATGTTAAAAATCCACCTGCAACCTAGTGGGGTTTTACCTTCGGGAAGTGGAACCAAATGCCACACCTTATGCTTTCACATATTGGCCATTTCTTCTTTTATTGCCTCTATCCATTTATCTTTTTCTGCGGATTTCATGGCTTGATTATAAGTGTTCGGAACTGAAATCTCTAGTCAGCTATCTTGGGTATATGACGCTGAGGGGATGCCAGTCGGGTCGATTTCACCACTATACATATTGTTTCCCTTAAAATCAAGGTAGGATCATATTGAATATTATTCTCAGTGCAATACCTTTGCACATCATTCGGTGATCGTAGTCTTTGATTAACCCCCTTTTCAAAATAGTACACATCTGTACGAGTGCCGTCTGGTCTTGGAACAGGTTTACGTATCCAAATTACTTGTCTCAATGTAGATTGAGAATCAGTGCTAGGTACAGAAGAGAGTACGCTGGTTTCATGTTTTGGTTCAGGGAAGTAGCCAACTGGAGAATCAATAGTCTGGAACTCAACCCTCTTTTCAGATTCTAAATCAGGAAGGGTGCCCAGTGCAGCTCCACTGTCACTTCTCTGCAATCCAACCGATTCTTTAAAAGTAGCATTTAGAGTTTCTACTATTTTTTCTCACTTTCTAACCAAATTTTGTACCCTTTCGTTCTCACACTGTATCCAATTAACTGGCCTTTTGTTGCCTTTGGATCAAGTTTGGTACTTCTTTTAGCTTTAGGAATTCCCACATAGGCAACTGTTCCGAATGCCTTAAGGTGACGCACAGACGGTTTTCGCTTAGTATACAACTCAAAAGGGGTCTTATCCTGACCTTTATGGCAGATTCTATTAAATGAATATGCAAAGTACATTACGGCATCTGACCAAAATTCAGAACTCGTACCACTATCATGTAGAATAGCACGTACATTATTGAGAGCTGTCTGATTAAATCCCTCACAAACACCGTTTTGCTCTGGAGTATAAATATCTGTAAATTCGTGCTTTACTCCATTTTTATTACAGTATGTTCTGAATTGTTCATTGTCATATTCATGCCCATTGTCAGTCCTAAGATATTTCAACTTAAGATTAACGGATCTTTCTGCTCGTGCTATATGCCTTCTGGTTTTTCTCCACAGTGGGGTATACTATCACATAACAAGAATATTCATCAATGAATGAAATGAAGTAACGTTCTCCATTTCTATCTGAAATGTTAATAGGTCCCCAAACATCAGAAAAAACCCTCTCAAGCGGTTTCCTTACTTTAATACCGTTTAATACCTTCTAAAGGTTTGTAGGAAATTCGTCTTTGTTTATTAATTTGGCAATGTTCACAAAATGAATTAGGCATATGTTTTAACACAGGAAGACTTCGAACTGAGTGTTTCTTGCATGTTCTGACAATAGCACCATAGTTTATATGCCCAAATCGACCATGCCATAATTCACTACTATTATGCTGAAGTATAGATGCTTCAAATTTCACCGACTTATCTCCCCTTTTCACTATTTTCGGAGAAACATGATAGTTACCTCCTATCAACTTAGCCTTAAAAATAGTTACATTCCCTTTATCAACTACATGATAGTTACCTCCTATCAACTTAGCCTTAAAAATAGTTACATTCTCTTTATCAACAACTTTCCAACAACTTTGACCGTTTTTGCCGTAGAATTTTGCCCCATGGTTATCCACCCTAGGTCCAGAGATTAAGTTTCTTCTAAGCTCAGGCGAGTACAAAACATCCTTTACCAACATAACTCTATCCCCAAATTTCATTCTAATAGTACCCTTCCCATGAATTAGAAAAGTTACTCCATTAACAGCTACCAGCATGTTCTCATTTTCCACCGGAGAGAAAGTCTCATATAGCTCACGATTTTTGCAAAAATGATGAGATGCAGCAGTATCAAAAATCTAACTGTTATCCTTTTCTTCTAAATTGTTAACATTAGCTTGAGCTATGAAAAGGGAGCCTGCCTTGGAATTACTTTTATCTTTACATGACGTGGGTTTAGATTTACGCTTATCGGGCGTTTTCTTACTACTAGATACAGCTGAGGAAACAGAAGAACTTGGCGAGGGTATCTATAAAAGTTACTAGCAGTATCAAAAATCTAACTGTTATCCTTTTCTTCTAAATTGTTAACATTAGCTTGAGCTATGAAAAGGGAGCCTGCCTTGGAATTACTTTTATCTTTACATGACGTGGGTTTAGATTTACGCTTATCGGGCGTTTTCTTACTACTAGATACAGCTGAGGAAACAGAAGAACTTGGCGAGGGTATCTATAAAAGTTACCTTTCACTCTACAATACTTTTGTATATGACCTACACGGCCACATCTGTAACACTTGAACTTACTTTACTCTGTTTAGACCCTATACTCTGTTTAGGTTCAATGTGAGTGCTTTGAACTTCTATAGTTTTATTAGCATTTTCTCGATCAAAATCCCTCAACTTAAGACGGGTTTCCTCTGCAAGGACTTCTAACTCTACATTTTTGAACAGAAATTTTTCATCTGGCCACCCCAAAATACTCTGAAAAACCTGATCAAATTTTACAGGAAGAAACCTAAGAAATTGAAAACATATATATGTATCTCTTACAGCTTGATTAATATCAGCTAATTGTTCAGTAATGCGTTTTAACCTGGATGAAAAAAGGCCAATGCTTTCATTTGGCTCAATTTTACAATTTAAGAACTCAGAAAACAAGGACATATGTCTTGAGCGATAATCTGGCTGAAAAAATTTAGCAAGCAAATCCCATGCAATTACAGGATCATCTACTTCACATATTATATTTCTATATTCTGGGCTTACATTCATATAAATCAATGACAATGCCAAATGACTTCTATTCTGATAGTCAGCAATAATTTCTTTAGTAACACCCTTATCATCATTTACATCAGGACATTTTTCAATACCTTTTACCATGAGCCATGTATTCCTTTCATTTAAGACAAATCTCATGCCCTTAGACCAAGTAATTATTTGCATCAAGTTTAGCAATGCTATGCACAACAGTGACAGTAGCCATATTACAAAAAAAAAAAAAAGAAAAGAAAAGAAAAGTCTCTTAAGTCCTTAATTAAATTAAGTTTCAAAAGTCTGCACTTAAAAACAACTTAGGGGCTGGGCCCATAACCAAAAATGTTGGCAAACGTGAAGTTTGAAATTTACAACATTCAGTTAATTGTTTGCAGTAAAAGCACCCTAGTATTATGTTATGTGCAGACATTGAAAACAAATAAATTAAAACTCAACAAAATTTATTAAGATCTAAAACAAAAATATATCTGCCAAGGAATTTAAAAACAGAATTTCAACACAAACATTTATCTAGAATTAATTCTTCATTATGCCCCAAGGGCTTTTCATTCATATAACATTATATATTTAGCTAGTTTAGAACTTTTACCTGTTCCATGGAAACACTGGCCATCATTAACTTTCAGCAAGCACATCACTTAATTACACTAGGTAATAAATCACTCTTTACTTGACAGAAAGGAATCTCATGCTACTGGCAAAGAAAAATATCCCAATATATTTTCAAATTGAGAAGAATAGATCATGGCTGTAGTTATCTTCATCACCTAAAAAGAACAGGATGATTCACACCACTGCACCTAAACACTTGTGCCGATATCGCTGCTCACATTTATCGAACACCGGAATTGCCGAAAGTCGGCGTCTCGCTCCTGCATATCACTTATGACAGCATTTCACGGGCCGGAGCTCGAGAGTTTAAACTGGAAGAGGTATCTCACTCATGACGGCGTTCTACGGGCCGGACGTCTGAAGCTTAAACCAGAAGAGGCATCTCATGCTGGACGGCGTTCCTCGACTTGGCAGCAGCAGCAGCAACTGGGAGCAATGCAGTCAGGAAATAGAAGCGATCCAGTCAGTGGGGTGCGAGCTATTTAAAGCACGTAGTCGAGATGATGTCATCCTCGACTAGCCAATCAGCTATCGTCACGAATTCACTCTCCGAATGACGCAATGTCGTTTTCACCCGTGCATATTAAGTAGACGAAAAATGCGAGTGTGTGCATATTAAGTGGCATAGAACAACGAAACAGAAACAAGATTGCCATATGCCTGAAAATAAAGTCTCTAAAGAAAGTTAATATCCCAAGGAGGAGAGATGATGCAAAGGGTTAAAAGAAAAATAAGGCCATATATGCAACACTATCAAGTCATCCAGGGGCCATTTATCAAGAAGACAATGCTCATCCACATACTGCGTGACTCTCCCAACAGTAACTTAAAAAATGTGACACTCCCATGGCTTGCCAGACCTGTCGCCAATAGAGCATGTTTGGGACATGCTTGGAAGGCAGCTGTCCTGCAATATTGTTGAATTAACTGCCCAATTGCAAAGATTATGGCATGATCTCTCACAGGGGGTCATAGGTAATCTACTTGTTTTGATGACACACCATGTTTCGGTCTGTATAGCTGCCAGAGGTGGCTGTACGTTTTACTGATTTGTAACCTTTTTCGTGCCATAACTTCTTTAAAAACGATCCTTTTTTTCTGAATTTGTAATCATTTGTTTATCTCCTCGTACAGTACATACATGTTAAGTTCTGTTATACCAGTTTACTTCCTTCTGGTTGCATATATTTTTTTGTGAGAGAGTGTAATAGCATAATAAATTTCCAAATATAAGATTAGAGGATATTTAAACCACTGTCATAATTTAGGAAAAAATTTGTGCAACAAATGACTTTTGTAAGTTTTACTTTCTTTGGGGGGGGGGTGCCTGAAGGCTTTTGTGAACTTTGTCATCACTGCTAATTAATAAACTTTTGTTTATGATTTTCTAGCAAATAGAATAAGCATATTTAAAAAATGCATGAAAAAGTATAATTTAGCCTGTGTATGTAACTGCTTTTAAAATGGGAACCATTGTAACTCAGTTTTATCCCTTTTGTATACAGCAGAATATTGATTATCCTGATGCCAGGTTTTCACACCACTGCTGCATCAAAAACATTTGCGTAACTAGGTGTCTAAAAATAGTGATTTATAGCTTTTACTCTGAATGAGTTTAAATCTTCAAACATGTACTACTGTCAAGAAATTTTTCAACAGTTTTGCAGCTTGACTAGGTAATATACAACTGAAAAGGGTCTGTCTTTATTTTTAAAAAGGTGTCTCTGCATTACCTAGAAATATATCAAGCTCAATTTGTTAAATGGTGTTGCATGTTTTTTTTTTTTTTGAAAGATTGATGCATTAATTTGATAAGATTTTGTGTCTGATTTTTAAAAAGGGGCTGTGTACATTACCTAGAAGTACATCAAACTCAATTTGTTAGATGGTGTTGCAATTTTTTTAAGTGAAACTGATGCATTAATTTGTTGAGATCTTTAATGTTGGTAATGGGACTAACTACATGTGAAATAAAGTGAAATTTTCACATTGAAATTGTATGAAAAGCTATACTTCCATCTCAGTGTACCTATACTAAATATATATCATTATATCTGAGCATTTTAGTTGTAGTTGCAAAAATCACTTATTTTGTGTAGTAAGTCATTTCAAAACACATTAATAACTTCATCAATCATAAACTAAATTTAGGCTAAACATTCAGCTAGATATATTTATGTATGATTAATTATTCCAACTGTCATATTAGTTGAATTACCTTGCTCCTAGTTAGTATGGATAGTTTGGCGTTGTACTGTTTGAGTTGTTTCATGAAACTCTTTTTTAAATTTTTTTTTTTTTTTTTTTTTTTTTATTCAGTGATTTTGTACTTGTGAATGAATGCTTGTTGAGTGTAGACAGTGGCTAAAGTAGGAAAATAAACAATTTTTCATTACGAAGCTTATTCTACAATTTATCTTGGTTTTTACCAGAAGATGTAAGCAAAATATTCTTTTCCAAAGCTAAACGTATTTCTGCTGCTTAAGCATTGAAAGAAAGTTGCCTATGACTTCTGATCATTAGCATTGAGGTTATTACATACTCACACACAAGCTTATGTTTCTTTCATAATTTTTTTTAACTTTATTTAATAAGTATCTTTCATTTTCACTCATTTTATAATGATGATGTATGAAGGAAAGCAAATATAATCAATCAAAAGTAATTCTTTCCTGTCGTATTTATGAAGTTGTAGCTAATATTGGCCTTTCTTATGTTACCATTGCTGTATCAGGCTATGGTAAATACTAGTCAAATTTTAGCAGTTGTTAAATATCAATAACACATTATTGTTAAGCGTAAAACTGAATTCATGTTTCATTGAAATAATTGTTTACTTCTTTCTCTGTCTAAAAAATTACATACTCTTGGCATGTGCTTTTCAGCCATAACTGCTGTTGAAGAAGTCTTCATCTGAAGCATTTTATTCTTTTTAAATATGAAATAATTTCTCTTTCTAGTTTTCGTAAACTAAAAGTTTTATTGGGGTTTAAAAGGAAGAGGAAACAGTAAAGTTTTGCATTTCTTATACTGCTGTATCAAGCTATCCAGTGTTTTAAAACCAATTTCGTCATTTGTCCACACAAGAATAATTTTAAATTGTAGTAATAAATAAAGATCCCTCAAAGAAACTGTTGAAAAGTTGATTTTTTACTTTTGTTGTGAGACAGGTAAGAATTGTCATCTGCAGTGAATATAAGTTTATGAATGAAAGTAGTTAAATGAAAATTTCTTGTTTCTGTCAGATTTGCCATTCTTTTTAATGGGCAACACAGTTTTTTAAATAATAAATAGTTTTCTCATGAGTACAGATTCAGAATCTATGGACTTATTACACTCTTTTGCAAAAAAAATCAAGTACCAAGACGGACTTTTGCGATCGTAGCGAGCATTTCTAGTGCACAATTCGCAAAGTGTAAAACCAGTAACAGAGGCAGAAAATTTACCTTGTTTTGTTGCTACCATTGTAATTCTGTAAAGAAACAATTAAAGATGTTATTACTGCAGTACCGAAGACCTTACAGACAACTAAACAACTTCGAACGTGGTTGCATTGTAGGGTTACAGGAAGCTGGGTGGATATACTGAGCAATAGGCCACCACCTGCAGCGTGCAGACACTGCTGTGCAAAGATGTTGGCAGCAATAGTTGCTACAAGGAAATTACCGACAAAATGAAGGCTCTGGAAGGCCAAGGAGCACAAAGCGAGGCAAGATAGGATGATTGTTCGCCGGGCCCGAACCACCCCCAACGGTATCATTGTCGACTATTTAACGCATTACAGGCACGTCTATATCTCGTCCACCATCTCATGGTGCTTGTCTGAGACAGGCTTAGCTCACAGAGGCCTTTAAGACGTTTGCATTTGACCCCACAACATCGGCAGAGTCGTCTGAAGTTGTGTCATAGCCGATCATCATGGCTGCCATCAGACTGGCATCATATAGTGTTCAGCGATGAATCCCGCTTCACTCTTGAAGCAGATGATCACCGTGTTCATGTCTGGAGAGGACAGGGCCAGCGGTCCCAATCAGCCTTTATTTTACAAAGGGATATAGCCATAACCCCTGGTGTGGGGTTCTATTTCTTATGACAGCAGGTATCTTTCGTCATCCTCCATACATCTTTAACAGCTCAACGATATGTTGATACCATCCTGCGGCCGGTTGCATTAACCTTCATGGCATGTCATCCTGGGGCCATTTTCCAACAAGATAATACCAGGCCACATATTGCTCACATATCTTTGGACTGTCTCTGTACGGTTGAAAGATACTCTTCCTTGGCCAGCAAGGTCACCAGACCTTTCACCAATCGAGCATGTCTCGTATATGGTAGGCCACTAGATTCGGGCACTACAAAATATTACAGATCTGGAGTGACAACTGATGAATGCCTGGCAGAATGTGTCACAGGATGACATTAGGAACCTCTAACACTCCTTGCCTCGACGAATTCAAGCATGCATTGCCGACAGGGGCGGTTCGTTCGACCAACTACTAATGTGAACACTCAGTGGGTGATTGTGAGTTATGAACAGGTACTATGACCTTGATTTTTTAATCATTTTATTATCTGTGTATGAACTATACGCATATTCAATTTCTTCAAAAACTACCACTTCCTTCATAGTTCTTCGATTTTTTTTGCAAAAGAGTGTATATTTTTAAGGCATAGTATTAAATCACAATGTACAAACTTATCTCATTTGAATTTATGAGAACAAATGTTTATTTTATGCAAAATTAATAAATATTTAAAATAATCTTTTTCTTGTGATATCAAATCTGTATTATTGGCTGATTCTGATTTTAAGTACAAATCAAAATTTGAGGGAAAGAAAGGCACGCTAAGGAACACATAGTCTTTAAAGTCTATGTGTTCCTTAGCCATGTCATAGTCTTTAAAGTAAGCACTTCAAGGTCATAGTGACTTCTTTCATTTTAGGATGTATCATATGTTGTCATCACTGTACAGCATTTATTTCTCTCATGCCATTTGAGATTGTGGTTTGGGTCAACTTTCGTTCATGCTTTGAAGCAAATGTTGAATTTTCATTGTGGGTTTACACATCTGGAAATTATGTTCCAAAATTGGCACCATAATTTTTCTCCTAGTATGCAATAAAGCTGTACTCAAAAACTGAAATGTGATTGTGGAGCAGACAACTTGTGATTCAAACTCAATTACACAAACAATCATAACATCTTCACTATGCTTATTTAAACCTCATTAATTTTGTATACACAGGTTTAGTTTTTTTTTTAAGTGAAGGATGTAAGTTAACTGCTATTTGTCAAAATTTCCCCAGCATTTTGAAAAAATGATTAAATTTAAGACCTGCCTTTATGGAATAGCATGCTGTGGAGTATTTTCAAAGTTAAAACAATCATGATGCAATGTCAAAAATTATGACAAGTGATGTAAGCTTTTTATATGCTATATCTGTAACTTGTATGATTGATTATCTGACTAAGTAACGAGCAGTTTTTCCCTTCAAACTTTTGTTGCAGTTGGTGCAAGTTTGGTGAAGTTTGAATCATGGCTAATAGAATTTGTTAATTAAGATCTTTCATTTTTATATTGCAAAAGGCTAAGAAAATATGTTTGCTTTATGTCTGAAATGCATTTTTTTTTTTCAAAATCTTACATAATAATTTTAATGTAGGCTTTTGAGAGTAAATATGTTTTCATACGAATTGCACTTCTGATATACTCAACTGTGTGGATTTTTCATACATCTGGCGTTTAGTGTTTCCCATGCTTTCTGCGTAATTTAGCTTTTACTGCACAAATTATGGCAAATTATTTTAATGAATCGTCATTGACTTTGGAGTATTTCTGAGAGGCAATTATTTGTCATCTGGCGTCTGCAAGGCAAGACTGGAACTGCAACTAAAAGTAAGCAATTTGTTTTTCTTATTTTTAAGTATGGAAGCTTTAAAACTAGCACGTAAGCAACATTGTAGAATATTTTCTAAATCATATAATGAATTTGATCAAAGAGAAAATAATTTAAGTGACGAAGAAAAAATTTTGGAATTAAGGGTTATTCAAGAGAAATCAAAATTAATGATTAGAGCTGAAAACGATTTTAAGCAAGAGCTATTTAAACAAGTCACAGATTGAAAAAAATATCAAAAAAAGGGTTGATGAGTCAGAATCATATTTAGATGGAGAAAGTTAGAATATAAGATGAATACATTTACTACAAGTGTCAGAACAGAAAACTTCTGGTTTACATACAGGATGTGCGCCAATTTCGTAAATTCCTAATACAATGTTACGTTATCCCAAGATAAAATTACCAGCATTTAATGGTGATTTAAAAAAATTGGCTTAATCTTGGGGATAATTTAAGAAAATTGATAAGGACCCTAATATTGATAATCAAGATAAATTTACATATTTATCCCAGGCCATGCAACAAGGTTCTGTTGCAGAAGAATTACTTAAAAGTTTCCTGCCAAGCAGCGAAAGTTAAGAGAAAGCTGTAAAACAATTACATGCGCATTTTGGAAAGGATCAACTGTTAATTCAAGTTTATGTAAGAGACTTATTGACTATTGACTTTAATACTTCAAAAGCAAAACATACCAGAGTGGTCTTTAAGAAAACTTTATGATCAGCTGGAATCTAAGCTTTGTGCTAAGTTCTAGGGGTTACTAAAGATAAATATGCAGCCATGCTTTGTCCTCTTGTTGAGTCTTCTTTGCTTGATGAGATACTTAGAGCATGGAAACGTTACCGAGCAGTTAATTGTAGATTTGGAGACTTAAATCCAAAATTCAGAGAAAATTCCGATCAGTCAAAAATAATTGAGAAAAGTGATCTAGATTATTTACTTGAATTTCTTCAAAATGAAGTAGAATCTGAAGAGTGAATATCTCTAGCTTCCCAAACATTTGATCAAAAGAGTCCAGGAAAATATAATAGCAAATACAGTATTCAAATACCTTTTGAAAATAAAATCAGGAGTACTAAATTGAAATTTGGCAATCCACTGCCTAGTACTTCCGAACTGTTTACATTAGCCCAAGGACAAAAATTGTGCATATTTTATTCAAATCCTCATAATTCTTGGGATTCTAGAAAGGCAAAAAATATACCTCTAAATGAGAGAGAAGCTATTGTTGGGAAATCACATTGCTGTGTTCTCTGTCTTAAGCATGGGCATCGAGTAAGGAAATGTAATGAGAAATCGAGTTGCGTTTTATGCGGGAAAAGACATCATGTACTTCTGTGCAGAAATATAGCTACAGTAAGTACACAACATTCTAATAAAAAGGAAACTGAGTGTATTAAAACTGATTCAGAGAGAGACCAGGTACTTGCCAATATATCAAGTGTACCTAATATTATGTAACGAACATTAACTCTGATTTTAAGATGCAATGGTAAAAAGCGTAAAACTCAAGCCATTATTGATTCTGCTTCTCAGAGGTCTTACATTTCGAGTAATACAGCTGAAGAGATGGTGTAAAAAGGCTTAAGAAATGAATACCTTCAGCACTCACTGTTCGGAGGAAGTAATACTAAAGTGTACATGATGTGTTAATGATATATTTATCAAATAGGGAAGTGTACATGTAATTGTCATTTCGAAGCACTAAGCCAACCTGTAATATGTGATACCATGTCACCAGTAGCATTGGAATTGTGTCTAAAAGAACTTGCAGACTTAGGCATTTATCCTGGTGATCAGGAATGCGGGCCTATTGAAATTTTAATTGGAGCTGACGTATCAGGCAAGTTGATGACTGGCGGTTATAAACTTCTACCCTGTGGTCTTGCAGCCATTGAAACAAAACTAGGGTGGACGATTATAGGTCGCATCCCAGCAATGTCATCCAGTGAGAGTACAACTTTAATTTCAATGTTAAATAAAGATGCTTGTATAATAGATTTGTGGACATTAGGTAGTTTAGGTATCAGAGACTCATCAGAAAGCAAAACAAAATCTGAACTTGAGGGAACTGCTAAGTCGCATTTTTTAAATACCGTGAAAATCGAGAACGAACGTTTTATGGTAAGTGTACCATGGATTGAAGGTCACCGTCTACTTCCAGACAACTATGAGTTATCTCTCAGAAGATTTAATTCTACATTTAAGAAATTGAAAACTGATGGCTTATATGACTATGGAAATATATTTAAAGATTGATTGAAAGTAGGTATCATTGAGGAAGTACCACTGAGTGAAAAAGATGTCATTATCTGCCTCACAGACATGTTGTTAAAGAAAACAGTACAACATGAATCCGACCAGTATTTGATGCTTTTGCAAGGGGGTCACCCAGTCTCAGTGAATGTTTAGACAAGGGCCCAAACCTCATAGAACTGATTCCTTCCATTTTGACTAGATTTCGCTTAGACAAAGTAGGTGTCGTTGCAGATATTCAAAAAGTTTTCTTCAAATAAGCCTTTAACCAAATGATAGAAATTTCCTAAGATTCCTGTGGGTAAATAGCAACAATGAATTGAAAATCTATCTTCATTGTAGAGTTGTATTTGAAGTTTCAAGTAGTCATTCCCTGCTTGGAGCTGTTATTCAGCATCATTTACAGACAGTTTTAAACCAGTGCGTAGGACAATCCATTTATCCAAAAGAAATTATACAGAAACTTCTTAGTAGTTTCTACGTTGACAACTGTGCCACGAGTGTGAAAGATGAATCTGAATTACAAACTTTCATAACAGTAGATTCAGAAGTAATGGCAGAAAGACAGTTTGATTTGACAGGATGGAAAAATACAGATTCTTCAAGACGTGGTCTTAGCTGTACAAATGTTCTTGGTTTAATATGAGAGATACCCTTCAACTGAATATATCAAGTTTCGAGAATATGTGTACTGAGAAAATAACGAAAAGAACTATTCTAGTTTGCTGCTCACAGAATCTTCGATCCTTTGGGAATTGCTTGTCCAATAGCCGTAATTTCCAAACTTTTTTTGCACAATTTATGGAGAGCAAACATCAGTTGGGATGAGGTTGTTGATGCAGATAGAAAGAAAAAATTTTTTAAATAGATGAAAGATGTACCTTTTTTGTCTAAAGTTGAAGTCCCAAGATCGATCAAATTTGGGAAAGTAAATGATAAGCATTCTTTAGATGTGTTTTGTGATGCAAGTGAATTTGCATATGCAACAGCAGTCTTTCTTCATGTTGGAAAAAAAAAAGAAATCTGTGTACATTCAACTTATACAGGCTAGAGCAAGGATTTTACCCTGTGGAAAACAAAGAACTAGCACTACATGATTGGAACTTCTTGGTGCTACTACCGCTGTACGACTTGTCAAGCATACTGAAAGATCTTCCATTAAAAAGGTTTACTGTTAGACTGACTCAACGACTGTGGTCGCATGGGTAAGAAGAGAAGTTTCATGGGATGTTTTCATCCATAATAGAGTAAAAGAGATATTAAATTTGGCATCTAAAGAAACTTGGTTCCCGGTACAATGAATCTTCCTAGCAGAGGTTGCTCTGCACGACATTTTGCTTCTTTGAAATGGTGGGAGGGTCATTCGTGGCTCCATCTGCCTGATGAAATGTGGCCTGTCATTGAAGATATTACTTGTGAAGAGGAAGTAAACAGAGAACAAATGAAGAAAATCGTATCCTCTATGTTGACTGCTGGAATGAGCACTTTGCTAAATTCTCATCTTATGGATTATAAAAAAGCAGTAAATTATCATGGGTTGGATAAGGATATTTTTCTAAAATTGTCTACATAAGCAAAAAAAGGAAAAAGGGAACCTCAGTGTATCTGATATCAATGAAGTAGAGAAAGCAATAATGTATCTAATACAACAAGAATCCTTCGGTGGGTTAAGAGATAAACGATTACAATCTTTGAAAGTTTAGTGTTAGAAGATCACCGCAGAAATGGGCATGCTAGTGTCTAATACACTTTAAATTCTTTAAGAAATACTGCCTTCTCTGCGGAAGGAGAGTTGTTAAACATGTATTGTCATCTTGCATTATTTGCAAGCAATTTTTAGCAAAAGGTAATAATCCTCTGACTGCTCCACCACCAGCAGATAGAGACGCTGCTGCATTTCGGATAACAGGAGAGAACTTTGCTGGCCCAGTGATTCTAAAAGATAACTGAAAAGCTTGGATTGCTCTTTTCACATGTGCAGTATATCATGCTGTCCAGCTCGAATTAGTAACATACGTAGCGTATTCGGAAACTAAGTACTGTTTCATTCTAGCGCCGTCGCTGCACTGTGCACTGTGGTAGGCATCCCGCGCATGCGCACTAGTCTTTCTTGTTCACTGACTTTCAATTGTCGCCATTTTGGTTGCTCTATGTTGTGTTTTCAGTTTGCTGTGCACATTCAAAATGTTTAAGACAATTTGTTCTTCCGCTGACTGTGAGATTCGTGCCGTGATTAAATTTTTGAACGCGAGGAATGTTAAACCGGCCGAAATTTATCGTCAAGTGACAGAAGTTTACAGTGAATACGCAATAAGTGATGGAATGGTAAGAAAGTGGGTAAGAATGTTTAATGCAGGTCGAACAAATGACCACGCCAAGGCTCGGAGTGGTCGGCCTTCTGTTGTCACTGATGATTTGCTAAGGAAAGTTGATGAAGCAATTCATAACAGACACTTCACAATGACAACTCTTTCAGAGGCATTTCCACAAATTTCACGTACTGTTTTGTTCGAAATTGTGTTTGACCGCTTGAATTATCGCAAACTATGTTCCCGATGCGTTCCAAAAATGCTCACTGATGTTCACAAAACAAAGCGTAGTGCCCTGACATTTCTCACGTGGTACAGTGATGAGGGAGAAAACTTTTTAAACCAAATTGTGACAGTAGATGAAACTTGGGTGTGTCATTTCACACCAGAATCAAAACAACAATCGATGGAGTGCAGACACACTCATTCTCTGAAAAAACAAAAGTTCAAAGTGACAATGTCATCACAAAAAATCATGTGCACTGTCTTCTGGGATAGGAAAGGCGTTTTGCTTACTGAATTTCTTCCCAGAGGTGAAACCATTTGATATTGTGAGACTTTAACAAAACTAAGGCGTCCCATTCAGAACAAACAAAGAGGAATGCTCAGTAAAGGAATTGTGTTGCTCCATGACAATGCTCGGCCCCATACTGCTGGTGTCACTCAATCGTTAATTCGACAGTTTCATTGGGAGCAGTTCGATCATCCGCCGTACAGCCCAGACTTGGCGCCGTCCGACTATCACTTGTTCCTGCATATGAAGCGTGAGCTTGGTGGCAAGTGCTTTGGATCTGACGATGACACAAAAAATGCTGTGGGGTCGGGGTTATCGAAACTGGCGGGAAATTTCTCTGACGATGGTGTACAAAAACTGGTCACCCGCTATGACAAGTGTTTGATCATTGGCGAAAACTATGTTGAAAAATAATTTAAGACATGTATTTTCATGTAAAAATAAAATTGGATTTGAAAAAATTGTTTTTTTTTTTTTTTTTTTTTTCAAAACGGTACTTGGTTTCCGAATACGCCTCGTACATGTCGATGGAGTTGTTTCTACTAGCTTTTCGTAGTTTTGTTGCTCGCAGAGGGAAACCTTCAGTCGTGTGTAGTGGTAATGGGACGAATTTCAAAGTAGCTGCCAATGCTTTTGTGTTAATTGATTTTGAGAAAATTTTCCATGAAGCAAGAGAAGAACACACAACTTGGAAGTGTATATCACCTGTTGCTCCTTGGTGGGAGAGACTTGTAGGAATGATGAAAAATATAAAGGAAACTCTAGGAAGAGCCAGTTTAAGCTACAAAGAAATGATTACAGCTTTATGCAATTGTGAGGATATTTTAAATGAAAGGCATTAACTACAGTATCTTCTGATCCAAGTCTTACTCCCCTTGCACCAGCAAATTTTCTTAAAGAAATCAAAAGTAGTACCATACCAGACCTTAAAATTAATCCAAATTCAATTAGTTTACGTCAAAGTTTACAATATATTCAAACAGTACGGGAAGCATTTAGAAAAGGATTTCGTCAAGAATATTTGGGAGCATTATGTTACAAAGCAAAGGCATAAAAAATTCATCCCTCTAAGAGAAGGAGACATAGTTCTCATTGGAGAAGTCGGTAAAAGGAGAAAACTTTGGCCACTTGGTCGAATAGTTAAAGTACTACCAGGAGTTGATGGTATTGTTCGTCGTGCTATTCTAAGGACTCAAAGTGGAGAACTGGTCTGAGCGGTCCAAAAATTATATCCTTTAGAACTTTCTTCAGTAGAAACCACACCAGAAACAATAAAAAATGAAAGAGAAACAAGAAACTGCTTTTATGTTTACAGTATATTTTTACCTTTGAATGATGCGTGCTGAATTTCAATTTCATCTTGAAGTATTTGTAACTGTACGATTTTTAGTAGTTAAGGTATGGCAACAATAAGATATTGCTGTTCTATTCTTTTTCGTTTAAGAGTAAGTTATGCTTTGTTTTTTTAGATAAAAGAAATGCATCTTTTTGTGATATTTTAAAGATGCACATACTGAGTTTTGATATGCTAATAGTGTAATAAATCTGTTTTATCAAACAACTTAAAGTTTTAATGAATCGTCATTGACTTTGGAGTATTTCTGAGAGGCAATTATTTGTCAGTTCTCGTAGTGTGAGGAGTCTGCTGACAAAGGTCTCTCTAGTTTAGAGATCAAGAGCATTGCAGGTCTCTCTAGTCGAGAATTCTGGTGTGTTCTTCTGATGTTACTGCAAAAATCTTCAGACTGAATTAGCCATGCCTCCTTAATTTTACAGTAGCATTTTACATCCTCTGATTTGTTATATCTGGAACGATATCAGATTAAAAATCAGATTATTGGTTCGTCACCTCTCCTGAAGTTGAGAGGCTTTGACGACAGACATGGTACAGAACGTTGAAATTTCCTGACGCTAGTTGTGAAGTTATGTCTTTGCGATGTCAAAAACAGGTTGTGTGACACGTCGTAAAGGCTGGGAGCAGTGAATTGCAGGGACTGTACACACAATTTACTTATCTCTGTGTGCTCCGCCGCGTACTCCCCCTCCAGTATCATCATGATGATACCTAAAAATCAGGGAAATGCACATGTCTACTGGAACGGGTTGGACGAATATTAGGTTTCGAAGGAGAGTGAGTATCCATGTCGATATTCAACAGAAATGCTGGTTTCACCGGGTCAATTGAGGCCGAAACAATTATCCATGAATGGATAAGTTGAACACTTTTTCACCACATTTGAGAACTTTTAAAGGACCGTCATACAGAGTTTGTAGTGGCCATCATACCGTATCACATCTCACAGACACATGTGAACACATTTTTAAATCTTTGTGAATAAACACTGCTTTTGTTGTATGTGATCCAGTTGGTTTTGGTTTAAGTTGCTGCATGCAACTTCGAAGTTGTTCGACATATTCCACAGGATCAGTTGCAACATTCAATGTGTCGAAAAAATCACCCAGGAGTTTAACGGTAGTTCCGTACACAAGTTCAGCGGGCAACCGATGGTTTCTTTGACAGCTGTTCTCAAACCAAGTAGCACAGTAGGCAGCACTTCTGCCCATTTTAGCGTGTCATGACACATTAATGCGGCTTTTAGTGGACGATGAAATTTCTCAATTAAGCCATTGCTTTAACACAGACTGCCAGTCACTTAGAGTTAGATTGATAGTTAATGCCCTCACATGGAAGTAGATTGTACCCAGATGCCAACATATTTATTGTAAGAAATATGACTTAAAAATAGTAATAAAAGATAAATATGTGATACCTAAGCATTATTTAAGCTTTGCATTGAAGAATTTTATAATTACGCGCCAGCGCGTGATTGGCACTACATGTCAAATTTTTCGCCAAATGCCACATTACGCGCTGGTGCGGGACATGTAAAAAGTGAAACAAAATAAGAAAATAAGTGACAGTAAGCATTATTTTTATATAAAACTGTATCACAACAATTATACATCTTACAAATGAATTTATTTCAAGAAAATCACAATCGCATTATTACAAAGGACATATTTAGAATGTTATTTATGTATTATCTTTGCACAATCTAAGCAGTAACCAGGAGATCCTTCACAAAATTTGCAGACATATATTGTGTCTTTACGTTTCCCTTCGGAATAGCAACTTTTGCATTGCTTTCTTAGAATCTTTCCCGCTCTTTTTTCTTCCCGTGTACTGAGCAAATGTTCAGATTCAGGCTGATTACGCACAGGAGCACTAAGAACAGATGGCTCTTTCAGTAAACTTCGTATCACGGATAAACGATAGTTATACAGCGATGTATTTCCATTGGAATACTTATTATAGATAAAGCGGGAATTGTGCATCATCATTTGCAAAATATGCAAGAATATTTTCGTGGGCCATGGGCAAGAATTCTTTGGCAAGAATATTTTCAATTTCATGAAAGGGAATCGTTTCATAGATGTTGAATCGTCTTGCTGACATGCAGCCTCTTGCGCGACTTCTTCTTCATCATCATCATCGTCTTCCGAATCCGAAATATCATGGCCATGAGTGGGAAGAAAGATTTCCTCGTCACTGTCATTATTATAACCAAAATCACTCTGGTTCTCGTCTGATAATTCAGCCAACAGATTTACTATTTCTTCATTTGTTAGAGCCTTATTATTTTGAATTTTTCTTTCTTTGGGATGCGAAGGCTTTGCATCATCATCTGAACAACTCATATCACAATACTTTTTTTTAATAAAAAAATAAAATATTAATTTCGAAACCACAATTATTTATACGTACTTTCTAATCATTACTCCATGCCAATTCCATCAGAAAAACCCTGCATGCAATGCCAACTGAACTGGAGAATGAATAATCAGTGAAAGATTTTCCCGCGCCAGCGCGTGACTGGCTACTGAGGCATCACCCCACATCCCGCGCCAGCACGTGACTGGCTACTGAGACATCACCCCACATCACGTGCTGGCGCGTGATTGGCAGTCAACGTGTTAAGGATGATAAGCAGTTGTGCATATTCATTGTATGCGTAGGAGTTTAGTTAGAGCCTTAAATAAAGAAGACTCGAATTGACGTCCTTGATCGGTTGTAACAGTAACTGGCACACCAAAACGGGCGATGCAGTTGGCGTAGAAGGCCTCCGCTACCGTTGTAGTTTGAATATCAATGATGGGAATAGCTTGTGTCCATCTAGTAAAACGATCTATAGCTGTTAGGCAATATGTTAATCCACTGGAAGGTGGGAGTGGGCCGATGAGATCTAAATGAATATGAATGAATCGCATAGAAGTTTCACTAAATGATTGTGAAAGGGCTGAAGTATGTTTGTTTATTTTAGATTTCTGGCATGAAATACACTGTCTTGCCCAGTTCGTGACATCTTTGTTTATATTTGGCCACACATACCGAATACGAACTATTTTTGACGTTGTTTGAGTGCCCGGATGAGCTAAATTATGTGCGCAATTAAAACACAATTTTCGAAATGCCTTGGGAAAATAAGGTCTTGCTATACCTGTTGATATATCACAATACATTTCTATTTCTGAATTTTGGAGCTTAACTTTTTTGTAAACAATTCTTAGCGTTAAGTATTTCTTTTAACACATCATCTCTTGATTGTGCTTAAGCAATTTCTTCATGATCAATGGGACCATTGATTTTAATTTCATGAATGCGAGATAATGTGTCGGCCACAATATTATCATCTCCTTTAATGTACTGAATATAAGTTGTGAATTGAGAAATAAAATCTAGTTGACAAGTTTGACGTGGGGAGCATTTTTCAAGTTTTTGTTTGAAAGCAAATATTAATGGTTTGTGGTCAGTAAATACTGTAAATTTGTGTTCTTCTAGCATGTATCTAAATTTGTGAATGGATGAGTATATTGCTAATAACTCTCTATCATATGTACTGTATTTTGCTTCAGTGGCCTCTGAGCTTTCTAGAGAAAAATGTTAGAAGGTCGAGTCCTTGTTTAGTAACTTGATTTAGAGATCCGTCAATAGCATAGTGTTCTGGTACCAAATGTTCTGGTGGTCGCGGTACCAAATGTTCTAGTGTTATGGTACCAGACGTTAAATACTAAGTGTTACAATTGAAACCTGAAATTAAATAATTTGCCTACCATAATATCAAAAACCAAATTCTTAATTGCGTTGTGTTTATCTTTCCTCAAAACTAACCCGAACAACCCCTAAGACCAAGCAGGAGTACTGGTGTTAAAAACATTCACACAAGTCATCATAAGAAAAACTCTGAATCAAATATATATATATAACCAAGGATATTTATTGCAGCATTAAAGGAAGACACTCAATCTTTCAACTTAAATTTCTAGATCTATGGTGTGTTCAGGTGACAACTATTTAAAATAATGCATTTAGAATTATAATATATATATTGCTAATTTCAAATATGCACCGAGATGAATTAATCAAAAATTTACACCGTAAAAATTAATATTAACTTTTCATATGCAGTTATCAAACTCTGCTGGCCAGCATAAAAATACACAGGAATTTAATGAATCACCGAGCATGGTGTCTTTACCAATATTGATAGAGATTACTTAGTTCAAGAAATTTCTTAATTTACTCAGGTAAAAATTGCATACATCAATTTAGCAATCCCTTAGGCAGTTAGAAAATATTACATATTCAAATGGACCCGTTGGAGAAAAATGATTACATTTATTCCTACATTCAATTACTCAATTAAAGGTAAAGTAGAATTTAAATTTTTATCTGTTCCTTAATTTGCAAAAGTTAAAGTTAATTCTCAACCAGAAGTAGTAACAACTTAAAGTAAAAAGGTAAAATTTAGATAAGTTAACAAATTTAATATCCTGTCTTAATTCATTATATATAAATTTTAAATTTCAAACCAAGTTAAGGTTAAAAGTCCTAAATAGAGTAATAGTGCAGCAGCTGCTTAAATAAACAGCCTGGATTTAAGATCCAGCAGAAAAACCTTGACTAAAAGTTAAATAGAATTTAATTGGAAATTAAATACACATACAATTTCTCCTTACCTTAAGAACTCATTACTGGAAAATTTTTCTTCAATTAATCAAATCTCTTAAAAATTTTAATTAGCCTTATTACTTAGGAAACATGTTCACGGAATTTAGGTTGCAAGCTGTACTAAATTTCAGGTGAAATTAACAATCAAAAGTTGAACTCACTTGAAGGGAAGAAATTGAAAACTTAATTAAGCATTAACTCATCTAATGGATTTTTCTCCGGATGACCAAACCTTCGCAGATGTTGAACGAGGGACTCCGGCGAGAAATCTTGACACTTGGGTCAGACAATATGAAGATGGTAAAGTGCATTCGTGCAGCAAAACAAGAGCTCCTAAAGGTTCCTCCCCTTTCCGTCTAGTCTCATCCTGGCGAGTTGATGGTAGTACTCGGATCTAAGTTGCATCCACTATGGTGTTAACGCATTGATTCGATGAGAAAAATACACCATTCTCGACTCCTACACGGGGATGGTAAAGTGCGGAGGAGTATACGTTTCAATTCATAATTTTAGATGTACATCTTTAGGACGTAAACATGTCCACTACCGGACCCCCTGGGTCAACATTTGCTCTTCCAGAGGAAGAAAATGAAGCGTCTTCTTTCAGCGGCAAATCCACGGCAAAAAGGGCTGAGCATGGCCTTGCATGACGATTTTAATCGTCCAGAATCCAGAATTTTCGAAAATCACCAAATTTGGTGAATTAGTAGGCAAATCTCGCCAAACACAAAACAGTGCTGCGAAAACTTAGTTTTTCCTTCTACACACCAAAAAAAATTTCACCCTCGCCACTCCCTTCGCCAACTAGGAGGGGTGAGGGAAAGAATTCAACAACCCTACCACAACACCGGACGCAGTACATGACCTTGACGAAAAAGTGCTCGGAAACGACCCTTATAGCAGAATAAATTTTTAGACACGAAATTCAACAATTTTAGCAATTAAATGGGCATAATTCTCCAACGGGGCGACGTACAGTCATGAAAGTAGATTCATAAGAAGGGTAAATTTTTTTTTTCTAAGGGGTATAAATTTCATCCATGTGTGGAAGTATTTTTTAATTTCAAATATTACGCAGAAACAACCGATTTCCCATTGTCTCCTTTTTCCCGAAAGCTATTACTATCGAACGCGTAACGTAAGAATGAGAACTCTGTTTAACTCGCATAAAAATAATTGATTCAATAACGTAAGCAATACAACTCGTGAAGAAAAATTGAGAATAAGCATAAATTAATGCATATAATTTTACTCACTCAATAATTAATTAACAAATAACTGCAATTAACTACACATTAATCCATACTTCAAAACTAACTAAAATCACTACATAACAATAGTCAGATGCATCGACTTGCAGAATGATAGATGCATTTGGTGAAGGATGTGCTAATAATGTAGCATTTGCTAACTGTTTAGCGTTTTCAAAAGCTTTACTTGTTTGCACAGACCAAGGAATTTTTCGCTTGTCATTCTTATTTGAACCTTTTAAATATTCGCTGAGTAGTGCTTGAATATGTGCTGCACGTGGCAGATACCTACGGTAAAAATTTAGCAAGCCTAAGAACTTCCTTAAGTCTTTGACAGTTTCTGGTTTTTTGAAGTTCAGGATTGCGTTCACCCGTTCAGATAAAGGTTTAGTGCCATCCTTGGTTATCAAGTGGCCTAAGAATTCTATTTCTGGAACTCCAAAAACACATTTTGAAGTATTTAACTTAAGTCTATATTCGTTGAGTTTGTGTAAAACTTTGGAAATGTGTTGTTTATGAGGTGTTTCATTTTCTGAGAATACTAGAATGTCATCTAGGTATGTGCAGCAAAAATTAAGTCCTCGTAACACTTCATGCATGAAATGCTGGAACATTTGAGCAGCATTTTTTAGTCCAAATTTAAATAAGGAAACTCAAAAATACCAAAAGGGGTAATTACCGCTTTTTTAGGTATGTGTTTTTCATAGACTGGTATATGATAAGCCCTTGCAATGTCCAATTTAGAAAACACTGTTTTGCCATGAAGAGATTGAGCGAAATCTTGTATATGTGGAATAGGATATGAATCGAAAACTGTAACTGAATTAAGTGCTCTGTAATCTCCAACTGATCTAATGCCAGTAGGCTTTTTATGTACTACGTGCAAGGGTGATGACCAGTTACTCGTAGAGGGTCGACAAATTCCTTGTTCCATCATAAATTCAAAGTCCTTTTTTTGTTTCCTGATAAACTTCAGGTCGAAGCCGTCTTCCTTTGGAATTGACTGGTTGTCCTTTAGTTTAATAGTAGTTAGTTAGTAATAATTTCATAGTAGTTAGTTAGTATAATGAATTGTGTCATGTCTGATTGCTGTGCTGTGGATAGAAGGATTAGTTAGTTCGGGAAGTTGTCTAAGAATTTGGTGATATTGTGAGCATTCTGAAACAGTTTTAATATTCAGTTTACTGTTGTGCTCTAGTTTGCCGTTACTAGCAAGAGTTGTTAATTTATAGACTTTTTTTTTTTTTTAAGTAAATCGACTAGTAATCCGAAATGAGTGAGAAAATCGGCACCTATAATGGGAATTCGAACATCAGCTGTTATGAAATCCCATTTAAAATTCTGCTTGAGATCAAAAGTTAAATTTAGTTGCTTAATGCCGTATGTTTTTATTTTAGTATTATTTGCAGCAAATAGCTGTTGAGTAATATCAGTGAGGTGCTTTCCTTTTGGCACCGGAAGACAAGAAATGTCGCTACCTGTGTCAACAAGAAACTTCATGTTTGTATGTTTGTCATATATATGTAATCTGTTGGATGTGTTTGCTGCTATTCCAGTATCCAGGATTTGTTTCGGAATAGCAGCAAAATTTAGTTTTCCGAGTGAAACGAGCATGGAGAAGTACATTTACGAGCTTCAGCTTTAAATTTCTGATGATAGTAACGAACCAGTGTTGGCAGGATTTGTGCACAAATTACGTTGCCTACTTTTTGAGCCATTGCAATTATCACGGTATCTTGGATGTTTATTGTATTAATTCCGAGACAGCTGTTCAACTTGCTTAGTGAGAGTTTCTATTTGTTTGGACATTAAGCTTAGTGCTGAGCTTAACTGTGATTTTTGTTCAATATTTGATGCTGCGCAAACAGTGAGCTGTGCGTCATTTGTGATTTCCGAGGCCTTATCTGCTATCTGCGATACATGGTTCAAATCTGCATCTGAAGCGGATAAAATTGCTTGCATATTTGAAGGAAGTCTTTGTATCTGCATATTTTTTAGGAAATCATCATGTATTTTGTTTGATGCTATCTCTTTCATTTGTTTCAAAAGGAAATAAGGTCTTTTGTCACCTAATTGTAATTCAGATAAAAGTTTACAGATTTTCTGCACTTCAGAATATTGGAACTCTGCGATTAGCCTGTTTTTTAAAGTTAAATATATGTCAGTTTCAGGAGGTGTTAAGATTAAATCTGAGACATGTGGTAGAGTTGGTGTGTCTAAATTTGCTACAATATGCGAAAATTTTGTGTTATCATTGGTAATTGCAGCCAGATCAAATTGGATCTCACATTGCCTTAGCCATAAGGTGATATTTGATCTCCAAATGGGAGGTATTTTCACTGCTAGTCTATGAACCTGATCAGTTCCCATTCCTTGCGGTTCCGTCATTTTCTTTGGCGGAAGAAAAGGGGAGAATTTTGTCTCAGCCTCTGAGGGAAGAAAAGGGTCAATAGCCTTCACCCGATCAGCTGTGTTTGACCGTGTTCTTTATAAGCAAGGCAATATAAGGGAAGAAAGGAAATAAACATACCCTGTATTCTTGCTTTTGTCCGTTCGGTTCGGTGAAACAGTGGGCACATGCGAAAAATATTTTTTTGAAGAAACACAGTTGAATATAAAGCACACACAAATCGCTGAAAATACGGTGCTGTATACAAAATCACTACACAGTTGTCACATAACACCAACACTGTTGAAAGTGAGAATTAGATGCTTCTGTATGGGAGAAAACCTTTAACAAAAATGGGTGCCTTTTTTGGGGGGGGGTTCCATGGAAATGGAAGCGGCATTAGGATCCGTGTCAGGACTGTTGTTGGAGAGATGCTGGATTTAATGTCTGCTTTGCGACGACAGTAGCATGATATTAATTTATCTGCTGCATTGCATTAGGCCGTATAAGAGGTGTTTCTTGTTATTAAGAGTTTTACCGTAATAATCCGCATGGAAAGCTTAACTGTGCAGTTGAATTTTTAGATGACCCAGCAATTACATGAAGATGCAAGTGGGTTAGCAGTTAATGAAGCTTTCGCGGACGAACTAGATGAAGCAATTACGTGAAGATGCAGTTAATGAAACTTTTTGGGGCAAATTGCCGTATAGCTGTCGGGAGATTTTGATAGTTTAGTTCCATAAAGTACTTGTCAGTCCTTGTTCACCACTGGGGGGATGTTTTGGGTCACTGCTGTGGCAGTAACAGTCAGGGTACCCCGAGTTGAGTGACTGCAGGTAGCGTATCTGACTCCTTGTAATGATTAGGTAATGTTGAGAGGTTGCATAATTCTCACTGCATTTGAAACTCAAAACACATTTAATACAATTATAAGAAGCTCTGTACACATATATATGTAATTCATAGCTAGCATAGATAGGTGCTTAAATGAATTATATAGTCCTTGTAGTGTAAGGAGTCTGCTAACGAAGGTCTCTGTAGTTGAGAGATCAAGAACATTGCAGGTCTCTCTAGTCGAGAGTTCTGGAGCTTTCTTCTGATGTTACTGTGAAAATAGACTGAATTAGCCACAATTAATTTTACAGTAGTATTTTACATCCTCTAATTCGTTATATCTGGAACGATATCAGAGGAAAAATCAGATCATTGGTTCGTCACCCCTCCTGAAATTGGGAGGCCTTGACGACAGACACGGTATAGAACGTTGAAATCTCCTGACACTAGTCGCTAAGTTACGTCTCTGCGATGTCAAAAATATGTTGTGTGACACGTCGTAAAGACTGGGAGCAGTCAATTGCAGGGACCGCACACATAATTTACTTATCTTTGTGTGGTCTGCCGCACTTTTTTAATAAGTGTCCAAAAAGTAAAGTTGAATTTAAACTTGTGAAATGAACCTTTATTTATGCATGAATTGTCACATTTGATATGGCAAATCATGCGAGAGGGATTTGGCTAAATATTCGAAGGGAAAGTTTTTAATTCTAAAGCTGTAAAGAAGTTAGAGTACTAAAAACATTCATTTCAGCAGCAGCTTGTTTAGGTTTTACATAGTTGCCAACTCTCCCAATTTTCCATCACATGTTCCACTCAATCACAGAATCTCCTGGTTTTTATATCCTAACCTCTAAAAAAACTACTAAAGTAAATGTTTTCCAGATATTAACGAAACTGAAATGGTTCCATTATCCGTAGTGAATTTCAGAATAATTTTTCTTATTAAATCTCATCTGAAGTATCCTAATAATAATAATTGGCACTTGTAGAAGTTTTTATGAAAATTCAACCATTGTTTAATGAGTTAATATTTGCATTTAATTTTGTTTCAATAAATGGTACATTAGGTTTATCCAAGCAATTGTATGTGCATGAATTTTAGTTTTATCCTATTTAAATGTATTTTGGTAAATAAAAATCTCTTCTTCCTTATTCAGAGTTTTCTCAGTATAGAAGTGTAAGAAAATAACAAAATGAAATTAGCTAAAGAACAAAAAATTTAGAACATCTAATTAAATATTAATATATTTAACTGTAGAATCACATTGCGAATAGTTCCATGACTTGAATCATATATTATAAAGAGAATTTTTAAGTCAAATTGGTGTTCTTTTGAAATGGTATTGCTGCAGAGCATGAAGGCATACTAGAAACTCCTGGTTTTTCACATGTCAAGATTCATAGCTATAGTATTGTAATAATTATACTTGGTTTAAAAATTTTCATGCCAAAATATGACTGCCGTGCGATTATATATTTTGAATATTTTCTTCTGCCACCATTATTCTCCAGTCCGAAGTTATTTCTGCTATTGTTATAAAGAGGCTCATGCTGAATACACTAATATAAACTCTAGCTGTGACTTATATTTTTAATGTTAAGATGATTTAAGATTTAAATCCTAGCTTTTAAATAATATATTTACTATGTGGTCTGTACTATAAAATTCTTATATATTATATAAAATATATTTACTATGTGATCAGTTTTAGAAAATTCCTAACAATTAAGCGTCTAGTTCTGTCAGAGCTGTTTATTGCACATAAATTGCAGAGAATTGCATATGCATTAAATTTCTTCACTGTGACCAATAATTATTTGCATATGTGTAAAGCATATATTTATGTAATTTCATTGTTTTGCATTTCCTTAGCTTAAGAATTCAAAAAACTGCAAATTTTCTTTGTTACAGATTTCCTGGTTTTAAAGAAGTTCGTCTCGTTCCTGGTCGACATGATATTGCATTTGTTGAATTAAATGAAGTC
>KK121923.1:526079-540540 GCA_000611955.2 Stegodyphus mimosarum | reverse complement strand
GGATTTAAAATCACACCTACTCATGCCATGAAAATTACTTTTGCTAAGAAATAAAAGTAAAAGTCGAGTATTTTATAGTTCATTTGAAAATATACATCTGTGTTAAGCTGTGTATGGTATTCAGGAAGTGAATTGTTGAAGTTACTGATTGGTAACCTTTCAGTTAGGAAAATGTTCATCTGTATATCAATATTTGTTGAATGTAATGACAAAATATGCATAAAAAGTTTTTCATTTCTGTAGATTTTTCAAGTCAAATTTTGATCTCGTACAAAATCACCTCTTGTATTCCCTTACATATCTGAATTCGAGTATTGTAAGAAAGTAATCTGATAATAGATATTTTGTAGTTAGATTATTTCGGTTTAACATGATGTTTTACACAAATGTTTTTACATTCTCTACTTTTTTAATGTTACATCTTTTTGGTAAATACGTGTTAAACTATTTAACTCAGTAAAAGTTTGCTAGTCTCTTTTCATCTTTAATAAGCGTTAGTCTTGCCTGTTTTGAAGATTTTTTTTAGTATACTATATTAAGCGATATTTTATATATTATTAGAATTACTTATATTAAAAATGTGTTTTATCGCTTTTCGAAAGATTTTACATTGCAAAAGTGGTTAAAAATAGTAAGGTTGCTTTGCTGTACTCTTTAAAAAAAATCTCATTTAATGAGTTTGAGTTTACGTTTTCCTTCTTTTTCATTCCACATTTTATTAAAAAAAATATGGGATCAATGGTAAATGAGTTATTTTATCACCGTGACAGATTAAAATGTGATATATACGCACATATGCATCTTACAATGTAATTACAGGAGTAGACAAGTTTTCATGTATAATATCAAACAGATAATAAGGTTACAAGAATTTAATTCTCTCCTTTAAAAAACTTTACCTTAAGATATTTAGTACTTTTTTATACTAACAGATCAAAAAGTACTACTGTACAAAGTCCAAAATTCTAACACCTGGCACATGGAGAAAATAATATGCAACAAAAAGCAAAACAGGTGTGCTATTATAATTTTTCTCCAGACCTACTGTGATTCCTTTGTGTTATTATCAAAATCCTGCTGGTAGAGAATAGCACCATCGCCAGTGATAATCATTGACAATCTCATGATTATATTTTCACTCCTTGGTTGTGGGAGATTAGTATACCCTGAACAATAAGACACAGACCTATTTGTTTGGAGTGGAATTTTGGTCATAGTTTTTTTTTTTTGTTAACACAACAGTAGGGCAGGGAGAGAATTTAATTCTGGGGAATCATATTAAGTTTAATTAATGTAGCAAATTGTTCTCTTCTGTAACTTTCTAATTTTTGTGGAATGTTGTTATTATGGCTATCTTAACAAAATTAATAAATTGTTAAATTTTTCATTATATGTAAAAGAGTTTCTAATTGTGAATCTGTGAAGTAAAAGCATGTTTTGATGTCAGTTATGCGAAAAGTGGAATTTCAGCAATGGTTAAAGGCTTACCATTTCTCTGTAAATTATGCAAGAAGTATTTAAGAGTAAACAGTATACAGCATTTTTTAAATTTTGGGTGGATTTTGACATGCCACTTAAACTAAATAAATAAAAGACATTCATTATGCTAAAAGTAATGATATTTTGGGTGAGCGAGCATTGCAGCCAAAGCTTTCCATTAACTGGTCTAATGCTGAAGGTCCAAGTTAAAATATTGTTGTATTCATATGGGTTCATAATGGATTCAGTGCACACAGAATGGATGATAGGTTAATAAAATTTATTTTCCAAAAAGAAACACTTAAAAGTTCTGGAATTTTCCACAAAAGTACTCGTACAGCTCTTATCAATAGGACAGAGCACAACAGTAGTTACCATTTGAAACTCCTATGAACATTAAACGCAATGCAATGTATATCTAAACAGCAAAGCACATGTGGACCACTGAGAAATTTCCAGTATCTTCCATTTCTCAAAATTATTAGAAGGCATATATGGTTACAGTTATAAACAGGTATCAGTTACAGTTATAAAGAAGCCAAACTAAAATGCTGCCAAATATGGAAAAACAATTAGTTGCCATAACTATCGCCATCTTGGCAATATCTAGCTAATTTAGCAAGATAGCTGTTTACCTCAATGTTAAATAGGCTTGCCTCTGTAATCTTTTGTTTCTCTCAAAGCTTACCTTTTATTGAGGCCATACATGTTACATTTTCCAAAATTCATAACATTCCCCTCTTCCCAACGACTGCTCATCCCAGGCAATACGATCTCTGGACATGAAGCTATACGTACAACTAAGAAAAATCAGTGCAACACTAAAACAAGAATTTCAGTGAATAACATACAACAAATCAAATACTAAATCAATAGGTAAATGCATGAATTTACAAATTTATATACAAAAAATACAACAATGATCTTAGTATACTATTTACATTATATACACAATGGTACACTATAGTAAGGGGCTAATCTGTCATAATGAATGATTTTATTTGATGATCTGTCTTAATGAATGATTTATGGACTTTAATGACTTACAGATCAGAACTACAAAGTTGTTCAGCCTATTTAGGACTGTATAAAGACTATTACAGTGTGAATGTAGTTAGGAGGAAGTCCTTTCCATAACCATACCTAGGTTGAATTGATATCCTATAGCTCTTGTGTGGTAGACTCGCTCTTGAGCAAATTATGCCTGGATATCTTGAATGTACTCTTCAGGCGATAATGGTTTTGTTTAGTTTATTTATTCATGGCAAAGCACTTGAAGGCTATCTGCTTAATGGATGCATACCTTCGTGGAGGACTTTCTGAGGGAAACTGGATCATATACATCAGGGCTCGGCAACCTTTTCAGTTGCGGTATGCCAAACTAACCTACCATTATGATTCAGGATGCCTCACAGTAAGAAATATTTGAAGCAATTTGATTCTCATGCAATGCATGCAAAGTTAAGGAATACAAATTTAGAGTTTTATTATCTATTAATTATGTACCAATTAAAGATATTTATTAACATAAAAATAAACAATATAAAGTATAACTATTCCTTCAACATATTTATTAAAATAAAAAATAAACGACATATAAGTATTCCTCAATATAGCCCAATAAAAATTTTAAATGTTAATGCGAATCTTGTCTCTGCACCGCTGTACTTAATATAGCAGGGATATGCCACTGTACTTAATATAATCAGGGATGTAATTTGTGATGTTAAATTTGACACATGATTCTGAATCTTCACTTGTGAAAATACCTTTATGGACATCTTCACTTGTGAAAATACCTTTATGGACTCAATATATTTTTCACATGAGAAAAGATTTGTTCACATGGATATGTAAAACCGAAAAACGGAAAGCAGAGCACTGAAATTTTCATTAATTTCTCTGGCAATGATATCCAGCAATTTAAAAATTTGTCAATTTATTGTTAGACTTATCTCGGATATTTTTCGGAAATTTTGCTTTCCATAATTCTGAAGATGTTAATCCAATAGTTCCATTTCAAAATTATAAACTACCATCTGCAACATCTGTCTTTACATTTTTTGGAAGATTCCTCCTTAAGTTCTTTAACGTGGGTGTAAAGTTCATCTCTGTGTATGGTTGATGTATTTGCAAGCATTATAACATTTGGAAAGTATTTGTAGCTACTAGTGTTAATATCACAGGAAGATATATTTAATTTTTGTAGCAACGCCTTTCCAATATTCAAAACGTTCAAGCACTGTTTGGCTCTTTTTCTGCAATCCCAAGTTTAGTTTGATGTTTAGTTATATGAATCAGAAACATTAATTTGCATAATCATTCTTCATCGTTCAATTCGGGGAAGTTTTGTTCCTTCTTGTTAAGAAAAACTTTAATGTTTTCTATGCATGACACAAACTTATCCAAGACATTACCTCAACTAAGCTGAAGGATATCCCTGTATAAAGGGAGAGCCACTTATTCGCTTTCCATTTCTCCTGAAAGATTTAAATTCCCTGTGTGCCAATGAAGAATGAGACACTATGAAATTAAGTATTTTAACAACAGTGGCAATGAAAGTTCAAAACTTTATGTCCAGTATGATTTTCAAGAAGTTTGATAAATTCTCTTTCCTTGCCAGCCATTGGAAGAGCACCATCAGTAGTTACACAAATATTTTATTTATATTCATGTTTTTACTTTCGAAATAATTTATAAATGAAGAAAGAATATCCTGCCCTTTAGTTGTCCCAGACAGAGGAATCAAGCTGTACAAATCTTCATAAACTCTATGACAATGTCATGCAATTACTGCAGGGTGTGCAACATCATTCACATTGGTAATTTCATCAAGAGCAACCTAAATGCAGTAGTTTCTTATAGCCCAGAGTGTTTGTTACGTTTTCTGCCATCAGAGTTATTCGTCTTTCAGTAGTTCGCACAGAAGCCGGTATTTCTTGAATTCAGGATAGTATTGTTTGTAGATTTGGTAAATCGCTAAATAGTATTTCAGCACTTTTAAAAATGTGCTGTTCGTATATTCACCATCTGTGAAAAATTTATCTTTGGCAGCTACACAATGCGCAGTTATGAAATTTATTCAGTCTCTTTAGGTTTGGTTCAAATTCTTTGACAAAAAATTTAACTTTTTTCTTATATCCAGTAACAACTCTTTCTATAGCTTCACATTTCTCATTGGAATCCTGAAATATAGACTTATGTTTAGTTTGAAAATGTGTCCTTCATACACTCATTGCCATAAAAATTTGCGCGCCAAGAAATAATTTTGAGATCGTATGATTGCACATTGCGTAATGCCACTAGAGGACGATGAACTTCATTCTTCTTGGAGTATAAAACAGGTGAGCAGAGCTTGTTTGAGAGTACTTAATCTTTTGCTAAGGAAACGCTGACGTATATTTGCGGTTACGCCGCTATCGAAGCCAATATCAGCAGCTGTCAGAGTTCGAGAGTAAAAGAACCATCGGAATGATAGAAGCTGGGCGGTCAGCTCGGCGAGTAGCTCGTCAGGTAGGCCATTCTGATTTTACTGTGAGGTGTTGGAATCAGTGGACAGAAGAGACGTCATTTACACGTCGACCAGGCTCAGGACCCCCTCGACAGACCATTTGTCGAGAAGACAGTTACATCATATGACACGCACGCGTAGAGCCAACTGTGTCTTCCCGAACTATCGCAAGGCGCCTGGTCGAAGGACATCTGGTATCGCGGCGCCCATTACGTGTGCTGCCAATGGCACCCACGGACACCTCCTTTTGGAGTGGTGTCGTGCAGAACAGGATTGGACTTTAACGGAATGGAACCAGGTCGTCTTCAGCGACGAAGCTAGATTCAATTTGACCAGTGATGACAATCATGTTCGTGTGTGGAGGCCCCGTGGTGAACACCTCAATTCTGCCCTCGCATTACAGCGACACACCGTTCCCACAATTGATGTGATGATATGGGGTGCCATTGCTGACGATACATGGTCACCCTTAATATTTATCCATTGCACAATGACAGGCCAGCGGTACGTACGCGATATCCTTCAGCCACATGCACTGTCACTCATGGCAGGGCTCCCAGGAGCCTTTTTTCAACAAGACAATGCTCGGCCACACACAGCACGGATCTCACGAGACTGCCTCCGCCACATTAAAACTCTTACCTGGCCTGCTTGATCCTCAGATTTGTCACCAATCGAGCATATCTGGGAGCGTTTGGGGCGGCAAGTTGGACAGCCTAAGAGATTTGCCGAAGTAGACACACGTTTACAGCAACTGTGGAAAGGAATGTCTCAATGGCCGCTCATATCGCATCGTGCATTCGCGCTAGATGTGGTCCAATAGAGTACTAAAACTTCCGTTCATGTGTACTTTTTCTGCAATAAATAATCCTTTTTTCTTTGATTTTCTAATCACTTACTTATATCAAAGTAGTACTTACATATGTAAAATTCCGTTTCATTCTGACAATTCTTTCTTTGTGCTCAAATTTTTATGCCAGTAAGTGAATCGCCATCTGTCAAAAATCTTTTTTCTTATATCCCGTAACAACTCTTCCTATAACTTCACATTTCTCATTTGAATTCTGAAATAATGTTTAATTTGACTTATGTTTAATTTGAAAATCTCTTTGTAAACATGACGTGTGGCATACAGCACTTTTGCGACATAACATGCATACGGCATGATCATTTTGTTGTACGAATGAATATGAATTCGCACAAGTCTTGAGAAAACCGTGAACATCAAGCTTTGTTTAGTGGCCATTTGATTAAATATGTTGGTATGAATTGCCACAATAATTAAACAAAGTACAAGTTTTCACAATAAAACTAAGAACATATCGTAAAGTTAAAAGTAACCTCTAGTGCATAACGTGCATCAAACTAAATTCTATTTTCGACTGAAATCGTACTCGATGCACATGTAGCAACGCAACGAACCAGGTGAAAGGAGAAAAATGCATGGGAAGTTTCACTACCGATTATACTCTGTGATGCTGCGAAGATTTATATGAATATTTTTGTTGAAAGTTCCAGAACTCTGAAGTGTTTCTTTTGATGAAATAAATTTTATTAATCTAGCATTGGACCTATGTAGTACATTCAATGTATAACTAGCCCCTACGCACGTAACGATATAATTACAGGAAATCTACACATTGTATAGGATTAAGAAGGAAAGTATGTTATGAAAAAAGGAACAAAATTTAGACCAGTGAATGCATTCCTAAATTCAATTATTTCGAAAGTATTTCAGAAGGTATTGATAAATTCATACTGAAAGCAAATTCTCTACTTAATTTACATACACATCTTAAAGAATGGAAAAATGAAATATTAGATAGAACAAAGTAAAAAGATTATTGATAAAAGTTGGAAGAATAGAAGTTTTTGCAGTTGCGAACACAATTTACTATTACCAAAATTGATGTGGCAATTTCAGTATTTTGTGAAAAAAGTTCTACAATTCTCTTCTAGAAAAAGAGCTGCTTAATTGAACAACATATTGTATTTCCAATGATAAAGAAATGACTATAATCAACAAAATTTATGCTTTTCACAAAAAAAAAAAAAAAAGGAAATTTTCTCTTTACTACAAACAATATATTTGCCAATTTATATCAATTCTAAAATTTCATAGAACTCCTGTCAAATTTAGATTTATTGCAAATAGTACAGGAAGAATTTTTATTATATTCTCACAAATCTACTTAAATCAATATGTAATTGAGTTTTTGATAAAGCTAATGCTGATAAATACTACTGTTGGATTACTAACAACTTGCAAGTAATTGGAAAAATTAAAAATCTGAAAATTTGTAATGTGACTATGCTGACTGTTATGACTTTGAAATTCTCCACACGTCTCCTAAAGAAAACTATGAAAGACTTTTTGAGCTACAAAATGTTTTTCCTTGAATTGCTTATAAGATTCTAGCTGCTTGAGAACTGTGTAGCTCCCTCTGAGGAGTACAGAAAGCGTCCACTTGGCCTTTAACTTAAGATACAAAATAAGAAATTATTCTAATTAATGCTATATTAACTAAAAATTACCTAAAGCTGCACAGAAATAATCAACAGAGTTGGCCCTTATTTAAAGCTCAATGGCGAATATTGAGAGGAAAGCTGAATGTAGTAAGATTTGGATTAAAGCAAAGACGCGGCTAGAAAGCAGAACACGCTCTACTAAGAACTTCTACTGAACTGACAGAGTCTTCTCCTGAAATACTGGTTCTACCTCATTTACACAAAACGCGATCCTGAAAACTTATTCTGGCAGGAAATTGCAAGGGGGAGCAAGAAAATAAGAAAAGCTTTTCAAAATAAATAACTATTAGGAAACTAAAGTAACCTCTATATCTTTCCTCACCAGAATTTAACAACTCGAACTAAAAAGGTTTCACAATGACCTTGTTGAGACTTGAAAATTCTAATCTTAAAATTCTTTTCTCTAATTTGAGACTGTAGCGACACTTCAGTTCCGTCAAGTTAAGTTTAGTTAAAGCAGAATGGCAACACTTATCTTGTCTCCGCGAGAAACAAAGGTCGGTATTCTATCGTGCGATTTAATGTGCATGTAAAATGTAAATAAATATTATGAATAAGTGAATATAACGTTGTAAGGATTAAATTTTAATTCTATTGTAGTTAGAGAAGTGTTACTTTCCTACATTTGTATACAAGACACTTCACTGGTGTATCCCTGCGTGATCGAATTCTACAATGGCTAACGGCGAGGAAAACGAAATTAAAGCAACAACTGCGTCTGTCGCCAAGGTAAGCGTTAAAGTTCCACCTTTTTGGAAGCCAGATCCTAAAATATGGTTTATTCAATTAGAAGCACAATTTAGAAATGCAGATCAAACAAAATATGATTGTTATAAGTTCCATTGAACCCGATATTTTGTCACAAGTATCTGACATTTTGCTAAATCCGCCATAAGATAATAAATATCCGTCAATTAAAAATAGACTAATTTCATTATATGCAGATTCAGAGACTCAAAAAAACCCAAAAATTACTGAGTGAATTAGAACTGGGTGACAAAAAGCCATCTCAATTGCTATGTGAGATGCGTAATCTGGAGGGCGATAAAGTAACAGATACTTTCCCAAAAACATTGTGGCTACAACGTTTACCCGTTAATATGCGTAGCATTGTATCTGTTAGTGGTGAAGATTTGTTAAAAATGGCTGCAATGGCCGATAACATTTGGGAATTAAACCCTGTTACTCCCCAAATAGCTGCTGCTTCATCCATAACAGTAAAAACGGAAGTGCTTGAAAGTTTACAAAAACAGCTTAGTGAACTTAGCTTACAAGTTTCTGCTTTATCCAAGCAACGTCACAGTCATCCCTATTGTCGTAACCGATCCAAATCAAGAGATAGGAGTTAAGTGGTAACAGATCTAGTGATATTTGCCACTACCATAAAAAATACGGTGATAAGTCATTTAAGTGTAAACAACCATGCGACTACTCATCAAAATCACAAACAAATAGCCCGGAGAACCAGCTCCCCGTCTCTCATTGATGACGGAGGGAGAAGCGGTGCAGCTGGATCGTCTTTTCATCAGCGACAAAGAATCGGCTACCCAATTTTTAATAGATACAGGGGCAGAAATTTCCGTCATTCCTCCCTTATCTTCCGATAACAAAACCATCTCAAAATTAGAACTTTTTGCTGCAAATGCCACGAAAATCAAAACATATGCCCAAAAATTACTCAAGCTTGATCTTCAACTCAGACGATCGTTCACATGGCCTTTTGTAATTGCGGAGGTAAACAAACCGATAATAGGCATGGATTTTCTTGCAAATTTTAACCTTTTGGTAGATTCCAAAAATCGCAAGTTGATTGATGGTACTACATTGTTAACAACCAATGGAACTCCTTTTTTTTTCAAAATAATAATAATATTCCAATTTTAATGCCGTAAATGATCCATATAAACGTATCATTAACGATTTTCCGGATTTGTTAAAACTGAATGTAGTTAATAATAAAGTTAAAAATCATAACATCGAGCATTATATCGAAACCAGAGGTCCACCAGTTTTCGCTAAAGCTAGGAGACTATCAGCTGAGAAACTCAAAGCGGCTAAAAAGGAATCTGAATTTATGCTCCAAATGGGTCTATGCAAGTCATCCAAAAGTAACTGGTCGAGCCTACTACATCTCGCTATGAAGAAATCAGGTGACTGAAGACCGTGCGGAGACTATCGAGCATTAAACAATGCCATGATTCCTGATAGATACCCTCTCGCATTTTAACAGATTGCAGCTACATTTTAGCTGGAAAAAGAGTTTTCTCATCCATAGACCTCATTAGAGCGTAACAAGAAATTCCGGTTCCCGAAGAAGATAGACCAAAAACGGCCATTCTCACTCCCTTTGGCTTATTTGAGTTCCCATTCATGACGTTCGGCCTACGAAATGCAGCCGAAACGTTGAAACGTTTCATGAACAGTGTGTTGAATGGACTAGAATTCGTGTTTTGCTATTTAGATGACATTCTAATAGCCTCTCCTGATGAAGAATCTCATCGACAACATATACGAGCAGTCCTAGAGAGACTGAATGAATATGGCCTGTGTATTAATTAGGCAAAGTGTAAATTCGATAAAACAAAACTTCTATTCCTGGGATACGAAGTGTCAGCTAAAGGACTTAAACCTCTTTCAACGAAAGTTGATGCCATAAAAAATTTCCCAGAACCAAAGTCATTCACTAATTTAAGACCATTTTTGGGTATGGTGAATTTTTACCAAAGATTCATACCAAATTGTGCGAAACTGCAACAACCTTTAAAAACATTGCTCAGTGGTATCAAAAAGAACTGCAGAAAAGAAATAACCTGGACGGCAGGAACAAGAAACGTCTTCCAGATTTTAAAACGTGCATTTATTCATGCCACAAACTTAACTCACCCATTTGAAAATGCTGAAATATCGCTAACAGCTGATGCCTCAGACACTGCCATTAGAGCCTTTTTACATCAGATTGTGAGCAATGAAAAACAGCCCTTAAGTTTGTAAGTTTCTACTGTCTTTCTGTAGTGTAGAATCCAGAGAAATAGTAATTGCACCGTAGAAAGGTTAAAACTTCCCTTTATTCAACTCTTTAAATTATTTACAATGCTTCAACTTGACGCTAACATACTACGCTTCTGCTTGGATGGTAACTGAAACAGTAGAATCAAACTCAAGAATTCAAAATATTAACATGTAATAGAACTAAACTACAGGTCTCATACAATCTTGTATCCTACAGTGCGTAGATGAGTCTAGTGGCAGCAAGATAATAGCTATTAAGCTACGGCTAACCAGCAGTAACTGCTAAGCGGAAGCTTGCGTATAAGCACGCACACAGAAATTTCCCAGGCTCTCTCTAACCTTGCCTAATGTAACGTCGATATTTAAACTTATTCTTCCACTGGCAGAATTTGCATTTCTTGCGCGCGCTACCAAATTTGAATATTCTGGCACTGACAATTAGGGGAAGGAAGGCTTATTGGAAACTAAGTTAAAATTAAATTTAACTGGTTATTAAATATAAATATAAATCCCTACATTTGTCCATGCCAGAATTTAATAGATTTGGATAAAGGTCCTTAAAGCCCTGTTACAAACTGATAAATTCTAAAACTAACAAGACCTGAGCCCCGTTTACATTCAAATACAAAATTTTAAATTATACCACAAGGATATTTTTTCATCATAGTTCTGCTGAACATCTTTCCCCATCTTTCAATTGGGCTTCAGTAATCTGGAAGGAATACTTATGAATACATTGTCAGGACTGAGTGTTTTGTGCGGAGATTTGACAAACATCTTAAAGTAACTCCTTAAAGTCCTTAAGTCCTGATCTGGAACAGGGAGCTGAAATCAGCTATGTTCTGGTGTAGATACTGTGCTGAAGAATAACTGCACTTGAAAGGGATTTAAAATCCTCTTTTATTAAAGCAATATTATTTACAATTCCCTTCCCAACTCGGGAGGAATACAGAAAGTAAAAGGACCACACTTGGGTCTAAATGAACCATCAGATAAATTTAAACTAAGCTAAATAGAAATTTAATTGATATTTGCTCACAGAGCTCTTCGCGGAGTTGGCCTCTAACTAAATGGTGCGTAGCAAGAAATACTAATACTAGCGCACTTCAATTTATTTCAATAAGCAATCACGTAGTAAGCACTATGGCTTATAACTTATCTGCTAGCTGGTCAGGCGAACGTCGAACAGAATGACCGTGATCTGAGACTAAAAGCTCTCTCACACTGAGAGGTTTCTACCTCTGGTTTAAATAGTACTTGGCTCTACTTCAAATTAGCATAAGCTGAAAACGCGCGCTTCTTCTGACGGGAAGTTGAAACTGAGAAGAGATAGAAAGATTTAAATTAAAATAAAACTTTGTTAGTTTAACTAAAACCTTACATACTTTCCGCCAGAATTGCGGTAGTTAAACTACTCTGGTCCAAACGGACCATGTTGAAACTCGCAATTCTAAACAAATAGTCAAAATTTAACTCTTCTAAACTTAAGCCAACCCTTACAAGGCAATATCTGTTTGTGAAAAACGTTTACAGAAGAAACTTGCTTGGTACAAAGTCTTCAACATTTTTTTTTCTCATCTAAGTCTTACTCCTTCCAGCAAAATCTGGAAGGAAAGGAATTTTAGTACAACATAATAACAGTAATTTTTAGGTACAATTCTTTATTCTTACCCGTGTAAATTCGCACACACACATTATCATTCAAGCACCATTAAATTCTTCCCGCAATGCTCTCTCACCGGTGTTGGATGAAAAGCAAACCGCCATTACGGGTTTTCTGTGTTCGGGGGTGTTCAAATCTCCCACCTACGATCGACTAACATTAGTTAGAACTTGACATACGAAACCTCAAAAGACGCCCTATAACCAGCTAAACCTGAGGTTCTCACTAGCTTTATGTAACACTTTAAGTGTATTTGGTGGAGAGCCTATTTAACACTTGCATTCTAAAATTACTCAAACTTTAACTTTTCATGCATACAATTCGCAGTTTGCACATATAATTCACATTAATATTGCACTTAACGTGCATTGTTAGCATAATATTATTTGTTACATTTTATAACACTTTAACAATTTCATAGCAATCATGAAATATAAATGTAGGTTAAATTTCTAAGTTTACAGCAAGTGCTTCCTATTCCTTTCTCAAGGTACTTTCCTGAAATATCACATTACACTGGAATAATAGTCCATAGACTAAATCGTGTTCTTCAATTTTCCGACTTTTCATTCTAGACCTTTTACAAGTCTTTCGACAAAGCATCATACAAAATCATTTAGTTAGCATTTTTTTTTCAGCAATTCATTGCTTTTACAAAATTAATCTATTTACAATGCTTCATAATCTACTTTACAAACACTAAATTTTAAGTCTTTGCAGAATTACAATTTTTAAGCAAACACATTTTTCTTTCAAGATGAGTGCTTATCGCCCACTTTACGTAAAACACAACCTCGCTTGAGGTAAAATCGACCCTGTAACTTGCAGTACACTCGAAAATTAACTAAACTTTGGAATAAGAAATACTACTTATCTTGTTGTGGTCATCCATCCTTTTCTTGGCCCAATCCTTGAAAGTTTGGTAAGTTGACGTTTGGGCCAGTTTCCTTGACTTTGGTTGTTGGTTCTTGCCGGCTTGTTCATTTCTTTTTCTTTTACAATTCCGTCGTTGTATCGTTGCTCTCTTGATTTCTGCTGCATTCGGGACGTTGATTCTCCACCTGCAACCGAGGCTGCTTGCTTCTCAGGCACCTCTCTGATGTTTCCGCAGTTCTCTTGGCTACGTTGGGCTTTCCTTGCCCATTCTGCTTTCGTCTCTTGGTCTGCTCGTAGGTCCGTTCGTAGGTTTGCTCACCTGCATCGATGCCATTGTAGCTGGTTCCTGCTGTTTTCGCTGAAGTACATCTTCCGTGCTATTAGATTGCCTCGGATCCTGAAAAAATCTTTAAATACTGCCATTTTATTTCGATTATAGTAAGGGGTGATTTGGTCCACATTCGCCGTAATTCTTTGCCCATCATTATTTCTTTTTAATATAACCACTGCCTGTGTAACTTTCTCAATTATGAAAGAGCCTTCAGAACGCGGAAAAAAATTCCCCACCTTTTCTTCTGGGGCATTTGACAAGTTATGTTTTATTTTCAGAACTTCATCTCCCACATTGTACTTGACCCTCTTCTCTTTTCGTCATAATATAATTTTTGTTTTCTATGGGCCATTTCTATATTTCCCGTCGCTTCCCGTATCAACTTTTGTATATCACTTATTTTAAATTCTTCTGCCCTTTAATGGACAAAGAAAAGTTTATCTAAGGGTGTCAAAATTTTTCTTCCAAGAAACAGTTCAGAGGGTGTTTTTTGTGTAGTATCGTGATTGGCGGTCCTAAGGGCAAATGCAAATTCATTTATATGACTATCCCAGGTAGAGTGATAATTCTTCACATAACTTCGAATTATTTTCACTACATTTCTATTAACCCTTTCCGCTATGTTTGACTGCGGACGATACGGGACCATCTTTAGATGACGTATGCCCAGTTTTGCACACATTTCCTCAAAAATATTACTAACAAACTGGGGACCATTATCGGAAATAACTTTTAGGGGCGCCCCGTATTTTAAAATATACTTATTTAGAATTGAATCTACTACAATTTTTGCAGACGCGCGTTTTGACGGAATCAACTCTAACCATTTGCTAAAATGATCCACTATAACTAAAAGATATCGGCTTTTGTTAACTTTACTTCTAGGGTAAGGTCCCAATAAATCGATGCCTATTATTTGATTTGGGAATTCTGATTTATTACTATTTAGGAACCCGGCCGGGCGGAAATTAACATAATTATTTAATTGACATGTTGGGCACGACTGGACATACGCCCTAGTAAACTTTTGCAGTTCTGGAAAGAAAACTGCCTCGCGAACTCT